>WEKY01062672.1:361305-378338 GCA_013390045.1 Picathartes gymnocephalus
GGGGGGGCAGCATCGATGGCTCTGCTCCAGCACACATCCCCCCCCACAGCCCTGAGCCTGCATTTCACACAATCCCGGGAATGCTGAGGGTGGCAGAGACCCCCAAGGTCCCCCAGCCCAAGGTCCCCCAGCCCAGGCCAATGGCACCGTGCCCAAGGTGCCACCTGCAGCCATCTCAGCCACCCCTGACTCCCCCACTGCTGCAAAGCCCGAGCGCGCCCCCAGGGCAGGAACTGGCGCTGAGCGGGGCGGGGGCAGCCGAGTTTCCTCAGTCACAGGAGATGCTCCAGGTGTGCCACGGTTGGCACAGGTTCCCCAGGGCAGCCGTGCCCGCCGCAGCCCTGGCAGTGCCCGAGGCCAGGCTGGACGGGGCTGCGAGCAGCCTGCGCTGGTGGGAGGGCTCCCTGCCCCTGGCAGCGCTGGGATGAACTCATTTAAAGTCACTGCCCGCCCAAACCATTCTAGGATCCCGTGATTCTCTGACCCTGCTGCAGCTGCCCCAGATTTGGGATGTTTGGGACTTGGGATTGTGGCTGCAGCACATTTTGGGTTCCAAGCTCAAAATCTTCAGTTATGTATTTTAATGTGTGTGATTTGGGAAAATATGGTCCGTTCCATCTGCTTGGCATTAATTTGAATGACTGATTAAAAATACAGGTTGAGATATTACAGCTACTAATAATTTCTCCACATGGTTGGCTCCTAACAGATCGAGGGAAAATTGGGAATAAGGTTTTTTTATCAATTTCCACAGGCAAGCTTTGCCATAATCCTTTTATTTCACCGAGAAATGTGTTTGTTTGTAGACATTTTATTTGCTTAACAACTTCCCTCTTTTTCTTAATCTTTTCAGTAATTATTTCATATTATATAAATATTTAAACTATTTTAATTCTTCATAAGAATTATTCTATTTCACTTTGTCCTATTCCCAGTGAAGTTCTGCTCCTTTCCCAGCCCCTCAGCCTGGTGTCCTCACCCCTGGTACTGCCCAGAGGACTCAGCTGCCATTCAAGCCCCAAAATTAGGAATCATTTTCTCTGTGTTTCCCCAGAGCACTGTTTGTCCTTCACCTGCTTTTATGGACTCGTTTGGCCCTTGATTTCCTGACTTCATGGTCTGAATTGAACACTTTTTCGTCTCATCCTGCAGCACGGTTTTTAACTTCCTTCAGGTTCTGTATCCAAGAAAATAAGCAGAATACTGAGTAGGGAAAGAGATGTTTCATTAACAGCAGCACTGACATCACAAATACATCTTCTAATTGCTCCTCTAAAGGTGAAATCAATAGCTGGGCTTGCACAAGGGCTGAAACATTTCTAAAAAATTCCGCATGCCATTTTTATTGGAGACGAATGTTGCTGAGAATTGGAGAGCTACTGTTTGCATGAGCGATCTGCCCAATTTGCTGCGTATTACTCATAAATCTGGGAAGGAAAAAAAGTTATGTTGAACTCCTCTCTTACACAAACACAGGCATTAGATCAGTGAGAGAAGACAAACGTAACAGATGAAAGCCATTAGAGCTGGCTTGGCTTCTGCTGATTCCATGCCTTGAATATTTCCACTTTACCAGCTGAGAGAATCCATCTGTCCCTGACCCTGACCTGCCCACAGCGTCCGTTGTGTTTGGGTGGGGAGAAGGAGAACTCATTAACACCCGGATGGAGGGGAGGAACGAGATCTCTCCTCACACGGGTTTGGTGAGCAGGGAGCTCACACTCCTCCCATGACAGAATTCCAAATTTGTTAAGACAACAAGGCCTTAACGAGGTCAGCACAAGCTTTGGAGCCCAGCAGGGTTTGCTGCAGCGGTGCCCGCGCTGTGCCCGCAGCCTGGCAGGGACCTGCCTGGCAGGGGCTGCTGCGGGAGGGCTCCAGGGCCGTGGGTGGGCACGGCCTGGGGGATGGAAAGAGGGGATTCTGCAGGGCAGAGCTGCTCAGCTCGGTGTCTGGAATGGGAATGGGCTTTTGGCGGGGTTCAAACCGCAGGAGGGATGGTCAAAGCTGGTCCTGGAACCTCTCCTACCCAAAATCTGCCTTTCCAGTGCCCAGTAAGGCGTGCCAGGTCCTGGTGGTGAGGGGGAATGCCCTGCACAGGCCAGGCCACGGAAATCTGGGCTGTGCTTGGTTTGCAGGGGGATTTACACGTGGGGAGCTGTTTAATTTCCTGGAGGGAGGCAGCGATGGGGTCTGTGGAGCAGAGGAGGAGCGGGTGACAATCAGGAGGTGTGTGGTTAGACAGGCAGGCTGGGGGCAGGCTCAGAGCTGCTGACCCAGCTCCATCTCTGGCGAGCTCTTTTTGTCGAGCCCCCGCTGCCGATTGTTCAATTGCGTTGTTTTTGTTGCCTGAAACCACTCATTTCAACACTTGCATAAATGCTGTTCCTGCTACAGAGACCTTGGGGCTTTCATTCCCGGATCTGTGATTGCTGCTAAATGTCATCATCCCTTGCATTGTGCAAATGCTGCAGAACGTGGTGTTCCAGCTCTCAAAGCAAGGTCAGGCTGCGATGGCAAAGGGAACGTGTTCAGTCACACCACTGAATGAAAGCCGGGGCTCCAATGAACAGGGGATGCCAACTGCTGATCCAGGGCATGGAGAGGCACAGAGCTGTCAGGATTCCCATGGGTTTGAGGCAGAAATTTCCCATCTCCAGTTTTAGTGACGAAGCCCTTTTGGGGGGTCTGTGTTTCCCCATCTCCTGCTGTGACTCAGGACATCCCCTGATGAAAACACAAGGGGAGCTGCAGCTCCTTTTCCAGAACATCTGCACCAGGTGTTGCTGCTCTGATCCTTGAGCCCAGCTCTGGCCCAGGTGTCTGGTGAGGGACACGTGGCAGGGCACGTTTGTGCTGCACAATGAGTGATGCCAACCCAAGAGTTAAAGCAGGAGTGCTGGTTTTACGTTTCTTGGTGTGTTGTAAACCCAGGGAAGGCTCTCCCTGGTGCTGATGTGAAATGTTCTCCATGTGGATGTTTCCTCCAGCCCTCCCAGGAGCCAAGGCCAGTGGAGACCTTAGCTCTCCCTTTAACCGCAGCTGCCAAATTAAATTCCCTGCACTGACACCGGCGCTTTCCTCAGCCCCGAATCAATTCCTCAATCTCTCCCCGTTCTTAGCTGTGATTAAAAACATGTGTCCCCTAATTAAGCTAACGAGGAATTGCTAATTGGCACAGAGCCCCCCTCTGAGTGTGCTTGTTAGTGTCACCCCTCTGACAGGAGCGGGAGCACAAAGGAAGGGCAGAGGCTCCTGCCAGGACTCGGGGCTGGCCCTGGGGGTCCAGCTTTGTGTGGGGTGGCAGCTGTGGGTGGGGGACAGGCCTGGCTCTGGGGTAAAATGGAGATTTTGAGGTTCTGGTGACCTTTTCTAGAGCTGCCTTGTGAAAACTTGGATTTGAATCCCCAAGGGAGGTGAAAGGATTGGGTCCTCATTCTCCCATTTCAATTGAAAAGGCAAGAAGAGAAAGGTAGAGCCAGGAGCAGCTCGGAGAAGCTCCCACGTGGCTTTTGCTGTGGGAAAGGTTAAATTTTGTTTGATCATCACTTGTGTTCCAGGCAGACTCAAAGATTTCTGTGGAGATCAAACCCCTGTCAGGGGAAGAGCTCTGCTCACACCTGGGACTGACATTCCCTTGGGGAAGAAGAGCCTGCAGTCACTGAGCTCCCGGGAACCTGGGGAGAGGCTCTTCCTCCTCAGTGTTTTCCTGGCAGAGCCTGGGCCTTGTCACCAGAGCTTGTCACCAAACCCTGCACTAAATTAGATTTCTTTTTTTTTTTTTTTTGACATAGATAAAGCTTTTGAACATGACAAGTTTGAAACATTCACAGTCTCCCTGGCTGGGATTTCCAGAGTCCTGCTGGAAGCGTTGTTCCTGAGGATATCAGGGAGGCTGCAGGGGACTGGAGCAGAGCAGGGCTGTAAGGGGCTGTGGACAAACCCAAGTGGCAAAAACGGAGCCAAAAAGGGCCAGCAGAGCCCTGGGTGGGGCTGCCCTGCAGAGCTGTGGGGTCGGGCACAGCCTCCCTCGGGTTTGGGGCAGGCTTTGGGGGATGTGGGGCCGATGGGGGAGCAGGGCAGGACCAGTCCAGGTGCAGGGCAGGAACTCTCATTTTCCCTTCCCCAGGCCAGGCCTGCGGTGCCACTTTCCCAGTCCCAGAGGGGCAGGGCCAGAGCTAACGGAGCTGTCTGCCTGCGGGGCTGGGGGTCGGAGGGACCCCAGCCCTGGCTCCATCTGCAGCCTCGCCAGGGACATTTCCCCTCACCGTTTTTCTTCCCCGAGGCTTTGCCCACCCAAGGCTGGGCTGGGGAGCAGAGCTGCCTCTAGAGGAGGATTTTCTGATCCAGCCTCTCTGGGTGCCCAGCAGAGTCACTTTGTCACTGCTTCCCTCCCCTTTCCACCCCAACACAAACACCAGACAGGCTGGCGCCCACGCTGCCCTGCAAACTGGCAGCTGCTATTCTGGCCACGCTGCTTTTATTGAGAGATAATAAAAGATGCTCTTTCAGGAGCCTGCCCTGCCACGGGTAAAGCCCAGGTGAGACATGCAGAGCGAGGCAGCAGCAGGGAGATTTCAAGCACCTCCCATCTCTGCGCTGGCTCTGCTCTGTCAAACTGCAGAGGGGACAGGGAGAGATGAAGGAGCATGAGAGCACCTTGCTTTTATCAATGGCTTGTATCCCGTGCTTCGGGCTGAAGCCTTGCTGGGAAGATCTCTCTCTTTGATGCCAGATGCAATCACCTGTCTCCTTCCGTGGCTGAGTGCACAAACTTCACAAGTCAGAGCTGGCTGTGCTCTCACACCCGGTGGTGGCTGCAAGGGACCACGGGGATTAATTCTGCTCAGCTGAGCAGGGCACAGATCCTGAGGTCCTGAGAGTGCTTTGAATAAACACAGCCCTGCTGCTCGGGAGCTAATCCTGGGTTTAGCACTTAGGCTCCATCTCGTTCTGAGTATGGGAAATATTGCAAATACCATGATATGGGAAATGCTCTAATCCCTGTGTTTTTCCCGGCACCTGACGCCCAGAGTCTGTGCCTGGGACATTGCAGCCCTGGGGAAAGGCAGAGTTGGGCCGTCCAAGGTTATTTATTGGGGTTTCATTGCTTCTTTCTTGTCACCCATATCTCCAGAATGCTTGGATTCCAAACTGCATTGGGGTTTCAGGTGGGTTTAATCCCTGCAGGACTGGGAAATGGGGTTTTAGATGGGTTTAATCCCTGCAAGAATGGGAAATTCAGGTGGGTTTAGTGCCTAATGTAAAGCCCAGCCCTGAGGAGTGCTGGTCTGAGCCCCCAGCCCAGTTCCACCTGCTGGCTGCTCCCAGCTGGAAATGCATCTCAAACCCTGCTCAAGTGACAGATTTGTCACCAAATCTACTCTGCTCTGTCTGGGCTGATAAGGATGCTACTCCATGGATCACTCGAGGAGAGGTGTCTCGGAGACAGAGAAAAGCTCATATTTCTGCTCACTGAGGTGTTGCTGACACAATTTAGCATGTGGTACCCAGCTCATTTGGAATTCAGTGCCGGCTTCATCCGCATCATAAAGTGAATCCTGTTTTACAATTCCCCTGAACATTCTCTAAATGATGGCATCTGAAAACAAGCAGCACAGTTTATGTGGTGGAATTGTGCTGCTGAAATTAATTCTTAGCTGTATAATCCAGGATATCAGCCAGCCACACACGAGCAGAGGGGCTGCAGGGATTGGGGGCTCAGAGAGCCTGGTGCAGCTCATCCCTGAAATGCCTCAATCCTGGGCTCCCAGGGCCAGAGGAGCAGGAATGGTAAGTAAAATGGAAGTTTGACCCTGGAAAAAAAATCCTGTGAATTGAGTCGGAATTTGGGGGGTATTTGTTTTCCCAGGGAATATTTACTTGTACAAATCAAGGCTTTTCTTAAAAACAATTCAGTTAGAATGAAACAGATCTCCGCTAAAATTCCTTGTTCTGATTTTCCAGCTTGGACTGGCAGCACCAATCTCTGCCTCGTTATCTTATCTCCAGTGCTGCCACTTCCTTGGAACAAGAGCTGGGCCTAAAAAGCAGATGCAGACCCACAGGTGGAGGTTTGCAGCTTGTCAGGCTTGTCAGTTGATTTAGAACTTCCTGCATTTCAATAATTCAGAGGCAAAGGGTGCTTCATTCACCAGAGCAGCAGCAGCTGGGCAGTGATTGCTTGTCTGAGTCAATAAATGATGGGTAAGTGCACGTTAAAGGTGGTCCAGGTGTGTAAATCCCAATTTAAAGCATCCTTGGGGTTACGGCTGGGACTTTCAGCCCTGAGCGATGTGAGGAGCAGCCTTTGCACAGAGCTGGAGTGAAACACTTCCGTGCTGAGAGGTTGCTTTAAATTTAGTTTTACATCTCATCTCTTCTGGAAGGTGGAGGTGCACCCGGAGCTGCTGGGAGATCCAGGCAGCAGTGCCACGGCAAAGCCCAGCTTTCCAGAGTTTCCCAGCACAGGGGCAGAGTTTCATTTTCTGCTTTCAGGCCTCGCAGGGTGTCAGGTCTGACGGAGCAGCTGTGGCTGCACAGCACATCAGGGACCCGAGCTGCTCTGGGAGACTCTTCCCTCTGCCTCCTGTGCCAACCTGGCACCAAATGTTCACTGGAGAAATCCCAGGGGAGGGAGGGAAGGAGGAGCAGGATAACTGGGCGGCTGCAGCAGGAGTCCTCCTGGAGAAACAGTGTTGGGATTGAGGTGGGAACACAATTAAAACTTTTGTTAAGTGAGACTTTACTGTAGGATAATGTCTTATTTTTATAAAACTGCCTTTTCCTGGTGCAGAGGGAACCGAACCTGGCAGGGAGCTCTGCCTGGAGCTGCTGCTCGTGCCTGGCACGGATCCGTGGCTGGTGCAGGGTCCCTGGAGTTGGCAGAACCTCTGCTCTGAGCAGAACTCGGCCTGCCATCACCCCAGCCCCTCCCAGCTCTGTCCCCCAGCTCGGGGGGGGCTTTCTCCGGTTCCCTTTGTGCCTGAGCCTGCTCTGCCCAGGCACAGAGGAGCTGGGGGAGCTCATCCCCTCCAGGAATGCTGGGCTGCTCCAGCAGCTCCCAGCCCTGCCAGCTGGGAACCCACTCAGGAAGTTTCAAAGAGAAAGTGCTGTGATTCAGTCTTCTGTGACCAATGGATTACAGGCAATTATTCCAAAATTATATCCACATTTCCATCTACTTTCTTTGAAAACAAATGGGACCAAAAAAAAAAAATAAAAGGAAAAAAAGAAAAAAGAGGGGAGGCAGCTCATGGAATAGTTCTGGAGTGAGAAAAGTACTCTCATTACTGCAGCTCATCCCCTGAGTGTTTGGCCTCAGAATCCGCAGCTCCTGATTGTTGTTTGTTTTATTCCAAGAGGATGCGGATTCCGATCCTTTCCATTCCCATTTTCCCTGCCCTGGATGTGAACTCCAAGTCCTTCATCTGCTCTTGCCGCTCCCCTTTGCTGCTCGGGTGCATTATCAGCAAACCCAGCTTATTTTCCAGGAAACCTCAGTAGTGCTGTCTGATTTGTTTGCAATCCACCTAAACCTTCCTGTTTGCCAGATAGCCCAGCCCCGTAATCCGGGCCTGAGCTGAGCATCCCAAGGCGGGGTGGATGCCGAGCCCTGTAAAGCTGCAGCGGGGCTGCCCTGGGGGCTGAGCCCTCCCCGCGCTCCCTGCTCTGTGCCGGCATTGCCCCTGCAGGGAGAGCAGCTGATTTCCCTGCAAACTCTGCACCTTCTGTGATTAAAGGAAAAAAAAACAACATAAATAAATGAGGCATCTCTCCGATTTCCCCTCCCTCCTCTGTGCAGAGCAACTCCAGGCGGCTTCATCTGTGCAGTTCCAAAGTCTTTGAATTTCCCTGTGCTGGCATCAGGGAGCGGTTCGGGTTGGAAGGGACCTTAAGGCTCTCCCAGTGCCACGGGCAGGGACAGCTCCACTGTCCCAGGCTGCTCCAGGCTGGCCTCGGACATTGCCAGGGGTCCAGGGGCAGCCACAGCTGCTCTGGGCAGGAACTCCTCCTCCCCTGAAGCTCTGTGCCAGCTCCTCTGCGGGCTGTCACCGTCCCTGCAGCCGCCCTGGAATGGAGGGATTTGCTCCTTGAGTCAAATTCTGCTCCTCTGAACGTCTGGAGTGGGGAATAGCCACATTAAAACACGATTTTATAGTTCATTTCTACTGCTAAGCACCTGTTGCAACTGATTAATGAAGTAGCTGCAGGTCTTGATGGTATAAATTAGGATGATGAACACAGAGCTGCTCTGAATATCACAGGCCGGGCTTAATTCCTAAGCTGCCCTCGTTTTTCCCTGTGAAGGATTCCGTTTGACTTTTAAGGGTATTGCACACAGAAGAAATGAAAGAATTAATCCCTCTAGCAAGGAAAAAGGTAAATTTGCACATATTTGAAACGTCTCAGTCTCATTTCCTAAACTCTGGATAATGTGGTCAGAGCATCCCCACACAGATCCCGTGGGTAAACACCAGCTTTGGATTTAATGACCAGAGTGCTTTAATTAATTGGTTCTCATATTCAATTTGTCTGTGGACACAGAGCCGAGTGTCCCCCTCCCCTGCAAAGCCAGGAAATGCAGATTTAGGGATTTCTCAGCACCAACAGCAACTCCTGGAACTTTTCTCAAGGTGACTGAGCAAACCTTGCCACTGCTGCTGTGCCACATCCTGGCACCCTCTAATGACTGCAGCCCTTTTGTGAGCAGGGATGCATCTGCCTTTGTGTATTTACATGGATATGCACCCAGCCTGAAATCAGATCTAATTTCCTGCCTGCTGAAACCATCTATAAAGGTAAATGCAGGTACTGGGTTGTTTTTTTTTTTTTTCTCTCATTCCCTTTCATAGTCATGACGCATTTCATGATTTCTTTGCTTTACAGCATCCTTTCAAATGACACATTTTATCAGTTCTCTGGGGAGTATTGATGTTTTGCCCTTTTAAACATGTCATTTGATTTTTTTGATGTTCCTCCCTTACTCTCCATCTGTTTTCTTGTAATGCTTTCATTTGGTGGCAATTTTTCATTGAGTCCCCGAAGGTTTTTTTTCCAGGAGTTGCCTTGAGCTTATTTTATTTTCCCCTTGTGTTTGGAAATGTTTGACATGTGACCCAATTCCTCCCGTGGGAGTGGGGCTGCTCCTGTTCTCCCCACAGTCTTATTTAGGGATTTCAGCATGCAGAGCACATTTTCCTGCCCTCAGGATCCCTGGGGATTCAATCCGAGAACAATTCTTAAAAGCAAATGAGGAGACAAACCCACGGTGATGTTTTAGATTGTGGACTGGGTTTGTGTGGCTTTGGAGAGGTTTCCAAAAAACAAAAATAAAGGGGATCCTGGGATATCAGAGAGCTGTGCTTCCCTGTTCCTCCCTGGTTTTCCTGTTCCCTTCCCAAAAAGAGTGGTCATGGTCAGGTTTCAAATGGGGATTGTCCTCTGAAAATATTTCGAGGAGTTTCTCTAAGTCAGGGAGTGTTTTTTGAGGGAGACACTGATGGGAAGCCGAGGTCTGAAGGTGGATCCCATGGTGGAAGCTCCTCCCAAAGGAGCTCTCCAGAGTCTGGAGGGTTCTGGACCAGTTCTGAACTGGAGAGATGCCAGGAATTCCTGACCTTGGAGCTGAGCTGGCTGAAGTCGGGAAGTCCCTGCCTCAAACACGAAAAATTCAGCTCCTTTAATTCTCGTTTTTGGCTAATTTAGTCAAATCTGTTTGGTTTTAATTCCCTTATCACTGCTGTTGCTGGTCCAGTTTTCAGCTGGACACCTCAAACTTCCTCTGGAAATGTCAGAAATCCATGGAAAAAGGCTCCCTGTGTGTGAATGCCTCATTTGGGCCCATTATGGCCCAGTGAGTTTAACACGTTGGAGCAGAATTTTATTCCTGGACTTGTGAACTTCCAACTGTTAGCTACTAAATAACTCCTCTGGAAATAAATCCCAAATTACATTCAATGTCTGAACAGGGAAGTTATGTGGGGATGAGATATTTTCCAGCTTGGCTGAAGCAGCCTGAGCTGATATTTTTCAGCAGTTTTTCACGTGCTGTAAAAGATATTTAGATCAGGCCAATATATAACCCTGGTATTATCTGGAGTAGCCTTTCCAGGTCTGTTGCTATCAGCAATGACTTAAGGGACGAGGGGTGTGCAGCTGCATGAGCACAGCAGATGGAGCATTATTCCAGCCTGCATGGCAGGAGAAGGCAGAGCTCACCTCCAGACTCAGCAGATGTCAATTTATATTAACGAGCAGAGGCAACACACCATATATTTGATTTTCCTTGTAACCTGTCTCCATTACAAAACATCTGCATACATTACGCCCCATTCCAGATGTTTAAAATTAATGCTGTAGCAAACAGCTCCCATTTTTGCCTTTCGCTGATAATTTTTTCTGTCAGCCCAGGAATTAGGTCTGATAAAAACGTGGGAGCTGCTGATGGGCTCGCATTGTTTGGGAGTCTGTGACACCATCAATTGCAGTGCCACGGGCTGCTAAAAGCAGCAGTAAGACAAGACTGCTTGTCACATATTTATGAGCTTATGAACCCTCCTGTCCCTTTTGTTATCCCTTCCCCCGGCAGAGCGGAGACTGAACCTTGAATTAAGGCAGGGAGGAGGAGGCTCTGCTCTCTGCTCCATCCGTCCTGGTGCCTGGCAGGTTGTAAATGTCACCCAGGAGCTGGGGACAAGGAGCTCTGTGCTGGAGCCATCCGGGCTGGCAGTGTCACAGCTTCCCGGGAAGTGGGTGGAGCAGGAATGAGCTCCTTTCATCTTAATGTCCTTTGTATTTTTCTTTACCTTCGCCGCGATCTACAGAGGAATTTCCTAAGGGTGCAACCCTAAATCTTCTGTCCCCAGTCAGCTGTCAATCCTAAACTGGAGAGCCTCTGGTTGGCCTGGGAAGAGCCTTTCATGGCAATGGGCAGGGCCTGGGCAGTGGCTGGGGAATTACCCAAGGAATAATCGCAGCAAATTTATCTGGAGATCTTTTGTGGCTTCCTCCATTTGTCGTTCTCCAAAGCTTTTCCTGGGGCAGGGTTTGGTGGGATCTGCTGGGAGCAGAGAGCTCCTGGTCGCTGTGCATGAGGAAGAGTTCACGAAAGGATGAAGAGCAGCCGGGGGAGGGGGGTGAAGGAGTTTGGACGTTCACAGGGAATCCCAGCGGGGTTTGGGTTGGAAGGACCTTAAATCCCATCCAGTCCCACCACGGCCAGGGGCACCTTCCACTGTCCCAGGGGGCTCCAGCCTGGCCTGGGACACTCCCAGATGTGTTTATACTTCCCACCACACAGAGATACGTGCACATTTGATTTTGAAGTTGGAATTCGATACTTTCTAAGGTCCTTCCCAATCCCAATCCTTCTGTGATTCCATGGTTTTTGTATCTGTTCATTGCTGGATGTGTTCGGGTGCAGAAGGTCCCGAACACCCTGGAACAGCCCAGAACCCTCACTGGCCAATGGTCTCCAGCTGCTCAGGTGTTCTCTGGGAACCAATTTCCTTCTGGTCCAAATGAATTTGGCTTTTCCTGACCTGAGGGAGGGACGTGCCTTCCCCAGGGGCAGCCTGGCAGAGCATCCTGGAGCAGGCCAGGAGAGGAAATATATCTGTGTTTAATTTAGTGTGACTTGATTGCAGGGCAGCAGCACACCCAGAAAGTCATATAAATCTTCCCTTGCCATGTGGGGGAGAACAGGCATGGACACAGGAGTGCATTAATGTTCATTCTCCTCGGGAATCAATAGGAACCTGGATTTTATAAATGGCTCTGCTAAACACAAGAGAAAATTCGTGGAGTGGAGACAGCAAGAGGCAGAGAATGAAAAGCCAGCTAATTCCTTTCAAACAACTGATGATTATCAGCACCCTTGGGAAGCACATCCAGGGGAGGCCGGGAGCAGGAGGCTCCTGCTTTTATTCCCAGCAGGATGATTGCATTAATTATGCAGACTCCAGGCCTGGTCTCGGGGCTTCTGGAGCACCCTGAGCCCTGCATGGCCCTGTCACCCCCAGGTACAAACCTGTTCCTTGTTCAGCCCCTGATAATGGCACTGGGGGTCCTCAGAGGCTTCAAGAGAGCTGGATAAGGTCGGGATGTTAATCAGCAATTAAATGTGGCATAAATGGATAACAGAATAAGGATTATAAGGTGAAAAATCCCAAACAACCCAAAGATTTGGGAGAAGAGGACAGGGAGGGTGATTCACAGGTGATTTTATTGAGAATAAGATTTAGTGGGATTTGGAAAGTGCAGGTGAATTTTAGGGTTGAAGCGAAGCTGACAGGGAAGAGGGAAAACACAGATTCATGGAAGAGAGTGATGATGAAAAAGGAGCAGGAGAATAAAAGGTGAAGAGGAGGGAAATGGCAAGTTGAAACAAAAATCAAATCAGGCAAAAGATCAAGCTCCGAGTAAAGTGGAAAGCCATCAGCAATAACATTTCCTGCCGGAGCTGCTGCCCTGGGAGGGCTCGGGGATCTGTTTCACTTACTGACTCTGCAGCCACGCTTCCCTGCAATCCTGGAGGGTTTTTCCTCCTCTCTGCTGCCACAATCTTCCCTCAGCAAAGTCAGGTGTGAGGTTTGGAGACACAAACCTGGACCTGGCTGAGTTCTGCCAGCCTGGCTTTGGCAGGAGCAGCAGCTCCTCAGACCCTGCAGGGCTTCCCTGCATCGAGCCTCTCAGAAATGGGGGAAATCCTCCCCTGAGGCAGCCTGGGGAGCTCAGCCTGACATCCCAGCTCTTCCTGGGCTCTGCCTCTCTGCTCCACCAGCACAATAAAGATGATTTTTTGTGTGCAGCACGATAGGAACGCTCACTGGGCTGAGCCCAGCCGTGTTTGCAGGGCCTTTGCTGTGGCTCTGTGCAGCAACCCGTGAGCACGGGGCTGGGAATGGATGGCTTTCACCAGGGACAGAGAGGATTTATGGCACATTTCCTCCCATTTGCAATCCCAGTTACAAAGGCCAGGGGGGCACGGACAATCCAAGGTGCTCTCCTGCCTCTGCCACCAAGGCAGGAAGTTTGCAGAGATGAAGGATTCTGTTCCCTCCACGCCGGAGTCTGCTCAGCTGGGCGATGGCAGCCCTGAACCCGCAGCCGAGGACAGGCTGGAATTCCTCCTGCCTCACACAGGTGACACGAGGAAAAAAAGTTGTTCATCCTTCGGAAAAGCAGCCAGCAGAGTGGGAGCTGCGTTGCTGGAGCAGTGCAGGGCCCTGCAGCAGGGAATGCACCACTGCAGCAGCTGCAGCGTGAGGAGGAGCCCGGGCTGAGCTGCCGGGGCACTGCGAAGTTGGGGAGCCCCGGGGATGGGAACAGATTATCCATGAGATACCAGGAAATCTCCTCTAAAGGGATCCAAGTCTTTAATCATTACCCTGAAAGCACAAAGCAGCTCCAGACGCACACCAGGCTGGCTGAAAGACTTGTCAAGACTGAAAGGGTAATTCACAAATTCACTAAAATTCCCTGCTCCACTGAGCAATGTGACAGCTCTGCCGACCGCAGTAACATTTCTATTCAAACTGGCTTTGGTGCTGGAGCTATAAATATCCCTGCAATATTTCCTGCTTCAGAACATAAAGACAGCTTTACAGTGCTGATAAAATAGAAATTACTTTCTCTCGGAGGTCTAGCTGGAATTTTAATGTCTGTTTTGCAATAAAGCAGCTCCTCCACAATTCGATTTGAGGGAAAGAAAACAAACGGTCTAATTTAGTTACAGTAATGACTCCTCTTGGATTGCTGGCCACAGCCGAGTCTGGGCTGGGGAACTTTGTACTGGTGAGCACTGAGATGATTTTTATTGTAATATGAGTCCCTTTTATCCTTTAAATGTATAGATACACACACCCCTGCTTAATTACAGCTAGGCAAAAACAAGGCCCTGCAAAGTAAAAGGTCATTAAAGTTTACAACCTCTGCCTGTGTTCCTGGAGAAACTGTCACAGCTCTAAAGCTGGTGACCAGAGACGACCTGGATTAAAAAGGGCTCTTCAATTGAAAAGAGAAATTGCAACTATTGGGCTCATCAGAGTTGCCTTTAATTATCCATAAATGTCACCCTGGCTCTCGTTAGCTCCTTCAAAGGAAAAGGAAAGAATTTTCTCCAGAGTTTTGTTTTGCAGACACCAGGGAAGAGACCTGGAGCTGTTAAATGAGAGAGGGGGTGAAAAATAATGAAAAATAAGGGTTCTCCATTTGCATTCTGGCAGAAGTGGAGTGCCCTGAGCACAGGGGACAGGGAATGTCTGGAACACCAAGGACACGTCCCAGGCCAGGCTGGACAGGGCTGGGACAGTGGGAGGGGTCCCTGCCCAGGGCTCTGCATGGGCTTTAAATCCCTCCCAGCCCACCCCAGTCTGATTCTCTGATTATTGACCTCCCCTGGACTTTACCTTTGCTCTTCCTGCAGAACTCCCTCTCCTCCCTGAGGTGGCCCTGCTTTGGTCTCAGTGATGCTGGAAAAGATAAAGCAGCTGCAAATAAGGCAGAGCGTGGGGAGAAGTGGCAGAGGTGGGGCACTGTGTCACTGCCTGACAGCACCGAGAGGAGAAATTTTGTTTCTCCTTCTCTTCCCTGCTGGATTTATTTGTTTGTGTTTTAGTCTGAGCTCTCCTTGCGTGCCTGTGAAATGCCTAGCAAGCTTCCAGGGCTGCATAAATAAATAATAACTATTTAGAATCTTCTAAAAGATACATAAGTGTATTTCTTTTCATAGACCTAAAGTTAATGGAAACCTCGGAGTTTTTATTTCAATGACAAAGCAGCCCTGGAGCAGCTGTGTGGGACTCGAACGGAATCAGCTGCAAATGTTAGACACTATTTCCTTTAGAGAATTAGAATTTACAGTGCTGCAATGAATGCTGATTTACAGATATTTAAAGGAAAATAAATCCCTGAAGATTTTTTTTTTTTTATTTCAAAAGGGAACGTATGGTGATGGCTTCCACTGCTCCAGGAGAATGTTACAGCAGGCTCCTGGAAGTTGTGCTATCACACAGCAGCGAAAATTAGGGAGATTTTGCAACAACCTGTTGACTTCTGTTGCCAAAGAGTCCTCACTGAAACCCAGCAGGAAGTGGCTGGGGAGAAGAACAAGATAAATCCTGCACAATTCCATGCAAAAGCCGATTTTCCTGTGCAGGGGATCTGCTGATGTGCTGCAGACACAACCTTGGTGGATGGGTTTTGCTCTGGAATGCTTTAAACCATCCAGACAAATACCAAACTCTGAAAGAGGCATTTTTCCTGTTGAAGAAATATCAAGGACGATCTGGCAGAGCTGTTATTTTTGCAGGGAGAAGCTTTTATTCGAGAGGAGAAATGATTCCTTGGGAGCAGCATTCCTGCTCTGCCTCTCAGGGCCCCCAGGCTGCTCCCAGGGTGCCAGCAGTGAGAACCAAACCCAACGAGAGCTCTCCAAGTGCAGGGAAATTTCACTAAATGCGCCCCTGAACCTCTGCTGGAAAAGATTTCAACATCTGTAGGTCAAGAGGATTGCCAGGAAGGAGGATGAGACACGGCTGTCTGATGGGGAGGAGAAAAAGCCACCCAGAGCTGATTTGCTTTTTCAGGGTCATCCCAAAAGGATGCCAGAACCTGCCCTGTTAAATCCAAACATGCCCCAGTGTCACAGCCTTTAAAAAGGGAGGATAAATACAGAATATTTTATTTTAAAACCTGCCTTGCTCACGCCGTGGCAAACAGAGGCCCCATGCCCGAGCTGGACCTGCAAGTTCTGGGTCCCATAAAGCAGCCATGGAAGAGGAGTGAATCCTGGTTTTCCTGCCAGTTCTCCTTCATGTGGATGTTCCAGGCAATCCAGCCACAATTGCATTTAGATTACATTCCATCCCACAGTAAGTGGCAAATCATCGCTGCTTCCTCTGACATTCAGTGTAATAACATTAACCATGATGAATTTCCCTTTACTGTTCCTGTAGCCTCCATACATTATTCCAGCTGAATTCCATTGTAATGGAGCACTAATTAATGTCTGCTGCTTATCAAGGGGTGCCCACTTCTCCCTTCCATCCTGCTCTGATTCTGGAGGAATTACACCTGGGAATGCTGCAGGAACTGCCACTGCTGCCAGGGAATCTCCACTGGGTGGAAAAAGTCAAATTTTGGTTCTGATGTCAGGCTTACATCAAAATAACACCATTTTCCTTAAAATTTAGCCATAAAATGAGGTTTGCCAAGGAGCTGAGACCATTTTCCAGAGTGATTCCGTGATGCATTTCCTTACTAATTCTCCAGAACCTTCCAAGTTCAACTCCAGCTTGGTGCCCTCCTTAGAAAGGCTGGGTGACGGAGTGGGGTTGAAGACCCTCACACCCACAGTTCTGGCTGGAATGAAACCCAAAGGGCAGCTCCAGGCATTTCCCAGGCTCAGTTTCCAGGTTACACCCCCCAGAAATGCAGCAGAGCCCACCCGAGCCTGTGCCTTGCTCTCCCTGCCGGCTGAGGCGATTCCCAAAGCACAAACCAGGAATCCCTTCCCTGCTCTGCGAAGCCACCAAGTCCAGAGCAGAGCTGATGAGAGCTTTCCTCGGCAGCCCTGCCCTCCTCGTGAAGCCTGAATTGGCTGCCTGCAAACAGAGACTAGACAGGAGTAAGAGAATAAAAGTGAATATTTATTTGAAGGCCTTCAAGGGCACACCCTGGGGAGCACACCCTGGGCTACCAGACCCAAGATGGACCCCAAGATGGACCACAAGTCACGAGTTCTTACCCCAGTTATAGGTTTTGGTACATTAGCATATCAGCATAAATTCGCCAATTAAAACTTCAGCTATTGATGTAATTCTCTCCAGCTTGCCCCCCTTTCTTTAGCTGTTGGTTTGCACTTTCTGGGCTTAGGACCGTCCAAGTGTCCTTGGAGAGCAGGCCTGGAGAGGGTTGTTATGTCTATCACTGCCCGAGAGAGCAACTCACAGGTTACAAAGCACCTCAGAGTTACACACACTAAGTACGACAGCACCTAAGAAATATAAAAGTTAAAATTCAAGGCATCA
>WEKY01062672.1:378705-395652 GCA_013390045.1 Picathartes gymnocephalus
CCGACAGGGCTGCCCCCCTCCCGACAGGGCTGCCATCCTCCCGACAGGGCTGCCATCCTCCCGACAGGGCTGCCATCCTTCCCACAGGGCTGCCATCCTCCCGACCGGGCTGCCACCCTCCCGACAGGGCTGCCATCCTCCCGACCGGGCTGCCATCCTTCCGACCGGGCTGCCACCCTCCCGACAGGGCTGCCACCCTCCCGACCGGGCTGCCATCCTCCGACCGGGCTGCCATCCTTGCCTGGCGCTCCGGGGCTGCTCTTGGTGCCCTGGCCACCCTGGAAGGATCTCCGCGCCCATTGCGGGGGTTCCTGCTGGCAGCTGCTCCCCAGAACAGCAAAGCCGTTTTCTCCCGGGCACCGACTCCCTGCCAGGTTTGGGAACTCGGGACAGGGAGAGAGGAGTTTTCTCCGTGAGAAACAAACAACGGATTCCTTGCAGCAAGAGTTAAACCACGCAAACGACTCTAATAAGCATAATTTAAACCTGTGGTTTTCTTTTTATGGCATCTTCATATTCGGTGTTTTATATTCCAATTTTCCACCTTTTAGTCTTGCTTCTTCCTCTTTTTGCTGCAGAGCCCTATCACAAATGGGAGGGCAATTACCAGGCGAGCATGTAGTTCTTTAATTAAAACACTTATAGGTGTACACTTAAAAACTATAAAGACTTTTATGGAATGGCAATGCCTTAATAGGCTGCTGTGTATGTACATTGTAATGTAATTCTGTACCCTGTGAGCATTGCTGGGGGAAGCTGTTAATTTATGGTTCCCAGGAGCAATAAAGCAATAACAGTAATCGAGAGGTGCAATATCCCCTGCTTAGGGGGCATTTATGGGTGTGTATTAAAACTATAAATACATCAACGTGCTGCAGAACTGATCAGAGAATATGAAAGATAAGCTCTCCTCCCTTTCAAATGGGGCTTTCCAGCAGCCTGATTAACTTATGGTGGGTATCAAATCCCGGTTCTCAGCAGGGCCTGGGGAGGAGCAGAGTGACCGAGCGAGCCCTGCCCTGTCCCCAGGTGTCCCCAGAGCAGCCCTGTTCCCCCTCAGCCGCTGAGCTCAGAACCATTTCCTGGGGCGCTGCCTGACAGAGTGGCTGCAAACACTTCATTTGAAGCAGGCTGGAGCGAGCAGGGGTGACAGGGAGGGATAATTACCTTGTCTGCAGCGGGGCTCTGGGCAGGCACGGTGACATTTCAGAAATCCAAACGCCTTTGTTGCGCTGTGATTGGGAAAAGAATGGAGGGCAGAGCCCCTGCCATTGCAGACTGCCAACAGCTCCTCAGGGGGCTGGCACGGCCTCCGTGCCCCCAGAAATGAGCTGCTGCTGCTGGAAATATTCTGCTTTGGGAGCGTGGGTCAATAACTGCAACTGGGAATCAACTGGAAGTCAGAACCAACCGGATTTAACTTGGAGCTTGCACAAGTTCCTCTGAATGTTTTCCTCTTCGCCGAGTGAAGGTAAAGTTCCACTGCTGAGCTCTCAGCAGGGTGTTTGCAATGCTCTGCCCTGCGGTTGCTCCAAGATTCGCCTGTGCTGAGTGCTGATCAGCTGCGTGCTGCTCCAGAGCCTGCCTGGCAGGAGCAGAGGTTTGTGCTGGTGGAACTGTGACAGGTGTGAGCTCACGGGCAGGGGCTGATGTGTGTGCAAGGGAAGTTCAGCTATTCACATCTATCTCCCAGAATTCTGGAATGGTTTGGCTTGGAAAGGACCTTAAATCCCATCTCGTTGCACCTCTGCCATGGGCAGGAACACCTTGCACCATCCCAGGTTGCTCCAAGAAACCTCTTTTCTGTCTCATCCTTGTAAAACGAGGTTAAAATTAAGTGTTTATTTTAAGTAAAGGTTGTGCGAGTACAGATTGGTTTTAATATTCAAACAGAGCTCTGAGACCTTCTAGAACAAACTTGTTTAGGAGCAGAGCTGTGCTGTCAGCAGATTTTCCCTTTTCCCTGTTTCCTGGTGAAGGCTGCAGGTTCTCCTTCCCCTCCCAGCTGAGGCTGTCCCAGCAATCCAGAGCTCAGCTGGGATTTATGAGCTGCAGCACACGGAGGTCCAAAGGCAAGAAGCCACTTTCATAAACAAACAGCAAATCTGCATCCCTGCCTGGCACCTCCTTGCAGCGCCGCTGCTCTCCCGCTCCCTCGCTGTAAGGAAGAGATCCACGAGCTGCTCCACGTTTTCCTTGGGAAGGCTGTGACAGAAAGGCCCTCCCAGGCCAAGCCTACCCAGAGCCACCATCTCAGCAGGAACCAGCTGCCTGGCACGAGCCTTGCCAGCTCAGCAGCTCTGTCTGCTCTTCCCCTGGGGAATCTGCTCACCTCATCTCCGAAGAGAGACAGGGGGAAAGAATTCCATCTGCTCCCGCTCAGAGCGAGGGAGCTCTGTGATTGCGGGGGTGCACAGGCTGCATCGCAAATTTTTGGCTTTGGAAAGCACTTAGGGAGCGTTCATTCTCCTTTTATTGTTGTTCTCTCCTCACAAGTGACTGTATTTCACCTCCTCTGGGACGCAGAGCGAGGAGTTCTCAGTGAATTTGTAGCTTAACGATGCCGGGGAGGTGTTTGGAGCCACAAATCCATCCTGGAAAATCTGTGTGCTGTCCTGAGCTCTGAGGGGAGACTTTCTGCTTCCCCAAACTCCCTGACAGGAGATGCAGCCGGGGGGGTCTGGGCTCTGCAGTGGCTTCGAGTGAATCTTGCGGGGCACCACAGCAAGAAAACAATCCTCCAAAATGCAGTTTACAAAGAGGAAATCTTGCAGGATTCCTTGCAGAAAAGGGTTTGGGCCAAATGTCTTTCCTCCCTCTGCTGCTGGCTTTCATTCTCTGGGTATAGTCAGACCTCAGATTGAATAGCAAGTGGTTCTGCTTTATTTGTTTTTATTGCTGCCAAAAGGGAAAAAAAAAAAAAGTCAGAGTAAACAGTGGGATGTTTGCAACCTCCTCACATTAGGCAGATTGAATAAACTGGCTCGCAGTTGATTGTTTTCCTTCAGATCAGTCATTGTATTTGTATTTATTTGATTTTATGGATGTAGTTCTGGGACTTGGGATTTTTTTTCGCAGTCGTGGCTTGTGGTGAGGGAAATGGGAACACAAACAGCTCCTACCTTTCCTCCCCATCAGTGTGGGAGCACAAAGAGCTCCTGCCTCTCCTCCCCACCCATGTGGGGCGTGCAGGATGCAGGAAGGGCAGCAGGAGGCGGGGGATGGATGAGCCGCGGGACTGAGGGGATGCAGAGCCATTCCTGACAAGCAGCTCCAGCCTGACCCTCCCTCTCCCAGCTCGCAGGGAATTCCCTGCACGAGGGGCAGGACCGGGGCTGGGCACCCCCAGGGTGGGAATTCCCTCAATCTCCCTCCACTCCCACTTTCCAAAACTCCCTCCGGAGCCCACCGGTGGCAAAAGGAATTCCAGGAGAGCTTTGGCTCTGCAGCAGCCTCAGTTTCCCACCCAGGATCCACAGCCCAGTGGTTTTTCCCTCTCTCAGCTCTGGAATTCACTAAACCGTGCAAAAGGAGCAGGAGGAGCTGCCAGCAGCTCCTGCCTCCCCTGGTCAGGGAGCCACAGCCACGGCGCCACCTGCACTCACAACTTTTTCTGCCTTTTTTCCCTTCTCTCTCAGCGTTATTGCAGCTCAGGGGAGGGAAAACAGGGCAGGGAGCACGCAGGAATTCCCAAATATCCATCAGCAGCCCCGTGCCATCTCAGGGACTTGCACATCCAAAAATCCATGTTTTCCTCCCCACTTTTCTTAGAAGGCAGAAGAAGTTGGAGTCGTGTGGCACTGCTGAGCAGGGAGAGGAGTGAAGGAAGTGAACGTGGGGGTTTTTTCGTGCCTCACAAACGCAAACAGGTTGTGGTTATTCCCTTTATGCAAGGGCATAGTAAGTGCAAGAACACTCATTAATTATGTATAATGCTCACAGTTCAGTTGCCAAAAAATCCTATTTTTGGATATTGTTCACCAGAATATGACTTTAACCTACTGTCACCATTATTTTGCACGTTGTGGTGCTTTAATGAACATATGGCACCACATTAGCTCATGGCAGCCCCTGATTTTCTAGCTGAGTTGGTTTCCCAGTGCTGCAGTGGGCATTGTGTACATCTCGAACCCTGCTGAATATTGAAATGTTAAGGGAAGGGAGCACTGGAGCTGCTCCTCCTTTGCATTCTGGTGCAGGTGAGTCCTGGTTGGGTGTGAATTCCAAATGCTGCCCCCGACGTGGCTGGAGGGACCATTCCTGACCCTGCTGCCAGAGCCTGGCCTTCCATGAAATCAATCTGCAGCTCCTGACGTGGCCTCAGCCCATCCCCAGCTCCCAGCAAGGAGAAAATCTGTTGATCTCTGAAATGTCTTCAGACATCACAGTTCCATGTGAGCATCTCCAAAGGATCTGCCTTTTTTTTCCCCCTGCCATATCACATTGTTTTAAAGCTGATCTCATAATTGTATTGATTTATTTTTTTGGTTCTCTGCGTCAAAGCACTTCTTTAATCAAAAGTAAATTATGTAAAGGCCATTAGGGTCAGCCCAGCCAGCAAAACGAAAACTGCAATACATCATTTATTTGTAAATGTCAGTGAAATCTGTGGATCAATACCCTGCCCAATGTGATGGATATTTATAATTTTGTGTAACTCTCGAGGCAGCTGCGGGGTCGGGGTGGCACCAGCTGGGGGTGGCATTTCTGGTGTGGCTTTTCAGCTGTGCTCCAGCAGAGCCCAAAGCCCGGGTTCCCAGGGGGCTGCCAGCCATCCCTGCCCGCGTCCCACAGCCCAGACCCCAAACCCCGACACCCCGAGCTGTGGGAGCTGCAGGAATCCGGGCTGGGAACGGGGGAATCAGCTCCAGGATTCCCCAACTCCATCTAGTGGCAAAAAAATGGGCATTTTGCGATGGTGGGAACGCTGGTGGGTCTGGATTGGGGCTGATCTCCCCCAAAGATGGGCTTAGATCCTCCCAGGGCAGCTGGAAACCCGGCCTGGATCACTCCTGGGTGCATCCCAGGCAGGAGCTGTCCTTCTGCCAAGGGTCAAACCCCACGTGCTGTGCTCTGCCCTGATAATGAAGGCGTTTCGTGGTGTTAGAAAGCAATCCTGGTGTAATAAAGGGGAAAAAACCTACAGGGAATTCTGTGTGGATGGCAAAGCAGGAGCTCCCGGCAGTGTCAGGAGTATCTGTCCATCTTTTTATGGACTTCTATGGGCCCGTGTGGGTCACTGAGCTCTGCGAGAGGAAATGAAGGAGGATATAAGAGCAGATAGGATCTGAGAGCTGCTCTGGCTCTTACATATTCAAAGGAATTTTATGAGGGATGGGATTCAAATGGAGAGATTTTGCTGATGCTCTGTGGAAAAGGTGGGCATAGAGAACAACAATGGGCTGTGCTGGTGGTCCGAGATGAAGGGGAAGGGGGGTCCTTGGGCTCTGCCCCCCAGGATGAAGGGGAAGGGGGGTCCTTGGGCTCTGCCCCCCAGGATGAAGGGGAAGGGGGGTCCTTGGGCTCTGCCCCCCAGGATGAAGGGGAAGGGGGGTCCTTGGGCTCTGCCTCCCAGGCTCCCTGCAGGAGCAGCCCCTCTGCTCCCAGCGCTGTGCCCAGCAGGCAGGAAAAGGGGAAACTGCCCAGCTCGTCTTGTGCCAGCTCTTGTGAGGGTTTTTTCCAGCTGCCCTGGGGTTTTCGTGGATGTAGAGCTGGGCTGGGGGAGGCGCCCTGTCCCAAATCCCGACTGAGGGCTGTGTGGGTTGGTCTGAGCCTGGTTTTTAGTGAGATCAATTCAGCTGCTGAGGCCGGTGAGTGTTTCCCTGCCTGTGCAGACCGAGGGTTTCCCACAGCCCGGGGGGAGGGAACGCTTCCCAACTGTCCCAAACACCCCTGGCTGTCCCCTCTCTGTGCCAAGGAGCTTTTGGTGTTAAAACCTTCACCCCAAAGCTCAAAACCCCAGCAAGGAGAGCAGGCAGGGACTTGGGTGAATGAACATTCCCAGCTCATCCTTGGGAAAACCGGGAGCTGCCGGGTGTCCCGGACAGGGCAGGGACAGTCCCTGGGCTGGTGGCACTGCCTGGCACCTGGGGACACCTGATGCCTTAAGTTTTATGGTTTTTTCTGTTCTGCTTTAGTGTGTAGCTCTGAGCTTCATATTCTGAGTTCTCCTCCCAGGGCAGTCAGACACAACAATTCTCTCCAGCTCAACATTCCAGGACAATCCTTCCCAACCTCAGCCCCAAAAGCACCAACAACATCAAAAAGAGGAGGCCGAGCAAGGAGGATGGAACTCCATCATTCCCAGTGATGAATTGGCCAGTTCAGCTCCAGATGCCAATGGAGCAGAACTTCTCCAAGTGTGAAACCCCGTGCCCAGGCCCCTTTTCTGTGCCCATCTCGAGGCCCATCCTGGCAGGGCTGCAGCCGGGCTCTGCCATTGCCAGGCTGTGCCCTTGGAAGGCCTTGCCAGAAATCCCTGCTTTATTCCTCTCCTTTTGCCTGCCCTCTGCTCCAGCTCACACTGCCCAGGGATCAGGCCCTGTGCGTGCCCAGGGGCGCAGCCAGCACCTGGCACCGATGGGTCTCTCACCAAGGGCCGGGCGCGGCCGCGGGCAGAGCGGTGCTGCAGCCACGGGCGCGCTAATTGCGGCCGCGGTTAATGAAGGCAGACGCGGAGCGGCCGCTCTCATTAGAATATGGAAATGATGCGAGGCGCTGCCCGGAGCAGGGGGAGGCAGCGGCTCCCTCCTCAGGGACAGCGCTGGCGGGGCAGGGATGGGGAGCACCGGGATGAGGGGGCACTGCGGCTCCTTTCCCAGGGTCCCTGCGCTGTGCTTGGGGCTGTCCGAGCCCCCCGCGAGGTCCTGGCAGGGAAAAGCACGGACAGGGTGGAGATGAGGCTGCTCAGAGAGAGGGAGATGGGTCAGGAAACCAAATTCCCGCTCCAGACCTTCCCTTCCACAAAGCTGCACCTGGGGCAGGGAATGCTGCCTGCAGCTCTTCACCAGCCAGACCTTCCAAAAACCCAGCCGCTCCCATGGTATTCCCGCAGTGCTGCCCAAATCACATGTCAGGATGGGTGGGAAATCCCTGCGTGGGTATTTTGAGGAAATAGAACAACTTTTCCTTGCATTCAGGGAATTGTGGTGCGTTTTTCTCTCACTCAACTCTGCAATCACCGGAGTTAACTCCTTGTGAGAGCCACGAACCAAAACTAAATCCTGCAGTTCTGGGATGAGAAAGTCCTGTGGGTCCATAGGAAAAATTCTGCGAGGCAACTTCCAATCCTTCTGAAAATAGAGAAAAAGGAAAGAGGGTTGAACGCCTAAAACTGAGATTCCACTTGGGATAAACCATTAAAGTTTCTATGAAGTAATCTTAAAAAAAAAATAAAGATTTGAGAACAGCTTGGCCTGGAACAATATTTCAGGCATGGCTAGCTGTTAAAAATAAGCTAATTCAGAAGAGCCACATTTAAATAAATATAATGCAAAGCCATAATGGCACAGATAATAGTTTTGAATGGGGAATTCTAATGACTTTGAGGGCATTTTACAGGGCAATTAATACACATAAAAATGCTGCTCTATCCAACTGATGGAAAGAAAGGAAAATAAAATAAAATAAAGCCGGCAGAAAGAGAAAGGGAGATGGTTGTGACTGGTAAAAAATAGGGTTTGATTTTCTTTTCAATGGGATCACTGCTTACAAACATAATAAAAGGAAAAATAAGCATGTGAGGTTCTATAACGCGGCTTGTGAAATCCCCAGTGATTGGTTTCTAAAGAGGGGCAATTAGGAGCCTTTTGCATATGCATGTGACTTCTGCCGAGCGGGGCTTTCTCCGCTCCCTTCTTCCCCGCTCTTCATCAACAGGCTGAAAAGACCTCTGAAAAGACCTCTGAAAATACCTCTGAAAATACATCTGAAAACACCTCTGAAAACACTTCTGAAAACACCTCTGAAAACACCTCTGAAAACACCTCTGAAAACACCTCTGAAAACACATGTGGGACCCGCCCCGCAGCACCCAGAGGGGCCGGGGGCTCTCCCGGTTCACCGAACCCTCGGGAGGGGTCCAGGGGCGGTTCTGGAGCCCAGCCGGGGGCTCGCTGGCAGATGGGAGCCGGGGCTGCTCTGCCTGGAAACCCCTGGTGAGGAGCTGCTCCGGGGCAAATCCCAGCGCTTTTCCCCGTGGGAATGCAGGCACTGCTCCACCTGCCCTGGCACGGGGTGGGAGCAGGAAAACAGCGAGTTTATCCTTTAAAGTGTTTAGTGTTGGGGGGCGCTGACCTTGGAGGCCTTTTCCACCCTTAACCATCCTAAGCGCTGCTCCCAAATCCATCTTTTCCCGGATTTTTTAGCCCTGCCTTTCCCGATGGGGAGGGGCAGGGTGCCCGGTGCTGCTGCGGAGGTTCCTCCAGCCCAGGCTGCCCATCAGGGCTCGGGGGGGTCCCTGGGGACCCTGCAGCCCCAAACCCTGCCCCTGTGCCCCCCTGCCCGTCTGCAGTGGGGCTGAGCTGCCCCTGCCCTTGCTGCAGAACCTGGCCAGGCCCTGGGCTGCGTCTCTGAAATGTATAAATAAATATTACATATGCTAACAGATGGTTCATTAGCCAGTTGTTATGGCAATCAGCATTTCAGCCAATTACAATCCTTCCTCATAGCTTTAAAAATGTCAGTGATAGGGACATTTCAATGGCCAGAGAACAAACAGCCCCTCTGTAGCCTGGCACTGAAACAAAAGGCGTTTTCTGGGAGTTTATGGAGAAGGGAAGAGAAGAAATGGAGTAAGAGTTGGAAATCCTTTGTGCTGAAGGGGTGAAAGGTGCTGGCCCTGAGTGTTAATTAATGGGAGAGGCTGCTGGACGTTTTGCCACTCAAATTACTGAGTGGAGTGATCACTTGGGAGCCCCAGAGGTGCATCCAGGACATCCCAGTCCCTCCTGGGGTTTTCCTGCAGGAATTCTCTGGGGAGGGCTCAGAGTTCAGCAGCCACAGGTGGGGTGAGACCTTGACCCAGGTGTGCAGGGATTCCTGAGCTTTTCCTCGGGAATGGCAGAGTGCTGCATCCCTTGGCAGTGCCTGGGGGATGCTCAGCAAAGTTCGGCTTCAGCCTGGGTTGGAGTCAGGAGCTCCAGCTGTCCAGGCCAGAGGGGTTGAGAAGCCAAAGGAATTTAAATTATTCTTGCAGGAACACCAGGATACCCGGGGATGGTGGAGACGGGGCAGCCGCAGGGGAGGAATGGAGGAAGGAAGTTACAATTTCTTGTAATTCCTGGTGGTTTTGAGGTTGCATGTGGCTTGGACAGAAAAGAACTGCTTAAGTCCTAAACTTTCCTTCCAAACACCTTTTCCCTGGGCTGGTGGTGCTGCCAGCACTCGGCCTGTCCAGCTTGGGGCTCTGAGTGTAGGAATGAAATCATGGCATGGGAAGGCAGGGCCTTTTCATCCCGAATTATTGGTGTGGCAGGACAGGCCCTGGAGAGGGGAGCAAGCCTGGCCTTCCAGAGAGCATCCTCTTGCAGGCAGGGATCAGGGTGCTCCATACCCCACATTAATGGAGGTAAAACCCCTCAGACCTCTTGTTCAGACAGGGCAGGATGGGGTTTTGCCCCTGTCCCTGCCACATTCCAGGGGCTGCAGAGCGGGAGCCTGGATTTGATGAGTCACAGCCTCACCAGGCTTGATTCTCTTTTTCGAATCTCTGCTGTCTTCTGCAACCGTTTAGAGGAGCAAAAAATAGCCCCTACAGACAATCAGGACAGATTATTTTAATGAGAGCTGGAAAATGAGAAACAAACGGCTCCAATCGAGCCTCCAAGCGTTTCTCCCCACGTCTGCAGGAGCTGCTCGAGGCCTGAATCAGCAGGTCTGCAGCACAGGACTCCTGCTGCCAGCAGGGCAGCTTCCAACCCTCCCTTTTCCAATGTTTGTTATCCCAGGAGCTGAACTGAACATCCCAAGTGGAAGCTGCCTGCCATCAGCAGCTCCATTTTCTGCCTGTAATTGTCTTTTATCTGCTGGAGTCGGCAGTGCCCAGCTCCCATCTGCTCCTGATTCACTCCCTGCAAACGTCAGGGAGCAAAACAATCCCTCTGCCCATATGTGCTCCAACAGGCTGAGGTGGGATGGAGCTAAAACCTCTCAAACCTCCCTCCCTCCCTGGGTTGTGCCCACTTTTTTAACGGGCATTGTTTGTTTATTGATGAATTCAGCCCAGCCGGGGACACTCCCAGGGATGGGGCAGCCACAGCCTCTCTGGGCACCCTGTGCCAGGGTTCCCTCGCAGGGAATTTCTTCCTGCAGAGGAAGATCTAGAGGAATATTGGGTCAGAACTGCAGGAAATTGCTGCATTTTCACAAAGGGATTATTTGCTTCAGTAGGGACAAGAGAACCCCCAGCAGACCCAGCACCTCCCACCCCTCTGTGTCCCACAGGGGGATTCTGCAGCACAGGAAGAAGCTCTGAGAATTATTCTGGCATTTCATCCTCTCTCTGTCATCCAGAGAACTCCCCATGACCCATAAATAGATTTTTCCCTTCCCTTTATTTCTCGCCTCCCTTTTGGTTTGCAATGGCAGCTCCAAAAGCTTTAGAGCTGCTTCTTGATGAGCATAAAAATATCATGAGTACTTGTTTAAACATCAGAAAGGTATTAGCTCAATTTTGCACTTCAATGCTACCAAGAATGTTTAGGCCCATTGGGCATGAATTTAATTTTCTTACAGGCTGCAGAGAGAAGAAAAATCAGCCTCCCTATCTGAGCATTAACTGCTGCTCCCTGTGACAGCTCCAAGCCTCGCCTTCCCAGGGCTCCAGGCTCCAAATGGTGCTGAAATGAAGTCCTGAGCAGGCAGAGGCCCCAGCTCTCTCCCCGGGGCTGTTCTGCACCTTTGCTCGGTGTTTGCACAGGAAAAGCTCCAGCAGGAGGAACAGAACTGCAGCAGGGGCACAATAATCAGAAATTCAGCCCCCACCGAGCCCCCGCCTGCTCCCTGTGGCAGGGAAATCCTTCCTCACCTCGTTAGGGATAAAACATCGGGTCTGAACACACCAGATCCGGCTGGGCATTAACAGTGCATCGATGACACATCACATGTCGTTGGTGGTTTAAAAAGCAGATTTCTTTTTGAGGTGTTTGTTTGTTGACTCATGGCCAGCTCAGGCCCCAGTGTGGCACAGAGAGGCCCTGAGGATGCCAGGACATCCACTGCTCCTTTCCCAAGGATCCTGGAATGCCAAGTCCTTGTGGCACAGGGGGAAAAAATCACCTTTTAATGGTCAATAGTAATAACCAGTCTGTTTAAACTTTCATGGCAAAGACAGGTACAGTCCATGGCTATGAATTATGCACAGCCCTGCAGTGGCTGCGAGGTGGGCACAGTCCCAGTCCTGCTGTCCCTGTCACCTTGGCCAGCCCCTGCAGTGGCAGAGCATCCAGAACTGACAGATTCCCTTCTGTGCTCTGCCCAAGCCCTGGGTCCTTTGAAGCCTTCCCAGGCTGCTGGGCAGGAGATCAGAGCCACAGGGAGGGACTTGGGACCCAGGGACACCGAAGGGTGGCCATAAAAACAAAGGGGACCAAAGGCAAACTCCAGTGCCACCAGCGCCCTCCGCCATCTGCACATCTGCACCCTGGCTGTGCTGCAGAATTCCAGAGGGAACGGGATGCAGCAAGTGCCTGGTGGTGCAGAAGGAGATTTTGGATGCTGATCAAGGCACAGGTGGAAAAGGTTCCAGTGAATAAATAAATAATT
Organism: Picathartes gymnocephalus; assembly: GCA_013390045.1. Lineage (NCBI taxonomy): Eukaryota > Metazoa > Chordata > Aves > Passeriformes > Picathartidae > Picathartes > Picathartes gymnocephalus. Next base: position 390,469 of record WEKY01062672.1, read on the forward strand.
GTTGGAAAGCTGAAAGGAAGACCTGAGGATGAGACCAGAGAAAGCCAAAGGAGTAAAATCTGCAGCAAAGGAACAAAAAATCCTGGGGCTTTGGGGAGCTGGGGGAGAGGCTGGAGCAGCCATGGGAGAATGAGGAGGGTGAGATCCTTGGGAAAACCCTTGGAGCACGGCAGGGCTCTGCTGGGCAGGGCTGGAGCCGGCAGGACCTGGTTTGGGGGGATCAGCAGGGGATGAGGTGGGATGGGGCTGGTGGAAAGCCCATCCCTGTGTCCCTGAGGGGTCCCAGAGCTGAGGTGGGCACTGTCCCCGTGCCCGTGGAAGGAGGCAGCTGGGCGGGGACAGAGCCCTGGCAGGCCCATAACCCCTGAGTTTGGAAAGCAGGACACAGCACAGGGAACATTATCCATCCAAGCCCCCAAACTCTCATTTGATCTCCGTGCCACATCATGATCCTCTCCCAGCTCCCCAGGGTGCTGCTGGAGGTATTTGATTCTGCCTCTGTCCCTCTCTTTTAAAACCCATTTCATTATCAAATGGTGCTGGGGGATCTGATCTCTAATGAGGAACTTGGCAGAGGTCCCAGAGCCATCAGAGATCCAGTGAGGTTAAACTATCTCTCCAAAAAAATTGTAAGTAATTAAAATTAATTACGAATCATTAAACAAACCTTCATGGCTTGATGGAGGCTGAGGGGCAGTGGAAGGGGCGAGGAGCTGGTGGCTCTTACAGCTCTCAGGGTTTGCTCAGAGGGTCAGTGCCAATTTGGGAAGGGTTTATTGTGTCCCTGTGTCCTGGGCTGTGGGGTGAGGCTGTTCTCCCTGACAGAGTTTCCCTCGCTGAGCACGGGGCAGTGATGGAGTTTTTGTGAACCCCGATCTGCAGCAGCACAAAGGGAATGTCTCCTTTTCCCTCACAGAGGAGGGTGTGAGCCCTGCTGTGCCCAGGGAGCTCCGGTACTCCCGGTGCTGGTACTGGCACCACCCGGCTCCGTTCTGACTGTCGGGGCTGTTCGTTCAGGGCTGGGATTTGTCATCACCTGAACAACTGGATTTCCACCAACCCCTCCTACACCTGGCCCTGGGCAGGAGCTCCCCAGGGCAGGGGTGGGAGCTCGGGGCCCTGCAGGGCTCTTTCCCCCAGGGCTGTTTTCCAGGAGCAGCTCAGTGTGTTCCATTTCCCAGGCCTCTCTCTCCATCTCCTCTGAGCCTCAGGAACATGGATAAACGCTGTGAGAAAGTCTGGTGTAAATAACAGGAGTTTCTGCCTATTCTAATCAATAAAATATTGTTTATAGGAGCCCTCGTGGCCCTCTCAGCTGCACTGGAAGCTCTGGCTGAGGCTTTATAAACTTGCTTTCCAGGTGGCTGTAACGGGGAGTGCTGCTCTGCCAGGGATCTAAATCAGCTTCAGGTTTGTAGCTCCTGGTTTTGCTGTTCCTTTAAAACACAAGTGGCTGGATATGGCTTTTTAAAAATTATTTTTCCTTGCTGGGCTGTGGCTTAATAAAGGAGGTGCAGAGGGTGGAGGGATGGATTTCTGCAGTTAAACTCTCTCGATGTCTCCTCACATGCAGGGAGAGGGAAACAAGCGAACAAATGACGCTGTGATGGATTCCCAGGATCTGCATTTAAAAGGCAAGCGCCACACAGAAAGCACCGTAACTGCAGCCCATAACTCTCCCTGCACAGAGCCAGCCTGGGCACTGCTCTGCTGAAGGATTTCCTTCTGCTGCCTACATTTCAGGCTCTTTATTTTTCTAGATTTCATCTTGGCCTTTTGATATCCCACCAGGCAAAGATTCAGTGCATGGAGCAAACCCCACCAAACCCCATCTTCACCTCTCAAAATATTCGCTCAGTCCTTACAGCAACGCTTGATTCGCAGAATGCTAAAAGAATATAAACAATTTCTTCTTGTTTTCACAAGATGAGTTGCCAGATGCAGAGCTAGAAAAAAGGGATGAAAGGTCTGTGCTTGCTGTTGGGCATCAAAACCCTTTAATGATTTATTAATGTCAACATTTTTATTTTCCATGCAGGCTGTTGTTCTGTGTGTGCCTATTTATTTCCGTGCACAGCCAAAGGTCAGTGCTTGGAAAACAGTTGGAAAGATGTTTAAAAGTGACTAAGAAAGCACCAGCGAGCTTTGTGAGGGGTCTGCAGAGATCTCCATCCATAAATCCACACTTCCCTCGCTGCCAGAGGCGCCAGGTGCCCGCAGGATTCGCTGCTCTGCAGGGTCTGAGCAGGGAGGAGCTGCTGGAGGCACCACCCTGCGGCTGGGGCTGGCAGCTCCATCCTCTCCAGGGCTTTTATCCCCACTGGAGCCCTCAGGGGTCATTCCTGGTGCTTCCAGGACAGAGAACTTCCAACCCTTGCAGAGGAGGCAGAGGGTTTGGTGTCTGTGCTCTGCTCCTCCTCTCTGCAGTAATTTATCAATAATTCCATTGCTCAGAGGGCTTTGGAGCCCAGGCTGGACAACTTCAGCACGAGCAAGAAAAAAAAAAAAAAAAAGAAAGGATTAGATTAGAGGATTAGACATTGACATTTATATGAATATGAATGGTCTTTGCAGCTACATCAGCCAGGAGAAAATTACATGGGGCTGATAATCTTCATGCTCGAGGGCCTAAGCTGCTCATGAGAGCCGGTCAAATTATTTGTTGGGAGCCATTTATTTGAAGAATTCAGCCCTTTTCTGTTCGTGTGAGGATCAGGGTTTTTATTCACACCCTTCTTCCTCAGGACAGTTTAACAGTGCTTGGCGTGGCTGGGCTGAGCTGTGAAAGGTTTATCGTGGGTATTCCATCAGTCATTCCCTGCCTGGGCTTTATTCTCTGTGAGAGGAGGAGAAAGAGCATCCCAGGGTAGCGCTGAGCTGAGACAGAGCCCAGGCCTCTCCTGCTGCTCCAGCTGCAGCCTGCTCTGTCCAGCAGGCAGCTTTCCTTCCTGAGTCAACAGGAAGCTGGAAATTTGCTGTGGATTAGCATTAAAAACCTAAAAATCCTGCAGGACCCACAATGAACAAGCTCTAAACTGGTGCAGGCAAAGCAGAGCAAGAGCAGGGAAGAAGCAAAGGTTTCTCTCTTCTGGGGGAGTCCCGGCTTGAGCGAGGTCCGAGGATTTAAACAGCAACCTTTGCTCCTCCTGCTGCTCCCAGGTCCCTCCCTGGCAGCTGAAGCCTCACCTGTGCAGGGCTGGTGGCTTCTGGCCCAGGAGTGTCACCCTGTGCCAGGGACAGTGCCCAGATGGTGCCACCCACGGCTGGGGCTGCCCCAGGGCTGTTCCCCAGCCCAGGGATTTACACGGCTCCTTTGCCTTCCTCTGTGCTCCGGGGAGATCTCCCCCCCTGGCTCTTCCCTGACCTGCTGGCACACGAGGGGTGGCAGCTCGAGGGAAGGAGATCAATGCAAATTAAAAGCAGATTAAAAAGTGTACCAAGGGCCAAAGCCCATCCCTGACAATCCATTAGGCTCTGATTTATGGGTTTGGGGCTCAGGGTTGTTTGCTGGGAGAGAGAAGGGGTCACAGAATCCAGTCAGGTCCCTGGCCTGCTGGAGGGACTCACACAAGCACAGAAAATCTCTCTTTTAGACTAAATTGAAGAAGTTGCTCTCGCGGGAGGTGTCTCTGCCCCTGGCACAGGATGGGAATTGGATCCTCTTAAGGTCCCTCCCACAGCAAACCATTCCAGGATTGTAGGAAATGAATGGGAAGGAAAAGCCAGGAGTGAGAAGTGTTTCCATGTCTGGATGGACCAGCTCAGCCTCAGCCTGTGCTGGTCCAAAATCCTTGGAGACCCCGAGTTGTAGGCAGGAATGTTCCTGGCACACTCCAGACCCTCATGAGCAGCTGAAATCTCCTCCTGTTGCGTTCCTTGCCAGTTCAGCGCAGATAAACTCCATCCCAAGGTGTTTTCCCAGTGCTTTTTCCCTGCTCCTCCTGCCCTTCAGCATCTTCTCCCCTCCCCAAGATGGAAATTTCCATCCAGGCATTATTAACCCTGGGATTCTGGGGAGCAGGATGGGCTGGGAGTGATGGCAGCTGCTTGGTGCCCAAAGCTCTGGACAAAGCCCCAGGTTTAACTCCTCAGGGCACCTCCCTCGAGGGCTCTTTTGGTTCCATTTTGGAGTTCGGGGGTGTTTTGTTTTTGTTCCTTTTTGCCAAGCTGGTTCCACTCTAGGCCTCGATTAATAGCACTGAAAAAAAATCACACTCTGGTTGCAGGGAAGTTTGTGCAAGTGACAGCTTTCCTAACACGTCTGTAGAGCTTCCCAAAATATTGTGGAGGAGAAACGTGCGCGTGTGACTCTGCAAACAGACGTGTTCTGCACAGCCCCGTGTGCAGCCAGGGAAGCACACACACCCCCCCGGGGAAACCGGGCCTCCCCTCCTGGCCGCAGCTCTAACAAACATCCCAATCCATGTCAACCCTTCTAGAGGATCTGGGAATATCCCAGGACACGCCCTGGCCAGGCCGTCAGCAGCAGCTGCAGACAGAGCTGGAGCTGCTCCCAGCCCCGCTGTCCCGAGCACTCTGCGACGGGGGGAACACAGGGCTGGGCCAGCTCACAGCTCCAGGGAGAGCAGATCAGAACACACCAGGGGGTCTTGGAGGATGGAAAAATGTCCAAGATCATCCGCTCCAAGCTGTGCCTGACCCCACCTCGTCACCAGCCCAGAGCTCTGAGTATCCTTCGGGCACCTCCAGGGAAGGGGACTCCAGCTGGGCAGCCCCTTCCGAGGGCTGAGCACCCTTTCCATGAGGAAAGATCCCTCACGGGGATGTTGCTGGTGGAACAGAAAGGGAGGGAAAGCAGGAAAACCGCCTGAACCCTGTGAGCTGGGGGGGCCTTGGCTGCCACAGCACCCAGAGCTCGATGGATAACGAGAAGGAAAACGGGGCTTCCGCTGCTGCACAACCCGCGGCCCTCACACAGATTGGAAGTGACAGGATGACCATGGATACAAATTAAAAACAAATAAAAAGGGTACACAGCAGTGATTCCCGGAGTTCAAACTCCATTAGCGGCTGATTTACTGTGCGCTGACCTGTGGCTGTGCACGGGGAAGGTGCCGCGTGTGGATCCCGTGGCTCCCGCTCTCTCCAGTCAATAAACTATTTAGTTTAATGAGAAACTGTATTGATGGGCCAGGAATGCAGCTCCCAAAAAAAAAAAAAAAA
>WEKY01062672.1:395687-411644 GCA_013390045.1 Picathartes gymnocephalus
AAGGAAGAAAAAAAAGGAGGAAAAAAAGATGCAGCTGCAAAGAGCAGATAAAGTCTTCAACCTCGGGGTTCGCTCTTTGGGTGTTTTCCCTTTTGTTATCTCATTAATTAAAGTGCTCAGAAGTCTCAGCTGGATTTGGGAGTGCCAGAGCTTTGCAGGAAAGGTGCTGAAGGTGGGATTGCTGCAGGGACAGGGGACTCGGGGAGGAGAGAATGCAGAGTGCAGTGGAGTCCCCCGACCTTCCCCAGAACACAAACCCATGAAGTTGCCCTAAAGAAAAATCTGTCAGATCGGTCAAGGAGAGCAGGAGCTGCTGGAGAGCCAAATTCTATGGCAACACTCTTGAGTGTTTCTGAGATGAAAGTTACGTTGATGATGTCACATCTCAGGAAAAAAAACAAGTAAAAAAAGGGAAAATATGAACGCACGTGCCCAGGCAGCCCTCGGTGCCCAGTGCAGGTTTCCTGTGAGCTGGCACAGCAGGCTCAGTCTGGTGACCCTTTGGAAAAAGAGAATGTGGCCAAAAAATGCCAAATCATGGAATGGTGGAATGGTTGAGGGTGGAACAGACCTGTAAGATCATCCAGTTCAACCATGAACCCACCACCCCCACGTTCACCACCACACCATGTCCTCAAATGCAGCGTGGGAGGGGAGAGGCAGGGCTGGGAGAAGCACAGCTTGAATTTTCATCTGGAAATTATTCCAGGATACTTTCCCATGGACAGCCCTCCCTCAGCCTCCCGAACACAAGAGAATGATCCCATTTCCAAGTTCATTAAAGTTCACCATCCCCTGGAAATGAATTGCCAGCTAACAAAGTGCGATGTCGATGCATAAACTCCAGCTGATCGCTGCAAGTTGTCTGGAGTTAGCAGCCTGTAAAGAAAACACACATTTAAGGAAATTAGAGTAGCAAGACAAATGAGGTGGAACCATCAAGAGGAGCAGAAGCTGGAGATAATCCATATTTTAAAATACTGCAGTGGTTTGCAGGGTTTGGAGGGAGAAATATTCTGTGTTTTTTGGGGCCCCACAGCTCTGCCCTGCAGTGAGACAGCCCCAGGAGGGCAGCCAATCCCTCACTGGGCTGAGCGTGCAAATCCCCACCAGATCATTCCATGGGCTGCAGGTGCCCTGGTCCAGACTCATCCTGGCACCCTGGAGTGGCTTTTCAGCCAACACCAAGATTTTCCAGCACGTCAGTGGGACACTGCCCATGTCAAGGCAGGAAAAGCAGCACCAAAAACCACCAAGCTGGGCACATCCTCCCCCTCGCTCCTCCCCACCGGATGTTTTCTTCATTTAATACTTAGCATTTAATATTTAATATTGCCCTGGCGTTGGCTGGCACAGCAAACCCAGCCTGCTGCTGCCCCAGGTGTGAGGAGGCTGCACAGAGGCACCAGGAAGGTGCTTGGTAGGACAATTCCCTCAGCAGCCTGGCCCAGGCTGGACAATCCCTGCAGGCCAAGCAGCGGCCTGAGCTGTGCCCTGGCAGGAATGCCAATCCCTCCGGGTGGGGACCGCGGGCTCCTCTGCCACCCTCCTCCTTGGCTGCTCTCCGAGTCACAGAAGCTGCAGGAGGGGACTGGACGTGACATTATTCCCTTCAAGGAGTGAGGAGATCGTGCAGTTTGCTGTAAATTAACATTTTTCTTGCTCACAGAGCAGCTGGGGGTGCAGACAGGCAGAGGGGTGCTGTGGGGGCAGTGCCAGGGTGCCCACCTGGGGCAGGGGCAGCCAGAGGGTTCCTGATGCTCCTTCCCCAGCAGGATCCTGGAGAAGAACCCCCAGACAGCACAAAGGACATTTGCAGGAGCCCAGGTTTCCTTATTATGTATGGCAGCTCCCAGGCCCTGCATGGGAAGCATTATTTTAAGCAAAGGAGGCAGATTGGGAGTGCAGACACAGGAAAGCATGGCAAATGAGAGAAACTTTGATCAAAATTCAAATCCAACTCAGCCTCCAGCTATCTGCTGAGCAGCCTGCATTCTCCTGGAGAGATTTTTTCCCCTTTTTTTCACAACAGGAACAGGAAGAAAGCACTTGGTATGAGGGAGGTCAATAGACACACTGCATTTCAGAGGTTCCATTTAATCTCATTTTCTTTGGCCTCAGTGATTTGCTTTTCCAGGTCTGGTGGCCCCTTGAGAAACTTTCCATTCTCTCCTTTCAGGTGCTCAGTAATGCAGTGTTAAGAGGACTTTCCACTTTGTGGCCTAATTATGGAAAAAATTCATTTCTGAGTGGGCTGTCTGGGCTGTTTTTGCACTGATTCCCTCAGCTCTCCAATCAGGCATCATTTACAGAGAGCTAAAATCACCTTTTACAGGTGTTTCAGGTGGGGGTGCTGTGCTGGGAATTCAGCTGTGCCCTGCTGGGACCCCCCTGCTGCTCCAGCCCAGCTGCCCCTGGCAAAGCCCCCGTTCCCAATATGACCACATTTCAAATGCCACGGAGGAAGGGATCAGGAGGAGTTTCCAGGCTGGGCTCTCTGGATGCTGAACACAGGAGACGGAGGGCTGGCTGAGGACAGGAGACAATTAAAGTGCTGCACGTCCGGGCGAGAGCTGTGGCTGCTCCGTGCCCGTTCTCACCTCCAGGGCTGTGCTTCCCCAGCTCTCCTGCCGGGCACAGCCCCTGCCGACCCTCCCTGTGCCCCTGCGGCTGCTGCAGGAGCCCTTCCCTCTCTTTTGGGAGACAGAAATGTGGCTGGGAAATGCCACGAAACAAACCCAGTTACTCCTGGCACTTCCCTCCCCTCGCCCTGGCCGCAATATTTGTTGTATCTGTAGCATCCGATTGATTTTATTTCCCTTTCTCTTGGCCACCCTTCCAGTGCCCTCGGGTTTTTTTCTCCTTACGAAAACAAGGAGGCAAGGACGGGTGCCTGAAAGCCCGCAGCCTGGCGGCTCTGGATGTCCTCGGAGGCCGCCCGAGGTGAGCCCCAGCCCGCGCTGTTCCAGCTGTTTGACAGCTGCAGCAGAGCTGTTCGGAGCAGCGCGGGGATGGTCCTTCCCCGCTCCGATCCTGCCCTGCCGCCCCGGTGCCCTCCCTCACCTGAGCGAGAGCGAGCCTCCCATCGAATCAATATCATGATTTATGCATAAAGGCCCCGAATCCCCGCAAAACAATTGTGCGAGTAATTTTTCATGAAGTCGGCTTAAAGCACTTGCCAACAGGCTAAATTACCCTCTTGTTAAGTGGTGTATTTTGTTCTTCCTCCTTTCTTCTGCTCCGTGTATGCCTTAATATTGATAAGTGTTCTCCGGCGCGAGGGAACATTTGCATTTCGTGCTGAACACGGCGCGGGCGAGCGCATCAAAGGAGCCTTTTGTTCTTCCCCTCTCGCTCCTTCCCCGCCATCCAGGGTTCCGGGCTGGCTGCGGGCTCTGTGCGGGGGCTCCTTAGCCAGACCCACCCCCGGCAGCCCCCGAGCCCTTTGCTCAAACATTCCAAGCCCTGGGAAAGCCTTTCCCGGGATGTCGGAGCGAGATGTTTGAGCTGGGCCGCCCTGTGGTTCCTGCAGCGCTGACTCCGAGCCTTCCCCACCCGTGGTGAGGCTGCGATCCCCCTGCAAATCAAATTAATGACATTCATCATTCCTTCCCTTCCTCCTGGCTGCTCGCAGGTCCTGACTGCTCTTTGTTTCCGAGCGCTCGGCTCCTTCCAGCCCCGCTCTCAGCTCTGCTCCCCGGGCTGCGGGTGCCCAACCTCGCTTGCCAGGCTCGATTTCAGGGATGGAAGCGTGCTCAGCCTGACAGCAGGAGCTGAGGGAGTCTGTGTGACAAAATCCAGGCAATTCCCCGCTTCCATGGAATCGCAGAAACCCAGGATGGCTCAAGTTGGAAGGGCCCCTAAAGATCACCCAGCTCCAACTCCCCTGGATCTTCCACGAGAGATTTCTCTCTGTTGCGCTTCCCAAAATCCACCAACCCCGGGTTTGGGAGATTGATTCCCTGCAGATCAACACTGGAAACGGACAATTGGGTGTTTTGAGTCCTGGTGTCCATCTCTGCTGGCCACAAACCCCTTCCCTGCCCTCCCCTGGCACTGGCAGCCCCAGCTCCAGTCCCAGAGGGAAACAGCTCTGGGAAAGGAGCAGTTATGGGCTGCAATTCAGCTAATCTCTCTCTAAAAACACTACCTATTAAAAAGAATAAGACTTTAACTATCTTCTCTGTCAGAAACCAATTGCTACCGCAACATCAAAGTTCCCCAGCTTAGTTAATGTTTATTTAAATGACCATTTTCCACTGGCAGATAAAAGATTGAAGTGTTTTGTTGCTATTGTTGTTTTTAAAGCCCTCGAATATGAAGGCGCCTGAAGCCAACATTTGATTCTCATTATGTTATGACATTTTTTTTCCCCCTACATAATTTGAATAAGACTCTGCTTAACTCAACAGCTGGAGGGATATGGCTTTTCCTTCACATTTCAGAAAGAGAAGATAGTTCTGTATAACTAAAAAAACCCGAAGAAAGCAGTCTGGTGTAGGCAGCAGAGCGCTCGTTTTCCCTGAACACCTTTCCGTGGCTCTGGAAATGATCACCCGGGGGTTTTATTCCAGCACAAGCACTCAGACACAGGGAAAAGCCCTGGCACAAAGGGGATTTAATGGCCCGCACCCCTCTCCGGGAGGGATGGGCTGGGAGTTACCCCTGTCAGATTTCCACCTCTCTAAAGGGATCATTAGGATAAATTAATGTGTCCCTCTCGGGCTGAAGGGTTTCTGTTTGTTTTGGAGTCGAGCTTCTCCTCAAGGCTGGAGCCGGAGCAGGTATTTCAGAGAAGGAAATGCTGCCCTGGCTTGATTGGAGGATTTGGAGCAAAATTGTTCCAGGAATCGCTGCTCTGCCCTGCTCCTCACCCCCGGACCTGCTCGGGGCCCTGCAAACCCAGCCAGCAAAGCTCCCTCAGCTCCATCAGCATCGCTTGGCACCCCAGGAGCCCCCTGGACGTGGTTTAGAGGGGAACACCGTGCTGCTGCTGGGCTGGGATGGTCCCAGAGGGCTTTTCCAGCCTTAAGGATTCCAGGGTTCTGATTGTGGCTGGAATGTTCAGCAGCCCAAACCTCGTCCCTCACCCCACATTTTGGGAGAGCATCAGGGCCTTGCAAAGTCCAGCTCTCAGCAGGAGACAAATGGATTTTATCCTCCCTAAGACAGCAGAGCTTTAAAACTGGGATTTCTGGGGTGCTTTGGATTTTCTCACCTCCCTCCTCAGCCCTGAACCACAGAGCACTGCTGCCTCCCTGATCATATGCAAGTTGAAATGAAAGTCAGATTTGATTCAAGTTTCCTTAAATCTCACTTCTGCCTGCTCCTCTGGGCACGTTATTGAGACTGCAGAAACTCTTCCTCATTTAGGGAGTTAATGAGAGTCATTTTAAACCCTTGGAACAGGCTCAGGGCTCACCTGAACTTCACAAATGGATTTCCAAGGTCTCCCAAGCAGCTTTGCTCTGGAGCAGATTTCAGCAGAGGTTTTTCCATGTGGGTTTGCTGAATCCCTGCTCTCCACACCTTGGCATTCCTGCATTTTACTGTGCTCTGTGCAAAAGCGCAGCTCTCAAAGTTCACCTGGTCCTTGGGAAGGTCACTCCCGGCTGCCTTGAGCCTCATTAACGATTGTTAATTGGATCTGGTCATCTTCAAGTCAATACACAACGACTGAGTTTCATTTCACATCCCCTCATGTCCATCCCTGCCTCGTGTTTTTCTCACCAGGCTTGGGGTTTCCATTTCCAGCTCGTTCCATGGGCTTGGGAAGTGTCAGAAGCAGAACTGAGAGTGCAAATTACTTTTACCCGAATTTATCTGAGCCTCCCAGCCAGGCTGGGTGCAGGGATGGACGTTCCTCATCTGTTTATGGTCTGTCTGAGCCACTGGCTCAGAACAAAGGGGTCAGCAGCCATCATTTCCTTGACCTCTGAATTTCTAAACTCCTCTCACTTCTGGCTGTCTCATGCTGCTTCCAAAAATATAAAAGGTTTCATTCTAAATCCTTAGCAGGGCAAGAAGGAAATCTATCCCCAGGGGAGGAAAGGCAGCAAAGGAGAAAATAAACTCTCAGATTAAATTCTAAAATTGCTTTATTAACACTTTTTTTCTGTTTAAAGCTTAGCTCCCCCGTGAACACACACATCCTGAAACCTTTCTCTTTCTTAATAGCACTCTCATTTAAAGCCCAATAAAAAGATGTTGAGGGGAGAATGAAAGTGTCTCTAATTTCCCCTTAACTCTTACGAAATTGCTATGGAAACCACAAATGCCACATTTCAGCGGTCACTCAGCATCCTCCTGGCCACAGCCTTGTTTGCCATGGCAGAAGCTGCATTGCAGGCAGGCTGCTGCCAAAATCCCTCCTTGGGAAGACTCCCGTGCAGCCCCAGAGGGGATTCTGGGGGTGCCCACAGGGGCACCCGCGGTCCGTGGGCCCCCCCTGGCCCAGGTGCCCTCGGGGGTCCCGCCGGAGCCCTGGCTGTGGATCATTTCCTGCCAGGGGACAATGACAGACACCTGCGATGGTGGGAGGCGGCCCTGCCCAGCCAGGGGTGGCACTGGATGGGTTTGAGGTCCCTTCCCAGCCCCAACCGTGCCGGAATTCCGGGATTCCCTGGCAGAGTCCTGAACGCAACCCCTGGCCCTGCCGACTGCCAGCCACATCCCACAGCGTGTGTTGATCCAGCCTTTATTTCCAGGGGCTCTGTGTACCCTACACATATCAGTGACAGTGATTAATGCCTTCCACAGTTTGATTCCATAGAAATTGCCTATGCCAAGAGCTCGGTGTATTTCCTTAAACAAATCAAGCTCAATAAATATTAATGCACCGTGGCCCCTCCGTACAGCACGGCTGGATCTTGTAGCTGCTGATTTGAATGGCTGATAAAATTGTATTTCAATATTTTATGCAGGAAGGGACCTGTAACGAAGCCAGCCTGCGCCCAGACACCGGGGGCAGGTCTGCCCAGGCACTCTGCACTCCCCAGGTCCCCTCTGGACGCCCCCAGCTCCTCCAGGGCTCTCTGCACCCATCCTCAGGCACTGGAATTGGGCACTGTGCACAGCAGGCTCCTGCTGTGCGGAGCCAGGATTTTCCTGTCAGGGTTTGGCATCGCCGTGGCAGAGCTCCCTGGGACTCTGCCCTTCTCCCCTTCTCTCCTAGGGGGCCTGGGAAGCAGCACTGGGCAGGGCTGGGGAACTAAGGGGATGTTTCTTGGGAAATACCACCTGCCAAGGGATTTCAAAGGCTTCAACCCACCAGATTCCTCTGGCTCTCAGAGTTACAGGCTTGATTGCTGCTTTCTGACTGGTCCTTGATATCCAAAAAACACACCAGGAGGGTTTTAAATGGGTCTGAGGACGGTCCCTGTCCCTCAGGGTGTGGGAACAGGACATGTGCAGCTCTGCTCCCGTGTTATCCCCAAAATGTTCTCCCCCTGTCCTCTGCACTCCCTCCCTCCTCCTTTAATTTCAGCTCCATGTCGAGGATTTTCCCCTCTGTGATATATTAATTTCAAATATTGACTCACCAGATTCTGTGATTGATAGAACTCAAACATATTAGTCTTATTACATCCTATATACTTTAATTAACTTCAGCAGGTGATGTTAATCAACTTGAAGGCTGAAATGTGGAGCAGCTAAATAAATGAAAGGGAGATGGAGAAATATCTTCTGCATTATCTGCCAGCATGGATGGCTCCTGCTCCCATGCCAGGCACATTTAGAAGGGGTTTTTTTGAACTCAAACCTGTTTGGGGGACATTTGGTAGCAGCTCCTTCATTTAGGTTAAAAGAGATGTTCAGACCCCGCAGTATTTTGATCAGGGTAAGACAAACATTGGATGGAAATGTTATTTAAAATAGTGATGTTTCAAAGAAACATCCAAGCTGCAGGAATTCAATTTCCTGAGGCCTGTGGAGACCTTTCTGGAAACCTCATGTACCCAAATTTAGTATTTGATGGGAAAAGCAGAGTCATGGAAGCCCAGCGTGTTTTGGATTGGGAGGGAGCTTAAAACTCATCCAGTGCCAGCCCTGCCATGGGCAGGGACACCTCCCCCTGTCCCAGGCTGCTCCAGACCCTGCCCAGCCTGGCCTTGGGCACTGCCAGGGATCCAGGGGCATCCTGGAATGAGGCTGATGTCCTCAGGAACTGTGCTTTAACTTCCTAATTCCATTCAAAAAGGTTTTTAAGGAAAAGGGGAGTTTCCCCACAGCCCTGGAATCACATCCTCCCAGGGGAAATGGGAATATCCCCAGGATTCCTTGTGGCTTTGCAAAGCTTCTGAATTCCACCAGCACTCCTGGGTGCATTCCTGCTTCCCACGTCCCTGTGCAGACAGCATTTAAACCTTGCCAAAATTCCAGTTCTGATGCAAAAGGGGTTTAAATTCCTGAGCCAAAGAGCCGAACGCCCTGGGCCTGTACGGAATCACTTCCAGCAGGGGAATCCTTCCTCTCCTCGGGGGATCCATGGCTTCATTGGGCGATGGACCTGCAGCAGGAGATGCCCCATTCGTTCAGAAAGTGATGGATCGTTATTATTTTGGTCCTGAATGATTCATTTCTCCTCTGGCTCATTTCCCCACGGCTGGGAGCTCAGTTCAGCAGGCCCCGAGCGTTTCGCAGCGAGCCGGGCGCCAGCAGCGGCACCAGCTCTGCCTCCCTGCACGGCGGCCGCGATAACATCAAACCCTGCTCTGAGAAGCGCTTTATATGCAAAGCTGGAACGTGACAAATGCCCAATTTGTTATGCAAATAGAACCGGCTGCTTGCGAGCCTGCCAAACGCACAAACACGGAAATACCCCCTGCGACTGATTCCGATTTCCCAGCCCTCGTAGCCGTGCAATATTCAGTAGTTTGTGTAAGGTGCCGTGTCAGGAGCAGCCCTGGACACTGCAGGGAGCTGCTGCTGCTCCCGTCGGTGAGGAGCAACAGGGCTGGGCAGGAGCTGCTCCTGCCCGGGGACCCTCCCTGCAGCGCCCGAGCCCAGCCCGGCCCGGGGATGCTGCTCCTCCCCAGGGATGCTGCTCCTCCCCAGGGATGCTGCTCCTGCCCGGGGATGCTGCTCCTGCCCGGGGATGCTGTTCCTGCCCCGGGGATGCTGCTCCTCCCCAGGGATGCTGTTCCTGCCCCGGGACCCTCCCTGCAGCGCCCGAGCCCAGCCCGGCCCGGGGATGCTGCTCCTGCCCGGGGATGCTGCTCCTGCCCGGGGATGCTGCTCCTGCCACCCTTCCCCTCACGAACACCGTCCCTCGTGGTGGCACCCACTCAGCTCCGCCAGGAAAACACAGCCAGCGAATGTGAGATGGGCCGGGTGGGAGGGGAGCTAAAATCTCCTCCTGTCCCACGGGCAGGGACACCTCCCGCTGTCCCAGGCTGCTGCCTGCCCTGTCCCAGGCTGGCCCTGGGCGCTGCCAGGGATGCAGGGGCAGCCACAGCCCCATGGATGGGGATCCTGGACCTGAATCAGGGCCAGGGGGCTCAGCAGGGCCGGGGCTGAGCAGGGATTTGGGCTCTGGGGTTTCACTGCCCCGTTCATCCCACGTCAAACACGGCTCCCCTCCCTGCAGCCGTGCCAAGGGCACAGAACCACCGCCCTGGGGACGCGGTGGCACGAGGCTCACCCTGCCCACACATCCCACAGCCAGAGGGGACAGCCCCCGTGTCCCCAAGGACAGCCCCCATGTCCTCAAGGACTGTCCCTGTGCCCCCAAGGACTGTCCCCGTGTCCCCAAGGGCTGTCCCTCTGTCCCCAAGGGCTGTCCCTGTGTCCCCAAGGACTGTCCCTGTGTCCCCAAGGGCTGTCCCTGTGTCCCCAAGGCCTCGGGAGCCTCTCCCATGGGCGGGGTCCAGGTGATTCCCAGGATCTCTGGATGTGCTGGTGTCACCTTTGTCACCCAGGGACCCCTCCCTGCCCCTCCCGCAGCCTTTGGTTGCCTGGCTGTTTACAGAATATTAATTTATGGACCAAAGGCTGTCTTTCCCTCTGTGTATTGAGAGCATCTGGCACCAATTATGAGTCAGGCTTCAAAGTGCTTAAATACTATCAATGCAAACCAAAACTGCCAAAAATCTCTTTTTTCCCCCCTCTCTCCCTGCAGCTGGGTGAAATTCTGCCATCTTGTTATCAGAAGTGACCTTGACTTTGACTTTGGGATTTAGTTGACAGGAATTTCGTGGTGTAAACCCAAAGTTTGATATCCTTTGATAGCTCCATATGAAATATTCAGCTCTGCATGTAAAACAAGTGCCCACCCTTCTCCTGAACAATTTGCCTGGCAGCACTGGAAGCTGCCAGGGTGCCAGCCAGGTTTAGCTTCAGGCCTGAAGATAAAACCATTCCTCAGGTTTGGCCAAACATTTTTTGTTGTTTCTTAATCTTTGAAATCAATGAAACACAATTGATTTTTACCAGCATAAATCATAAGTGGCTCTCAGAGCTCGGGGAGTGCATTCAGTCTCAGTAATGAGCCTGAGAGATCTCCTCTTTGTTTTTCTCCACGAGCTGTTTGTCATGTTCAAGAGGCTGCTGAGAATGACTCACTTCACTATGAAGAGAGATTTATTTTTATAAACCATTCTTCCTCCCATTGCAGAGACACAAAGGCAGATCCCCCACTCTCACATCGTGCTGGTGTAGTTTCATTTCTTGTTTTCACTGCAAAGGCTGCAGCCCTGGAGTCCCAGCCCCTTTTCCCCTGCCCTGGCTGCCTGGGCTGGGTTTGTCCCATGGAGAATTTGGCAGGAATTTTGGGTTGTGCACATCACTGGGAGTGCTGGGCTGAATTATTCCCACACGAGGAGAGGAGAAGGCAACACTGGAATAGAGGAGAAACTCTTTTCCTCTCCAGTGATAGAATTGATTGTGGTCTACCTGGGTGATGTCACTGGTGATGTCACTGGTGATGTCACCACCCTGGGTGATGTCACTGGCCTTTGTTCATGGCAGGTTCTGTGCCATGGCAGGACTTTTGTCACAGTGAGAGCTGCAGGAGCCAGCTCTTCTTTTGAAATCCATGGATATAAAAAGTAAAACCCACCTCGTCTGGGCTCTCCTTCTTCACAGTGACTTATAACGGATGTTTCAAAAAGTATGCAAGAATTCCTGCGGTGTCTCCAGCCTGTCAGCAATATATGCAAGAAAATTGCTTCCTGACCTCCATCATTTCATAACCTGAAGGATGAGGGCTCCTCATCTCAGCAACTGTGTGTGCTCCAGCTCCTGGAGCTGCAGATCCTCATCTTATTATTATGGACAGATTGGATGCCAAATAGTTATAGCTTAATTTAAATGTCCATTCTAATCTTTACTCTTTACTTCCTCCCTAGTTTTTATTGAAGTAAACAATCTATTTGAAAAATGAAATGCTTAAAATAGGAGGTTTTCTTATTTTTTTTCTTCTGTGGGGAAATTCAGGCCTGGAATTATTTACATTAGCTGGTCAGAGATTGGTGGCTGTTTGACTTGAGAAGTTAAAAGCTTGTGAGGCAGCTTTCTGCTCCTGCAGAACGTAAATATACGAGCAGAGATAGTTTGTTTTAATGCTGTGTTAACACAAACTGATGTTCTTATGGCTCTGTGCTAATGGGGAGTTTGTTAGAGGTGTACATTTAATTTTAGCTGCCTGTTTGCTCGGGGCTTTATGTTTGTCTCCACTCCACACATCACTTACAGCAAGATGCCAGCTCTGCATTCCAGCTTTGGGCAATTCCTGCCACATTTCTCCATCCTCCTGCCTGCTCCACACCTCCTCTGGGGACCACACCGCCCCTTTCCCCTCCTGCTGCCTGCTCAGGTGCTCCCTGCCAGGGCTTCAGCTCCTCTTCCAGGCAGGGAGGAACCTCCAGACTGATTTCTGGGGTTCTCCGATCAATATTTATGTGCATTAGTGTTGTTTCCAGTGCCCAACCAGTAAGGACAGCAATCTTCAGCCAGCTCCCACTTTAATTCACCTGTTAGGGGACCTTGACTTCGTGTGGGTTGAATGTTGAGCAAACCATGGGAGTTTTGGACCAGCAGAGCTGAATAAATCTCCCCCCAGACCTTCTTCTTTTCCATTTTTCTAATCAGGACTGTTGTCATCTGCTGTGACAGATTATTAATGCTACACACAGGCACGTAATAGAGATTGTGTTTTTCCATTCAGGGATTTTTGTCCTGATAAACAGCCTGGCAGAGACAAGTTACCCCAGTCCCTGCACGAATGGTGGGAGTTTAAAGGCAGCCAAATCCTTGAGAGCCACTGGCCCCGGGCCAGGAGCCCTCTGTCATCGCTCTTGGCTCCTCCTCTGCAATCCATCACCACTGACCCATCACCCTGGCAGCTACCAGGAGAAATCTGGCATCTGGTGCCTGTTTTTATCCCAGCTCAGGTTCTGGTTTCTTTCCTTTATCTCCTTGTCTGGCTCAGAGCTGCTCAAGCAAAGAAGGATCTCTCTGTTGGATTCAACAAGCTTCATATTTGGCTTTTTTTTTTCCCTCAGATATGTCCTGGTCCTGGTTATTTTTCATTTCCCTTTGTGTAAGGAACTAAAAATTACCTTTCTCTGTGTTTTCTCTATCTTTTCGCTTTGTCTCTTCTGTATGTTGTTTTTACTGATTGTACATTTCTAGCTCCTTATCTCAGATATTCCTTCTCCTCAGCATTCCTCAAGCCAGGAGGAGAGGGCTGGGAATGGGTGGGATTGGAGCATTTCCCAGCTGGGTCAGCAGCTCAGGTAACCCCGTCCAGAGAGGAGCACAAGGTGCAGAAATCCAGGATTTGGGTGATGTGGGCCAGGGCTCCAGACCCCACAGAGACACAGAGGGGATGGTTTAGGTTGTAAGAGGGAAATACGGAATTCCAGCAGGACACGAGGTCCTGGCAGGGCCGGTTTGGGAGCACCAGGCTCTGTGGAACAGCTCTGGGGACTGACTGTGCTCCTGCAATGAGGATAAAAACAGACCAGGAACTGCGGGGGAAGCACAACATGCAGGGGGGGAGCACAAAATGCAGGTGGGAAGGACAAAATTCAGGGGGGAAGGACAAAATGCAGGGGAAGGTCAGGTCTGCGTGCTCAGGGTCAGAGCCAGGCGTGGCTCCTGGCAGTGCTGCTCCTTCCCTGGAGCTGCTGCTTCCCACCAGGGCTAAAGCCACGGGAGAAGCCAGGTTTTGGAGCTGCTGGGGCCGCAGGAGGCTCTGAGGGGGCGCGGAGAGGCTCCAGCAGCAGCCCGTGACCAGAGACCGTGAGCACAGAGCCCCAGGGCTGCGTTCTCTGCTGAGCTGCAGGAGCTGCTGCCCGAAATTATTCATTCCTTTGCTGGAGTTTGTTTGGGTTTTATATAGTTTGACATGGTCTAGGAGTTGGAGTAATTTTCTAACTCACTGAATGATCCTTTTTTACTCTCCTAAGCACCTTCTCTGTCACATGAAAACAATTTTCAATCAAGACTACAAAGCACCCACTCGGAGCCGATGGACTTTATTCCCTGTGAATATCACTCCCAGCTCCGGATAAATTCCATTTGAGTTCATTTGCACGGGGAGGCCGGGCCAGCCTTGGCTTGGGGTGAACCAAACCCCTCTCTGTGCAAACTCTGGCGAGAAGGAGTCACCCAGCAGCAGCCAGGCTAAACCTCCTTTGCGCGAGGGTGCGTGCTGTGAAATGCCATTTCCGCCTCTCTCTTGCCGGCCTTTCCTTCATTTTAAGGGAGAGGAATTCCAGGGAAGCATTTGGGGGAATCCTGGGGTTGTTTTTGCTCATGCCAAGCCCTGCAGAGGGGAGGGCTCTGCTGGCAGTGTCGGGCACACAGAAACACCAGAAGGTCCCTGTGCTCCCCGGATCCCCTCCCTGGCTCATTTATTAATTGCAGCTGCCCGGTGCAGAATGAAACCTTGGCCTGCTCTGGTTCTGATGCCGGGGGGTGAGGGGGGCTCAGGAGCAGGGCTGGGCCAGGTGAGCCTGGGGGGAGCAGAGCTCACTGGTTTTCACTGGAAGATTTCAGTGCATCTTGCAGGGACAGCAAGGGGAGTCCTCTGGGTTCGAAAAGGGAAACATGGGGAGCAGGAATGACTCGGTGAAGGTCGTTCACGGAGTGAATCACTGCCCAAAATCCCCAGGGAATCTGCTGGAGTTCTGCTTTTCACGTTCATCTCATTTTCCTTAGCTTCAAAGGAAGGGTGGGAGAGGATGAAAAGTCAACAGTCATTGCTGTACAGGAGGGTGGATGCAATCATTCCAAACGATTCTGGCCTCAAAAATCTGTAAATGAGTGAAAGATCACCTGGGCTGAGGTGGAGTTCAGAGCTTCTGCAGCAGCCGAAATTTGCATTTCTTTTCCAAAGCTGCATTTACATACATTAAAGGAAAATTAATTGAAAAGTTGTCAGAGGAATTATTCCTACCAGCAGCAGTTACCCCCAACCACAGGGAAGAATAACACCAGAAATTAGCAGGACAATCCAAACGGTTCCTGTTTGTGTTCTGGCCCTGCCCATTCCCTAATCCATGGACTTTCGGATGGGTCAGCTCCATGATCCTTCAGCTGGGGATCCAACACTGGCAGTTTAATCTGCCTAAAGCTGCCCAAGTCTGAAATGCTGACTCCAAATTGAAATGCAGCTAATCTAATATGTATTGATTTTTTCCTTTTTTCTGTAGCAGAGCTTGTCTAGGAAACGCAGGGTTTCTAGAAAATGGCTGAGGCCAAATCCACTTATCCTGTGGTTTGTTAGGAAACATCAGTGATGGCTTTGCTGTCATTTCAGTGCCATAAAATTCGATTTGAGCCTAAATTTGCAGCCTGTTCGGGGTGTGCTGGTGAACTCTGGGGTGTTGCTGTTCCTATGTGGAGCTCAGGCCACTTCCAAGACAGGTTTAATCTGAATTTTTCCACTCAAGGCCTGAACTGGGCTTGTCCCAATTGCTCTACACTTTCTACACAGTACAGCTCCCAGCCAGCCCAACAATTCCCATCAGTGCACCTTGGCTGGTGTTTCCCTGCTCGCAGGGAAGCCCCTGGAATTCCGTGGAGCAAGTGGCTGGCTCAGGGCAGCCCGTCCTGCTGACCCTGCTTCCCCCAGCAATAATCCCCTCACTAAAGCACTGCTGGCCCGGGATGTCACAGCTCCCTGCAAGAGAAATTCCTCTTCTGAAGAAGAAAAAGGAAGGACAAGGTTGGCCCCTCAAGAGCGATTTTTAATTATTTCCAGATCTTCTGGCTCATTAGGAAGATGAAGGATGGCATCGGTTAAGATGCAGGGCACACTGATGGGATGGAATTGATTTTTGCATGTATTTAACTGATGATTCATAAAATGGGGTCTGACTGGAGCAGCAGAGCCCCCCGTGCAGCCTGAGCAGGAAAGGTCCAGGCTCATCCTGCAGAGACCCCTGCCCTGGCCCTGCCTGGGGACAGGTTCCTGACGCCCCTCAGAACTATCCCGGATTTTGCTGCCTCTGGCTCTGGCTGAGGCCGCTGCTGCTGCCGCCGGTGCTCACAAGAAGTGGGAGGGGGCCTGGGGGTCCCCTCAGGGGTGGGTGTCACCTGGGGGGTCTGCTCCTCGCTGGGTCACATCCCCCGAACACACAGACCCTTGTTTTTCTGATCTCATGTATGTATGTATGTATGTATCTATCTATCTATCTATAGATATAGATATAGATATAGATATAGATATAGATATAGATATAGATGTAGATATAGATATAGATATAGATATAGATATATATAGATAGATAGATATAAATATACATATAAATATGCATATAAATATACATATAAACATAGATATAGATATATTGATAGATAAAGTATAGATATTGATATAGATATAGGTATAGATATAGATACAGATATAGATATAGATAGACATAGACATAGACATAGATAGATATAGATAGAGGTATAGATATAGATATAGATATAGAGATACAGAGATAGAGATAGATTTTATAT
>WEKY01062672.1:417041-442457 GCA_013390045.1 Picathartes gymnocephalus
CAGAGGGGCAGCAGGGCACAGAGAGGGGCAGCAGGGGACAGGGAGGGGCAGCAGGGTGCACAGAGGGGCAGCAGGGGACAGGGAGGGGCAGCAGGGCACACGGAGGGGCAGCAGCAGCTCTGGGGTCCCTTTTCTCCACGTTCAGGGGCTCTTCAACGCCCTGGAACACCCCAGGAGCTGCATCCCAGCCTGGACCCCTCTGGCCGTGGGTGCCAGGGCTGGGGCTCAGCTCCCTCCTGCTCTGGGAGGGGTTCAAAGGGCTGTGCTTTAATCTGAAATTAATGCTGCTTGTGGAGGGGCCCTGCATGGAACGGCTCCAGCCCACAAAGCAGCTCAGCCCAGCTCCTGGTCCCTCTGGGAGCCTCGTCCTGCCCCAGGAGCGTCCCAGGGCTCCCGAGGGGATCCCGAGCCCAGACTGGCTCTGGGGGTGCTGGGATGTGTCCAGCCTGCCTCTCCAGGCCCTCTGTCCCTCCCCATCCCGTGGCCTTCTGCTGCCTTGGCTCCACAACAGCATCAGGGCATTTTTAATATAAAATTATCTATGCCAAGGGCTCAAGTCCTTCACTCGTACAGAGCTGATTTATTGCACTCCTTGGCAATCTTGGAGCTGTTCAGTGCGGCCTCTCAGCCCTGTTTGTGCACTTTAAAGCAGAGAGGGAGGCACTTTGCTAATCCTCTGTGCAGCCTGGTGAAAACTTTCAGCTTCCCTTGCAAACAGCAGCTTCGTGTTCCGCTCAGAGCTCCCGAGTTCCCCAGGAAAGGACGGTGATTCCTTCCGAAACCCGAGGAGCTTCAAATTCCAGGGGCACCTGGCTCTCCTCCCTCCTGCCTGGGGAGCGTGGCTGCTGCAGAGGTGGCTTTGGGCAGGGCTGGGAGATGTGGGAACGCAGCTTTTCCCCCCAGAGGGATGAAATCAGCCCTCGGGGCTCTCCAGAGGGGGGTCAGGAGCGGGGGGAGCACAGGGAGCAGGCTGGGCTCAGCGTTAGGGAGGGCTGGAAGCTGCCACTGGCATTTGGCTTCGTTTGGGAGCCTCAGAGGAGGGACTGGGAAAGGCCAGGGAGAGACACCTTGGCTGCTGCTCCAAGTGGGATAAAAACGCCTCAAAGACACCGTTAAGGAAAGAGCTGCTGATGATCAAGGCCGACAAAGCTGTGCCTGAGCCTTTCTGCAGCTGCAGGGCTCCCGAGGCAGGAGAGCTAAGGGAGCTGGGGCGGTGTCAGAGTGCCCTGCTCCTGGGGAAGGGCTGGGCTGCGGTGGGGAGGGGATGGAGAGCCCAGCCCCACATCCCTGCCTCGGGAAAAGGCAAATCCTGTGGGGATGGGATGGGATGGAGAGCCCAGCCCCACATCCCTGCCTCGGGAAAATGGAAATCCTGCGGGGAGGGGATGGGATGGAGAGCCCAGCCCCACATCCCTGCCTCGGGAAAAGGGAAAATCTTGTGGGGATGGGAGGGGAGGGGATGGAGAGCCCAGCCCCACATCCCTGCCTCGGGAAAAGGGAAAATCCTGCGGGGAGGGGATGGAGAGGATTTGGCTGGAGCTGTCCCTGGTCGGGCACAGGGAGCTGCAGTTTCTGCTGCAGAACCTGCAAAACTCATCCCCACAATCTCCTCCCCTGCTCTCAGGAGACGCAGCAGCCACAGCTCCTCAGAACCTTGAATTGCAAATGCAAATCCCCACCAAAACTGCATTTCCATGCTGCACCTTTCATCTTTTACATAACTCTCAGCTTCTGTCCCCTAAGAAACTCCTGGGCTCTTCCATGCACTAGCAGCAGAGAAAATCAAGGCAACAATAAAGGGAAAGCTTTGTTGTCTCTAAAAAGGCAGTCAGAAAAGAGTCACCAGCGCTCCTCTTCTCACAGTCTTAGAAACAGAACCTTGTCTTGGCAAAATCCAGTGAAACACTGAGAGTGTTTCTGCAAACTTGGTGCTGTCCCCCCACCGAGGTGCTCCAGGGAACCATAAATATACATTTATATACCTGATCATTGAGCTGGATTTGGGATTGGCCACAATGTATAATTCAGTAAATAACCTTGAGCATAAAAATGAGATTCTCCTCCAGAAAACTCTTTAATCTCCCTTGTTTTTGTGGCTCAGCAAAGGTGTCAGAAGTTTGACACTCTGGATAATTGAGCTCTTGCATTTAGAGCACAGCCTCCAAACAGTGGCAACTTTGCTTTGAAAGAGTCTCTCTAAACTTTGGGTTGACAATTAGCATTTCAAAAGGTTGCAGCTCCGTAGCTGCCATCCCCTAATACACAGCTTGAATCCAATGTACAGATTAATAGCACAGCACTGAAAACAGCCAGAAACCCTCCCTGCCTTGGAGGCGCTCCTGGCAGCTCCCTCCTCGGTGGAAACCTGGAGCTGTGTGTCCGTGAGACCCCTGGCACTCCTCGGAGAGGGGACAGCACGGGGACAGTGCCTGGAGCTGGCTCCAGCCCCGGGAGGGGCACTGGGACACAGACCCGGCTGCTCCCAGGAATTCCCTTCGCAGGATGGATGTTGAAATCCAAAACACAGAAAATTTCTAGAGCCTTAGGCCTGTTTGTTCTGAGTGTGAGGTGTGTATTGCATTTGACCTAAAGTTTTAATATACAAGTAGTTGTGGAGTAAGGTAAAGACCTCAGGGTGTGGTCGTGCAGGGTAAAACAGTGAATTTCTACGGGACAGTGTGTAATTAGATGAGAAATACCACAATGCAGCACTTGGGAATGCAGGTGTGTGTAACCATTGGTGTAAAAGTAAAAACAACTGTACGTTACAATTATCTAGTGGGCAGTTAACCTTTAAGAAACCTTGTGACCTGCAGTGTGCTCTCTGAGGCTCTTTCTCTTTCTTCTGTAATGCCTGCCTTCTATCAGTCTCTGTGACGGGCCACAAGGCTCCTGAGAGATCATGGCAATAAATCCATCTTTAAAGCACACCTAAGTGAAGGCGTCTCACTCCCATAAAAATCCCTAAGATGGGTACCTGGGTCCGTGGGTGCTGAAAGAGCAGCTCTGTCTTGGACAGCAAATCTCCCCTCCCGTGTCCGGGGCACAGCCAGGAGGGAGCTGATCCACGGGGAATTCAGCAAATCCCACAGTTTCGGGCCTCACATTGCTCCAGGGGAGGTTTAGATCGAATATCAGGAAAAACTTCTTAACAGGAAGTGTTGGCAAATATTGGACCAGGCTGCCACTCCCAGGGATGGGGCGGCTTCTCTGGGAATTCCATTCCAGGGTCTCCCCATCCTCCCAGGTAACAATTCCTTCCCAATACCCCACCCATCCCTGCCCTCTGGCACTTTGAATCCATTCCCTGTGTCCCCAAACCTTCTTGCTGCTCCTCAGGCTCACCCAAAGCTGGGAACCAACACCCTGAGCAGGGGCTTCTTCCTCTCCTTTGAAGGAGCTCAACCAAGGGGGGCTTCTCTGCAGCCCCTGCTTTAATCACCCTGCTCAGGCAGAGCACGGTCTGTGCTTCGGGCAGAATTAATACGAGATAGTAATAGTGATTAGGTAATTAGCAACTACCAGGAGTATTTAACCTTCCTGGTGACAGCGTGTCTGACATCACCTGCGCTCGTGCAGCCTCTGTGAAAAGAATTAACAATTTTAAATTACCCCATTTAAGTTATTAATTATGAAATAGGAGTCGGCCCAGGAATGATGGCAGTGCTGCCCGGTATCCTGGTGGTTTTTTCCACCTCTGCATATCTTAAATCTGTGTATTTTCCGCCTTCCATTTCAATGGAAAATTGGAATAGGATTGCAAGGGTTGAAGGACATGTGCTGTGGGAAACTCTGGCTTCACCCCTGGAATTGTTCAAGGCCAGGTTGGGTGGGGCTGGAGCGGCCTGGGACAGTGGGAGGTGTCCCTGCCATGGCAGGGGTGGCACTGGGTGGGCTTTGAGGTCCCTTCAACCCAAACCATCCAATGATTCTGGGCTACACCCACACTGTTAGCCCTGCTCCCACGAGGGAACATTTCCATTCCCTCTCCTTTTACCTGAAAATACTGAAATCTTACAGTGGCCAAGAATTTGGATCATTTTTTCCCTCAGTGCCAATGTTTTTCTCTTTGGAGCAGTGTCCATTTTCCTCAGAAATGTTTTTCCCCTCTCCACACACGTCAGTGCCAGGGGTTATCGAGCTCAGCCATCCCTGAACCCATCCCTTGGCACTGGGATGCTGCAGACCCCGGCGCATCCCCTCCCTGTGGCACAGGGGGTGTTGGACCCTTCCCCCTTCCCTGGGGGATCCCCACAGAACGGGGCCCCCTCAGCTCTGCTGATGCCCTTTTTTAGGAGAGCTGGAAGGAGGGGGCTCTCACAGAGAGGATTCACGGGCAGCTCATCAGGAATATTTATATCCCGAGCTGAAACCCTGCTCCAAAGGAAGTTTGCAAACATTTGCTCCTGTAATGCATGTTTACAGCTCTGGAGTTTGCTGCCATAAATTTCCCATTTAGTCACTTCACGGACTGTAAAGTGCATGTGTGAGTGCATAAATCTGCTGCTGGCCCCCCAGCCACCCCCCTGGAGCCCTGGCTGTCCCATCCAGGCTGTGCCTGTCCCTTCCATCCCCAGGCATGGCTCAGCTCCCAGTTCCCCACTCAGCCTCCTGTTATTAGCACCACTAATGTATTAATGCGCTGCTCAGTGGGAAGTGAGCTCCCCACCATTACCTTGGACACTCATTTAGCTGGATTTGATAGTGACAACACATTGACATTGCTAAGGTTAATGACCCAATCCTTTATTTCATGGAACGAGCGGAACAACGTTTAGTACCTTGTTCTGCCGTGTCCCCGAGAGCTGCCAGAGCTGTTCCTTTAATGGCACTGTGGCATCTTTGCCCTTTAAGTAATTGGCACCGTGCAAATATTCTCTAGGTCCTGTCACAATTGATTAGAATTGCATTGAATTGGAGAAAAAAAAAAAATTACTTTTATTTTCCTTCCCTGATCTTTTTACCATGAGTGAAGGCAAAACTCGATCTGTGGATGTGGAAGGCTGGCGGCTCTGCAGGGAGTGGGGAGGTCAAGTCCTGGCTCCTGGATGTGGAGCCAGCCCAGAGCTCTGCCCCCACCTCATCCTGACCTGTTCATCCAGAGGTTCCACAGGAAGAAATCCTATTTCTGCTGGGATTCCCTGGCCAAGGAAACAGGGAGCCAGCAACTCCCAGGGAGTTCTGCCTTTCTGAGCACCCAGAGTAGAGAGGGCTTGGAACTGGATGGGCTTAAGGGAATTCTCTGTTTTCCAAAAAGGCTGGAAGATGGAAAAGGTGTGGGATGAATCCTGCTCAGGGCAGGAAGGCACGGCACAGCTCTGAAAGGACACCTGGGAGCAGAGAGGTGGCATTTGGTGGCAGTGACCCAGAAGACAAGCGGTGTTTTCTCCGTGGGACCAGGAGGTGTGAAGCAAAACATCATTTTTGTGTTTGCAGCAACAACAAAAAATCCTTGACTTTGGATTCGTGTCGTCCTTCTCTCACCTTCCCCCTGGTTTTAAATTACCCCTGATTGTACAACAGCTGCTCCCTTCACGCCTGCATATGGCTGCCTCCTTAAATCTGCATTTCTGTCGAGGGGCTGCATACAAATACCCAGCTGAAAGTTTGCTTTCAAAGGTCTGATTAACCAACTTACTGTGGCAAAGAAAAATGAGTATTGACATGACTGGAGGAGCTGCCAGGGAGGGGAAGGGGGATGGAGAGGAATGGTAATGACAAGTGTCAGGCAGGGACACTGCCAAGGCCCCGAGATGAAGCAATCCCAGGATCAAACCCCACATCTTCAGACAGCAGCCTGTGCTTCATTCCTGCACTCAAAAAATAAAACCCTCAAAAAATAAAAACATCAAAAAATAAACCCCTCAAAAAATAAAACCCTCAAAAAATAAAACCCTCACAGATGTGGAATTCGCAAAACATGAGAGGAATGCTATTTTTTTTTTTTAGGCATGTGAGAAAAATTCCTCCACTTGGCATGCTCAGAATGTCTCCTCACCAGGCATTTGCTACCCAAAATACTCAGCAAAGATTTCCAGCAAAGCTCTGGGTTGGGAGTGTGTAGGATGGCAAGATAAAGGAGTGTCTGCCTGTGAGCTCTCATTGGTAAAGTTATCTCTCTTTTGATTTTAAACCTTAAAAAATAACCATATAAAAGCACAGAACTGTCCTCTGATCATCTAAATCTGTTTTTAATCTGCTATACAGCTTCTTCTGCTGTCTCTACAGGATGGATTGGCTTTTAGTTTATGGTAGAGGAAAAGGATCCATGTGCATATGGGAGATGGAGGCCAAATTCCAAGGGTTAAACCACAGAATTTCAGACTCCTTGGTGACCCCACGGGCTGGTAATTAACTTCTCAGTGCCTTGACCTCTACTGCGAGCGGGCATTTTCGTTATTTTGCTACCATATTTTACAGTTCCCAGCTCAAGCCCTGATTTTGAGCCGCTCAGGTGGCACCGGCCGAGCGATGCCACCTCTGCAGGGGACAGGAACTGGGCAGAGGGACATTCCAGGGAGGAGGGCAGGGAACAGCTCTGCCAAGCAGCCCAGCTGCCAGCCCTGAGCGTTTCTGAGCCCAGCTCAGGCTGGGGGGCGAGGACAGCCAGCGGAAGCAGGGCGAGGGCAAGGCCTGCTGTGCTGAACGCATCTTCTCCCTTCTCCCCTTCCCTCGCTCCCGGCAGCCCAGCCCCGGCTCCGCAGCTCCGCTCCCCAGCTGAGCCTTTCTGGAACAGACTCTGCATTTGTCTGCTGCTTCCCTGAACACCCATTATTATGTGGAATAATAATGCGGGAGCCGCGCTCGGCCCCTGCGCTCGGGGCCGGGCTGCAGCCGGCGGCGGGGGGTGATAAATGTGCCGTGAGATGCCTTTTCCACAGCAAACTGCAAATTGCCTCGGCAGCACGGCCCACAAAGGCGGCCTGCCGAGAGAATTTATCTCCCATTGTCGGCCCGAGCAGGCAAAGGGAGAGGAGCAGGCATCCTGTTTTTAAAAAGTCACATTTGATCTCGTTCGGGCTGCGAGTCCCGAGTATTTTAAAGGACTTCTGGTGGAAGACGCGGAGCCGAGGATGCGGCGCGGATAAAGGGATTTATTTTTAACCGCAGCCAGGGTTCATGACCACAGGAGCATTTCAATTTTAAGCCACTCAGTTTGAATAATATATTTCAGCAGAGCGAGTGTTATGTCATCTAATAACTCCTGGGTGGGAGGACAGCTGGGGGGGGATAGCGAGGGGGAGAAATCGCCCTCCCAGGAATTCCCGGCACTTCCCACAGCAGGAGGAGGGGAGCGGAGATTCGGGGGGTTCTCCTGCTCGGGAGCTCGCAGCTGCTCAGCGCGGGGCTCGGGGAGCAGCAGGACGGGCACCCCGGGGCAGGGAGGGTGGGTTGGTGCTGGGAGCCCTGGCTGATGGGTGGCGGGGACGTTCGAGGGTGGCACAGCCCAACAGCCCCCGGCACAGGGCGCCTCTGCTGTGGGACAGCCCTTTGTGGCCGATATTCGCCGGCCCTGCTTCCTCTGCGCCTTCCTCCGAACGGCACCAAGCGAATTAAGAGTGGGTGTTTGGGGCGGGTTTGGCAGAGGAGCCTTTCCCAGCACCCCGAGCTGCCAGCACGGCCCAGCCGGACCCGGGCAGGACCTGCAGAGCGGGATCCCGGCGTTTATGGGGATGATTCCAGGGATAAATGCTTGGCTGCCTTTAACCGCAGCCTTCATTAGCATCCCGGAGTTATTTGCATTGCAGTAATTGTTCCCGTCCTCCTCGGGGATCCCGGGCCGGCACAGCCCAGGTGGGAGCTGCGAACACGGACTGGGAGAATCCCCTGGGAATGATGGTGGGTGAGGGAAAAGGAAAGGTTGGATCCCCTGGGAATGCTGCTGGGTGAGGGAAAAGGAAAGGCTGGATCCCCTGGGAATGCTGCTGGGTGAGGGAAAAGGAAAGGCTGGATCCCCTGGGAATGCTGCTGGGTGAGGGAAAAGGAAATGCTGGATCCCCTGGGAATGTTGCTGGGTGAGGGAAAAGGAAAGGCTGGATCCCCTGGGAATGCTGCTGGATGCGGGAAAAGGAAATGTTGGATCCCCTGGGAATGCTGCTGGATGAGGGAAAAGGAAATGTTGGATCCCCTGGGAATGCTGCTGGGTGAGGGAAAAGGAAATGTTGGATCCCCTGGGAATGCTGCTGGATGCGGGAAAAGGAAATGCTGGATCCCCTGGGAATGCTGCTGGGTGAGGGAAAAGCAAGGTTTGACTCCCAGCACCCTCACGCCGCTCCGGGCTGTGGAATCTCCCGTGGAAATGCATTTTTCCCGTGCTCCATCCCCTCCCAAATCGGGTTAAAGGAATCAGCCTCGAGCGCCCTTCCAGAGCCCGCCGGGGGCTGCGAGGGGAATTTTCCCGGAATTAGGAGTGTGCAAATGGAAGCAGATTAACTCTCCTTGCCTCAGTGTCCCTCTTTGTGGGAGAACCTCCAGTAAACGCTGCGGTGAAGGGAGCCGTAATTTACTTATGTCATGCCTAATTAACAGCGCGAGATGCTGCCTCAGAAAGGGGATTATTAGCAACAATAATATTATTATTCCAGCACTGTTGATTTGAGCTGAACTCGTATCAATAGGTGATAAGTACCTATAAAACAAGGAGGGATTAGCAGCCCCCCAGGGCAGCAGGAGCAGCCCTGGGAGCTGGGAGCAGATCCCGCCCAGCCCGGGATAAATGTGCTCCACCCTCCAAGCAAGGAGATATTAATGAAAAATACAAACCCACCTGCACTGTATATCCATTCTCCCACAGCTCAGCTGCAAACATATCAACCAATTTGCAATTCCAAGCTGAATTTGAGGGATTAGAACCTATTTTTTTTGTGCTAACAGAATGAAAAATAAACAGAAATTTGTGGGTTGTTTTTCAAATGGCCTTTAAATCAAAGCTTTTTTTATACACCATTTCTTTCCCAAGCACGGAAATAAAGAAGTCTTCACTCCTCCTCTTCATCTAAGATATCTTCATATCTTTTCCCATGAAAATAATTCATGTCACTGAGAAAAAAAACTCTTCTATGAATCTCTGATGAGTCTTTGATGCTTAATGTGCTGTCCAGCACGAGTTCTCTCGGAACGAACTTTAACAAGAAGATCTGATGTTCTTCCTGCCATCATTAAAGTTTCCCCTTCAAATTTCACTTAACAAGCAAATGAATGTTCTCCCAGCATAATTATAATTTCTTCTGTAAAAAAAAAAAAAAAAAAAAAAAAAAAAAAAAATAATTAGAGGAGAAGCAGTTGCCATGNTTGGAAAGAGCTTCATCCGTGCTGTGTTTTCCCACTGGGAAGGACCTGGGCAGATGAGCCACGCTGGGAATTATCTCCAGTTTGGGCTGGAGTGGGGTTTAAAACACAAATCTGACAGGATTCCTGTGGAGAACCCTCCTGCAGGGCCTGGATGCTTTTCTGGCTGATTTTGGGTGGAAAACTCCATTCTGCTGAGTCAGTTTTCCATGCAGAATTCCAGTGGGTTCCAGTTTGGAAGCCTGTGAGCACAGCGGGGCTCTGGCATGGCTGAGCCTTGCTCAAACCTCTCTGCTCCCTCCTGAGCAAAGCTCTGCCAGCACCAAAAGCCCCTCATTGTTAATATATTTTATCCTCTGGCAGTAATTGCTTTGTGGGTTAGAACTGCTCCCAAGATTCCCCTCCAGGAGCAGGGGTGGGACCTGGAATGCTGACTGAATTTCCCTGATTATTTCTCCCCTTCCTTGCTGGGTTTAACCCCTGATTTCTGCCCTGGGCTGGCAAATCCTTTTCCTTGGGAATCAAGGGCACCTATCCCCAACACCTGGAACTGGCAGAACGTGGATAACTGGAGTGCAAGGAATGTTTGAATCGAGGCCTCGCTGTGCCACGGGCTGCAAAATTCAATCTGCCAGCAGCTCCTGGCCTCAGAGCAACGACAGGCAGCAAAATGAGGGAAAGTGCCCCAAAGTTCTGGGCAGTTTCGGGAAATGCCACCCTCGGGTCTGCCCCATCCCTGGCAGTGCCCAAGGCTGGGCTGGACAGGGCTTGGAGCAGCCTGGCACAGAGGGAGGTGTCCCTGCCCAGGGCAGAGGTGGCACTGGGTGGGATTTAAGGTCCCTTCCAACCCAAACCATCCCCGGATTCTCTGAAGATGCGAAAGCTGCCTCTTGCTGGGTGTCTGCAGAGTTCATAAACAAACACCCTGCAATGCAAACAACAATGAAACATCCAGTGCAAACCTCAGTGCCGGAGAGAGGATGAATAATTAGCCGGATAATAGAATGTACAAACAGCAACTGCCTTAAAAGCAGAGAGAAACGTAGGGAACAAGGCACTGTTACAGCTCTCCTCCCACTCTGGATTTGTCTGGGGATGCTCAAAGCCTCCTCTTGAGGGGAGAAAAAGCCCTCTCATTTCTGCTCTATTTGTATGCTACAGTAGCAGTTTGGAGAAATTAAAAATAATTGATACATTCACCAAAGCACGAGCAGGAACTATTTCATATTTTTAAAAGCTTTGCAAATACCCAGGAAAAAAGTGCTGCGCCTGCATAAAGCCAGAGCTGAGATCTGCTCTGAATGATGGAACGGAGCCCCTGTCCATGGGAATACCTGAGCGTATCCAACCCACAGGTGGAGGGAGTGGGGAAGAGCTGAGCGATCCACGGCGCTTTTGCTGAGCTGGGGAAAGGTTCTCCCTTCCATCCCAGAGGGCTGGGGAGAGCTCCTGGCTGTGCCCCCTCCTGCTGGCTGTGACCCTCACCCTGCCCTGACAAACGGCTGAATTAGCAGGAATTTGGGAAGAGCATCCATGGCCGTGCGTTAAATGGAACAGAGCAAACCCGGGATCACCCCTGGGATGCTCTGGCAGCAGCTTTTCCACCAGGTTTTTGATGGGAATCCCCACATCCGTGCCCTCAGCCATGCCCGGGAGCTGCAGCAGGAGGAATCGCAGGAGAGGACTCCAAAGGAGGCTCCTCCGTGAGGTAAAAGGGAACAAGGCAGAAAATGGTATTAAAGATGAACAAATGCCTCCATTATTTCACCAAATTAAACGCACTTTTCCGAGTGGGAAGGCAAAAGTCAGTCATTATCTGTCTGTAACACACAGCAGCAGATAATAAAGAGGGTTTATGATCTCTGAAAGCAAATTAGAGGATATTTAAGCAACATGTCTTCCTCTGAAGGAGCGGTAATTACAAAACCAGGTCAAAATGCAGAACAACCTAACCCTGCCCCAAGCTCACGGCACTCGGATGAGCTCCTGCATTCCCTGTGGGCAGGAGGATCCATTCGGGATGCAGCTCTTCTCGTCCTTGTTCCGCATCTGGACCCACACAGCCTCGGTGTGTTTGGGTGTTCTCCAGCCCCAGCCCTGCTCATGCTCTGCTGGGCAGGCCCAGAGCAGCTCCTGCCTCTGCCACCCCCTCCTCTCCCAGAAATTCGGGGCTGGAGACTGGAATTTCTCTGTCTCGTGCAGCTGCTTCCAGGAAATACCCAGTCCTCAAGTTCTGGAGTGCAGCACAGCTCCGCTCAATCGGGAGATGAATTCTCCTGGTCTTCACAACCCCTTTTCCCTGGTGGGCCCATCTTGCTCTCCTTGTCCCTTTTCAGGCATTTCCAAAACTCCGTTTTCTTGAAGTAGCACAGGTTTAACACAGCTTGGGCTGGGTTTACAGAGCGCTTTGCTGCCCTGCTCTGAAATAACTCACGTGGCTCCAGGGCTGAGCACCCTGGGCAGCTCCGAAAAGCCCTGGAGCTGCTGGGGATGTGTTGGGATGTGCCCCAAACCTGTTCCCACTCAGCTCAGAGGGATTTTGAGCCAGCCCTGGCAGGAATGTCAGCAGGAGCACAGCCAGGGGCTGGATCCTGTGCTCTGCAGTGACAGACATCACCTGCGTTTGACAGACAGAGGGAATTAAGTTCTAAATCCTCCGGTTATCTCTTGCAAAGTTACCTGCAGCCCATCCTGGGGTGATTTAATGACTTTTCTGGGGCAGGGACAGCTGCCAGGGAGGACCAGCCTCACCAAGCCTTGCTGAAAACGCAGGTAGTGGTCAGTCCTTGGGAGCAGCAGCCACAGCACCAGCCCAAGCCCAGCTGAATTTCCCATTCAGGAACCTCTGTGTGATCTCCCTGGCACAGGAGCCCAGAATTACCCAGCATTCAGCAAAACACCTCTGACTCCCCGCTGGTTTCGTCCAGAATGGAATTTTGCTGATAAAAACAAAGGATGAGCTCCTTCCCCAGCCCTTGCTCTTGTTTAATCCTCTGTGACCCTCAGGATGAAAATGGAGCTGATTAAAGCTCCAGCAAACAGACTCTGGGAATCCTGGCGGCTCTTGCCCTGAGGGGAGACTGGAACGGCCTAAAAGGTCTTTTCCCTGCTCTAATTTCAGGGATTTTTATGATTCATTTTGCTGTGGGAATAGAAAGGAAAAAAGGCAAAGCACCTGGACAAATTGTTTCAGGCCCTGGATACCAAAGGAAAGGAAAATGTCAGAGCAGATGAAAATGAGGTCGCTGAGGCTGCGGGAGAGCAGCTGAGAGATCAGAGCCTGGACAGGACCCTGGGGTGGGAGAGGGCAGCAAAATCTCCCTCTCCTCCTCAGGGACATCCTGGGCTGCTTTTCCTTCGGCCAAAAAAAAGTGGGAAAATCTCCTCCTCCTCCAGGTTTATGTGTTGTGTCCCTTCCCAGAGCAAATTCCTGCTGTCAGCAGCCCAGAGAATTGTTCTCTCTTCAGGACAAGGGGTTTTCCCTGCACAGGTTTTCCTGCTGCCCTTTTATCAGCTCGGGCCAGATTGAAGAATCCAGCAAGAAGCTGCATCTGCCTAGAAAATTCTTAAATGTCTTGGTAGCTTTTAATTGAACCACTTCCTTCCTGGGTAACAGCCACGGCAGGTACCGCTTTCTCCATTAAACAGTGTCATTTATTGAGATTAATTCTGTGGCTCTTATCAAGTGCATGCACACTGGCTCCTTATTTTTGAAGCCTATTCCCCCAAAAGAGCCTTGTAATGGATTTCCAGGGGAGGGAGGCAGTGACCACTGGAGATTCCTCAAAAATCTGGAGATGATGCTTTGGAATCTGCAGCCTGGTGCCAGGCCAGGAGCTGGGTTGGAACCCTCAGTACCTGAGTTTGGGAGGGAGCAAGGAACCCCTGGAATTCTTGGGGTGTGTGAGTGGGAATTGACTCCAGCCTGATCTTGGGAAGTGCAACCCCGGCTCCATCCCAGTGGGGTTCCCACTGCAGCCAGGGGGGTTTGGGACCCCAGAATTGCAGGGCAGGAGTTTCCAGGGGCACAGAGGAGAAGGAAGGGCCCTGCAGCCACCCCTGGCACAGCTTGAGGCCCAGCAATCCATCCACGAGGTGAAAAGGAGCATCCACAGTCACAGGGCTTTGCTGCAACCTCGTATTTCCTTGGGTGTCTCTGCAGTTAATTAGTTATCCTCGTCTTCCAGTTAATTAGCTCAAAGAAAAACAGCCCTTTGTACTCAGCCTTATAAATTACAGTCTTTGCCTGTCTTATATGTTAGAGGAGATGACACTTCCTGCATTTCCTTAGCAAGGTCACATTTACAATTCCTAAAGGTTTGGGAGGAATCTCAGCCAGGACGTGGGGAAGGTTTCAAAGTTACCGTGGTGCCTTTAAAAAATTATCAGAGGCACTGGGAGGGAAAATCATGGGGATCAAAGCAAAGGGACTCTATTAAAAAGACTAACTAATGAAAAAAAGTTACAGAGAAAATGCAGGGAAGTGGCAAAAGGAACTTCTCCTTGCCCAGCTTGGACTGAGGGCTGAGCACTGGTCCCTGCTGGGGTTTCATTCTGCTCTGCTAGAAATTCCAGGGGGATTTTTGGGCTGTGGCCTCATCCTTCATTACCCTGCAGGTCCCAGCTCATCCGTGTCTGCGCCTGCAGCTCCTCTGCCCAGAACTCCCCAGTTTTGGGGCTTTTGGGGGGCTCCTGGCGGGGCTGGGGCAGAGCAGGGCCCCCGGTGGGGCTCAGGGGCCCCGTGCCAGCCCCGCCGTCACTGAGCACCCGCGCCGGGCGAGCAGGGACAGACGGCACCCGGGAACGGGGGCTGGAGCCGGAGCTCCGGAGCCCACACGGCTCCCCGCGCTAATTACAGCCTGTCGGGAAGGATAACGAACCCCCGTGCTCACACCGAGAGCTGTGGCTCTGCTCGTGGCCGCGTTTTGGGGCAAAAAGGTTCAATAATGGTGAAACAACCTGGGGGTTTTGGGTTATTGACTGAAGCTTTAAGTTTAATGCAAGGAGATGGTTACAGAGTACAAAGCGTATTTTAAGCATCTATTTATTAAAGCTGAATTGTGCTAGAACTTCTGTTCCAAAGCACACCTGACAGCTAAATGAATAGCAAATTATTTCACAGCGATCTGTGCTATTTTCTGTTGTTTCTGTGCAGCCGGCTCTGCACGTAGGGCAGGTTAAAAGAATTCTCAACCTTCTATTTAATACAATAAACTTTGTCAGATGTTGTTATTATTTTATCTGAATGCCACATCCCGGCGTAAAATATGCATAAAAGCCTCATTGACTCCTCGAGTCAGGTGGAAACAGGAGGAGTGAGGGGAAAGCTGAGCAAGGTGCCTTTTATTTAATCTGCCTCAATCAGCGCCTAATGACAGGCATTAAAAACGCTGGCAAATCCAGGGAAACAACTTTATTCCCGTTCAGTGGGGGCCCTGGCCGTTCTGTGTCCAGGGTGGGGACGGCAGCGTGAGTTCTCCGTGAAACAATGGATCCCATGGCCCTGGAATTCCCAGCCCCAGAGGAGGCAGCACCCTCAGCTGGGTGAGAAAGGGTTAACGAATCACAAAATGGGTTGGAAGGACCTTAAAAATCATCTCCTCCCCATCCCCAATAAGTGAGAGCTCATAACCATTGTTAGGAGGGGGTAAGAATTATTCCAGCAGGGCTGGGAAGAACATCCAGGAACATCCAGACGCCCCCAGGAGCTCCTGCAGGTGCCCAGGGCTGGCCCTGACCCTGCCTCAGTGGCCAGGTGAGGGGGGGAGCTCCCCCGAGGGGGGTTTTGGTGAGAGGACACCTTTGAAAAAAGAACCAGAGATTCCCTGGGGGTTCACCGCAGAGCAGGCTGGAGCAGCTCATCCCCTTCAGACAAACCACAAAGAAGGTGTGAGAAATACGAGTGTGGCAAACGCCAGAGGCTGGCGGTGTGAGCCACCGAGCTCCGTGCAGGAGACAGAGCAGTGCAGGAAATCCTTGCCGGGCACGGCCTGGAGGTGATTAAATGGCACGCTTGGGTTTTGGTGGAGCTGGGAGGCGAGGGAAGGGCTCTGCCTGCTGCTGGGGCAGGAGCACTCAGGACTGGGGTGCCTGCTTCCAGGGAGAGCTCTCAGCTGGGCTGGTGCTGCTCTGCTGGAGCCCACGAACGCTGCTGGTTCCTTATTTCTGCCGCTTGCTGGAGTTATTTTGGATTTTTTTCCCTGAGTTCGGCTTGCCCATCTCCCTGGGCAGTGCTCCCGGGGCAGTTCTTGGGCTTTGTTTAAGTGGAAGGTGCTCAGGAGCAGGGCAGGGAGGAACTGGGAGCTCCCTGCTCAGCGGGTGGCAGAACTGCTGTGAAAGTCTCACCTGATTTATTTAATTTCCTCAGAATAATAATAATAATAATAATAATAATAAATAATTCTTCCCTGAATTGACAGTCTGCACGTCAAAGTTTCAGCTCGATTTGAAGTGCCTGAGAGATGAATTCCAGAGGTAAATAAAATTGTCTGTGTGTGCTGATGCTCCCTACCCAAGGTGCTGCTCTCCACCTTGGTGAACTGCATAAAAAAAAATATTATAGGCTGGCAAAAAGAGCTGTATTTGCTGTGATTATGGCTTGTACTGGCCATTAGAAGTAAAAAGGAGAGCAGGCAGGGTGGGCTTTGTTTGTTTTTTTAGCCTTCAGCTGCGAATATTTCAGCCTGGAGTGACCCAGGGGCTCGCAGAGGT
Organism: Picathartes gymnocephalus; assembly: GCA_013390045.1. Lineage (NCBI taxonomy): Eukaryota > Metazoa > Chordata > Aves > Passeriformes > Picathartidae > Picathartes > Picathartes gymnocephalus. Next base: position 433,041 of record WEKY01062672.1, read on the forward strand.
TGTGATTTTAATGATGATTTTTTGGCTGCCCCTTGGGGAGGGGGGAGTTCAGCACCAGGAGGGTTTTGGGGCCGTGGCCTCACAGAGCTGCTCTGGAAATCACCTGTGTGGGTTCAGGTTTGCCCTGCATCCACTGCAGGAGAAAATGAATTTGTTCTGTCTCTAATTTTCCTTGTCAGGAGACCTTTGGAAGTCTGGTTTCTCTTGCTCTTCGCTCTCCTGCGTGTCCCGGTGTCATTTATCCCATAAAGGGCAAAATGTCCTGTGTAAATCACAGCTGAGAGGCTGCAGAAACTCACCAAAAATTATGGAGACCATTTTTTTTGTATATAAAATATCCAAGGGAGCTGTTTCTGGTAATACCCAGTGTATCTTTTATTAAAGATCAAACTTCAGGGGCTTTGGGCGGGATTGGATTTCGGGAGGCTCGGGTGGTTCATTCACAAGGACCAGAACGATTGGTGGGAATGGGGTTACAGGAGGATTTTTGGGGCTGCTGTTGGGGTCTGGTGGTCCCAGGACAGAGCCCAGCACTCCCAGGCAGGAGCATTTTTTTCCCTTTTTATTGGAGTTACAAGGCCTGAATTCAACCCAGGGGCTCCTAATTGGCCCCAGGCTTGGTTTATTTTTAGGATGCACAGGTTTGGAATAAGTTTTCTTTAAAAAGCCAAATGAGCTGTGGCCAGAGGCCATGGAGTTTGCAGGGGAGAAAAGCACAATGAATTTATCACGGAACCATGGCCAAAAGAGGCAGGAAATAATCAAGGGGGCAGAATTAAACTCTGCCTGCACGTGGTGGGGGGGTGGAAGGGAGGGCCTTTTGCAAATGCACCAGGAATTATAATTAAACTGTGGTCTCATAATGATTAAAATGGAGCTGGGGGGGCGTTTGTGGCCTCCAGGATTATCTGACCATTAGGGAAGCTGAGGGCTTGGAGAGAGCAGCAGCAGCAGCAGCACGTCCCCCTGTCCCCAAAGAACAGAGCTGTGGCTCCAAGGGATCATCTGAGACAGCAGCACCTTCACTGCCCAGGAAAGAGGGGACAAAGGCAGAGGTCGGCTCCTCAAATTTAAAAAAAATAATAAATAAATAAATGAGCAAAGAATCCCCCTGGTTAGAGAAGTTATTCCAGCAAGTGGCTCTATAAATGTCTTTATATTGTTATTTCCGATATTAGTTTGTTGTTCCTTCATGAAAGCTGATTTATTTGAAATGTTATTACTTGAAACACCCTAATCTTTTTGTAATAATTCATATACTGGAGATTACAGTTTTGGAAGGCAGCCCAGCTCTGGCTGGAATCCTATTTATGGATTAAAGGATTTGAACAGCATTGCAAGCTAGATCTCCGAATAGCAGGATAATGTAAACCTGGTTCCATATAAAATGCTTTCCCTCTGCAATGGTAACCCCATTAGAGGCAGATTGCTGCAGGAGAGCACTTCCATCCCAGCAGGGCAGGGATCCTGCACCCCTGAAGAGCCAGCGCTGAGCCCTCCCCTTGTCCCCGAGCCCGGAGCTGCATCCCGAGCTCTCCTCTCCTCTGGGAGGCTCCACGCCACAGAATTCCAGGACTTTCCAGGGACTTCTTGAGGCAGAACCTCTGTTCTGGAGGGGACTGAGCCCCCACAGCCAACAGTGGGTGACCCAGCACGGAGCTGCTCCGTGGTGGGAGGGAACTGGGATTTCCTTGTGAGCAGCACAATCCCCAGCCCGGGATTCCCCTTTCACCTCTGCTTCCAGCTGGGCTCTCCGTGCTGGGGGGAGATGCAAACTCTCGTTAATCCCGTGTATCCCTGCGGCCCCCAAAGTGCTGGGAACACGCTCCCATCCGCCCCTGCCCCACAGCAGGATCTGTTCCTGCTGCTGCTGCAGCCTCCCAGGCCTCGCTGCAGCTCATCCTGCTCCGTGCTGGCACGAGAAGGAAGGGAGTACCTGCAGCTTGAAGATATAATATAATAATTATATTTAAAACTCTACCTGGCTCTATAAATTCTTAATGACGGATTAATTAAAAGCCCAGTTATGAAAGCTTTGGGAAGGAGAAATAAATATTTAATATTTATTAAAATATTCATATGCTACATGTTTTTTAATCTTGAATAAATATTTTTGGATAATCAGGCACGGGGTTTTTGTGATGCTAAAAGTTTGCATTGTAAATTCAACCATGATTGATTATAAACTGTGCAATCTATTAATTATGAAAGAGCACATGTGCTGCTCAGGACCTGGAAGAAATATCTATATCTGGGTTTTATAACCAGAGGAGTTATCAAGGTAATGTGCTCGTTGAACCCAGGGAAAGCTTTGATTCATGTGCTGGTGGCAAGATCTCGACCTTCATCACTGTGAAATACAACCCTGCTCATTCTTCCTTTCCACTGAACAAGACGTGGGAAGCAAGGAATGATCCTCCCCATCCCTGGAAGTGTCCTGGGCAGGGCTTGGAGCACCCTGGGAGGGCGGCAGGTGCCCCTGCCCACGGCAGGGGTGGAATTTGGGTGATTTTTGACTTCCCCTCCCACCCAAACCATTCCTTGATTCCATGAAATGCTGAATCTCCTATTCAGGGGTGCTGGGGGTGTTTCCATCTGCCCAAAGCCTCTCTGGGGCAGGGCTCCCTGAGCTGCTCCGGCCTCCTCCAGCGTCTCCTCGTCCCCTTTCCTCCCCAGCCATCAGTTTTCCCCAGCTCCCATGGGCAGGAGCAGCAATGCTCCAGCATCTCATTCCCCAGGCTGTTTGTGGGGGGTCTCACGCTGTTCCTGGTGTTTCTTGGTGTTCTCTGAAGGAATCCCAGCAGCACAAACGGGCTCAAAGCAAGAGGAGCCCTGGGCTTCAGCGAGCCGAGCTGAGCCTCCCTCCCTGCCCTGCTTCGGGAGCTGCTCCCTCCTCTGCTGCGGAGCTTAAGGCTGACTTAAATCTCTTTTTCCTGTTTGAGACAAATAAAAGGCTCTTACTGCGAATTAGGGTGGAAGTCAGAGCTGCTAAAGACGCCAAACCAGAACAAACAAAGGCAAACATAAGAGGCTTGTTTGGGGGGTCGGTTGCTGTTCTCACTGGAAGGATTACTGTTGGTTTTTATGGAAAGTTCATCCCGGAGGCTGGAGGCACTGGCATTACTTGAGCAAGATTGAGCTGTTTAAAATTTCAGGGTTGTCCGCCAGAGAAAAAAAAAAAAAAATTAAAAAAAAAAAAATAATACCAGGAAGTTGTGTGGAGAGGAATGTGCTGACAGCAGGAAAGTTTGGGTAGTAACTCGTGTGCTGGGAATGGTGCTGTGGAGCAGAGCCCCGGGCAGGCTGGGGATGCTCTGCCTGTGAGCGGCAGCTCTGCCCCGTGCTGGGATGGGCTGGGAACGCTGCGGGGAGGGGTCGGGGCAGGGCTGGGCAGGGGGAGCAGCCCCGAGGGGTCAGGGCTGCTCTGTGTGCTGGGTTAGGGCAGAGCCTGCAGTGCTCCAAACCGGGATTATTTCACGGAATCCCGGGATCCCTGAGGCTGGAAAAGCCCTCCAGCATCAGAGCCCGAGCTGTGCCCAGTGCCCACCTTGTCCCCCTCACCCAGCCCCCCGTCCCTCCTTCCCTGGGCACCTCCAGGGCTGGCCACTCCAAACCCCTCCGGGCAGCCCCTGCCAAGGCCTGAGCGCCCTTTCCACGAGGAAATTCTTCCAGGGAATTTAAATCTCTCAGCCCCTGGAGCAGCCAAGCAGGGCAGACTCCTCCTGACCCCTAAGCACGATCTCCCACAGCACAAATCTTGTGGCTGGAACCCCGTAAAACGCGGGGGGTGACCTCACCAGCCCCGAGGCGAGCTCATTCCCCAGGACTGAGGTGTGAATATCCCAGTTTGCTGCAGAACCTCAGCGTGCACAAAGCAGCTGGGGATTCATATTTCCTCCTGGCAGCCCCTGGGAAGCGCGACGGGGATCAGCTGCAGCTGCGAGCGCCTCCTTCCCCCTCCAGGGGCTCCTCCAGAGCCCCAAGAACGTTATCCTGGCAGTTGTTGGTGTCCAGGAATTACAGGCACAAAATGTATCAGAGCCTTTGAAGCCTGGCTGAGAACTTGACTTAAGCCCCCGGAAATAATAAAAGGAAAGTAAAGAACTCAGGAAAGCTGCAGAAAGGGATTAAGAGGGGGGGAAAAGCCAAGGGGGACAGGCAATTGCAGCTCTGTGTGATGGGGTGATATCGCTGCAGCCAGGGCTGCTCCCAGCTCCGTGCACAACCCTTTTATTCCCTTTTTAAATCTGCAGCCGTTCTCTTGTTTGGCTTTTTGCTTTGGTTTTTTTTGTTGTTGGTTTTTTGGTTTTTTGGTGTTTTTTTTTTTTTTTGTGGTGTGGGTTTTTTTTGTGGTTTTCTTTGTTTTTTCGTTTGTTTTTGGGGTTTGGGGGGGTTTTTTTGTTTCTTTCTTTCTTTTGTTTTGGTTGGTTGGTATTTTGTGTGTGTGGTTTTTGGTTTTTTTTCTTTTGTCTATACTGGCAGTATTTAAGAAAGAACTAACGTTTAAAAGAAAAGTTTTGGGGTTTTTTTTAGCTATTTCACGGAAGTATTTTGTGTGTAATAAAGAGGTTGAAAATGCTCTGCTGCCCCTTTGGTCAAAAAAAGAGGCAGGCTCTCAAAACCAACCGAGATTTGGGGTTGGGTTGGGTTTACAAACAGTTTATTTTGTTTCTGGGGTGGCGTCTGTGGAGGAAAACCATTCACGAGCACCTTGGCTCCTGGTCCCTGTCCCTTTGGAAGATTGTCCAGGGCACTGGCACCTGGCTCTGCTTGCCCCAATCTGAGCACCTTCCAAGGTCAGAGCGTGCTAAAAAGGGTTATAAATATATATAAATATAAATATATGTATTTATAGGTTATCTGTAAATTCCTGCTGCCAGGAATCCTGTGCCGCCACCCTGGCGGGGGGATCAGGGCGGTTCCAGCCGATCCGAGCAGCACGAGCAGCACTTCTGTCCCTCTGGAGGCACCGCAGCTCTGGCCTGATGCTGGGACAGGACTCTGCTCCTGGTTTTTCCTCCTGACTGAAGGAAAGTTTCGAATTCCTGACCTGGGCAGAGCCCCTGGCTCTCCTGGAGGTGTCTGTACGACCCGGGGCTGAGCAAAACCCCCCACGGACACATTGACTTGGAAAACAAAACCTCCCCAGCTATTTCTGGGCACGCTGAGTGTCCTTCAGTTGTGTTTCAACCCTTTAAATTTATGGGCTCACATTTCCTGAACGGCTTGAGGTGGTTTTGTGTAATTGCAGTACCAGGAGAGCCAGGTACCCAACCCCGGTCCCAAGGGCCTCATCCCAAAGCCAGCCTCTCACTGCAGGGTTTTCTCTGCTTTTCAGCACAGAAATAATGAGAAACGGACAATAAAGATGGATGTTTTCCTTACGTGGGTAATTTTTGATGTGGGAATAATTTGTGAAAAGAAAAGAAAAGAAAAGAAAAGAAAAGAAAAGAAAAGAAAAGAAAAGAAAAGAAAAGAAAAGAGAAAAGAAAAGAAAAGAAAAGAAAAGAAAAGAAAAGAAAAGAAAAGAAAAGAAAAGAAAAGAAAAGAAAAGAAAAGAAAAGAAAAGAAAAGAACTCCATTAGAGAACTGGGGGATCCAATGGACCACAAGGTGTGAGCAGAACTCCTCGGGGCACCCAGGTCCAGCTCCTGCCAGTGCTCCTCAGGGGCTCTGGTGGCTCCTTCAGTTCTTCTGGGGGGGTTCAGTTCTCTCCTCACCTTCTCCAGTCCCCAGTTAAATACAGATGTGCTGTGCTTGGAGGGCACTGACCACGAGGGGAAGCATTTTAAGATGAATTATAGATCAAGAGCTGCTAAACTGCACAGTTTCTGCGTGCTGGCCCCTTGCTGAGGCCCTGGCAGGGTTAGGACACCTCTTCCCTGGCAGCAGCTCCACTCCCTGCCTGGCAAATCTGTCTTTGCTGAGAACCCACAGCCTAAACCAGAGCCCCCAGGAAGAAAAATGGACAAGGCTTAAAATAAAACAGCCTCTGGGATATTTTGGTAAATGATCATGATGTAAAACGGAGTGGAGATGGATAGGGGAAGGGACAGACAGTTATAAAGCTAAAGAAATGATGTCTGTGGAACTAATTCTGAATTAATGACACCTTGTAGATCTTTACTGGCTCCCGTCTGAGGAGCTCAAGCTGACACACGGACATTTATTAATTAGAGCTCGTTTTACACCAGAACAAGCTGGGGATGGGGATGGAGAAGAAGCTCTGGGCCCATCATAAGTCACACATCAGGGAGGGAGGCAGCAGTGCAAGACAAGGATGAGGATTCCCAGCCTGTGGTGATGCTGAGCAGATTCGAAACGTTTCAGTGCTCCCTTCATTCCTTTGGCCCTGAAGAGGGCGATTGGATAAAACAAAATCGCTCTTCACTGATCACCTGCCCTGCCCAAACGGGACAGCTCTGGATGGCAGGGGAAGGCTGGAGCAGCGAGCTTGATTTTTAAAATAAAACAGGAGAAAAAAAAAAAAGAAATTAAAAAGGAATAGCCTCTGAAATAATTAACCAGATCCTGTCCTCTTCTGCACTAATGACTCTGAGCTCAGTTACCCACTGGCTCCTGATGTCTTCCCTGGCAAACTGGGGCAGTGCTCAGCCAAGTGCCAAACTTCAGGATTAAAATGCAGCAGGAGGAAAGTGAAATATTGGTTTCCCTTCTCACATCCAGCCCCAATCTGCCTTTGAAGAAAGTGAGCCGCATAAAAAATGGATGAAAAGGTTCCTTGGGAAATTGCAGCGTTTTCCTACAGCAGAGGCTGAGGTTTGGGGACAGATTGACAGAAGTTACTCAGGTTCTGAAGGGGAGGGGATGGGATGGGATGGGATGGGATGGAGGAGCTGGTCCTCAGAATGTATGGAATTACATACTNGGGATGGGATGGGATGGGATGGGCTGGGGTGGGATGGGATGGCAGCCAGGCCCTGGGAACATCCACACCCCTCCCCTGGAACCCTGAGCAGACACAGCTTTTGCAGGTTGATTTTTCAAAGGTTGGAGCCTTTTCTGTGCTGTGCGCTCCTGTAGGGCTGGCAGAGAAATTGTCTATGTCTGCCAGAGAGGGGTACACGGGAGCCACTCACCCCCTGAGCCTTACAGGGGATTCAGTTATCTGTCCTCCCTTGACCTGAACATCTGAGGCAGCAGAGGAAGCCTCCATCTGGGAATAAAACTGCATCATTCCTCCTCCTGCAGGGTCCTCTGCCTTGCCCTTTTTATTGTCTGAGATCTTGTTCAAATCCTGCCTCTTTCACATATGATCAGCTTCTGCTTTGCTGGAGTCAGGCAGAAGTGGAAACAAGCAGAGCTCAGTTCCCAGCTGCAGCTGCTGGTCCCTGCATGCTCCTCCAGCCTTTCCCTGCGGGGATTGCCAGCCCTTCCCTCTTCCCAGGGAGTGCCCAGGTGATGCCATGGGGCTGCCCCAAAGGGGGGCTCCTGATCCCCCTCCTCCTGCGCAGGGGCTGCTGCTGAGCAGGGGCTCCACGTGGCCACCCCTCAGCAGAGGCAGGGCCTGTGCAGGGCTAGCAGGGTCCACATTTTTATGTGAAAAATCACAAAATAACGATATTTTACAAAAATTCAAGGGGGGAAATAAATCAAGTTTTCTTCTGTCTGGAGCTGGAGCTCCATGGAGCAAAATCTCTGTGTGGTTGGGCTAACAGGTCATAAAGCAGATTAGGAACTGCTGTGGCCTGGAGTGGATTTAATGAATAGCTCCTATTAATGAGGAATTGTTTGTACCCATGCTCCCCTCACACACCTCCCAAAGTCAGCAGCAAGTTTTTCGCTCAGTTTTGCATACCTGGAGAAACTTCAGCAGAGCGAAGCTGCTGGGGCAGGCAGGGAGCTCCGATCCACGCCCAGGCTGCTCGTGGAACTGATTGATCCTGTCCAGGTGGTGGCTCCCAGCTGCCCTCCCCGCTGGCAGCAGCACACGCCCGTGTCCAGGCTCTTTTTCACATCAGGGAAGGAGAGAGATGGTGCTGGAATGAGTTTGTTCCTTGTTTGCATGTCTCCGAAAATCAATCACACCGCCACTGTTGGCTCAGCAGTTCGGTTCAGGCTCGGGTTCCGAGCTCTCCCGCTCGGTTTGGGGTCAGATGAGGTCACTGGGATTGCCATTCCCACCTGGGGAAGGGGCTCACCCTGGGGCCCACCAGAGTCAGGAATGGCAGCAGGAATGGGATTGGCAGCTCCTGGACTTGGGAATTGATGTGGTCAAACAGAGCTTCAGCTCTGGGCTCTGCCCCTCTGGGGATGGTTTCACCCGGGCTGGGATCCCTGAGGAGAACTGGGCTCCTTGCAGGTGGGAAATGCAGGATTCTCCTGGGTTAAGTCACAGTCAGGGCTGCAGAGGTTCTGCAGTAATTCCAACAGTTTCAGGCTTGTGTTTATGTCACATTCAGTGGCTAAAAGGCGGAAGGTGACAATCACCAGGACTTTGGGGTGTGTGTTACTAACGCGAGGATCACTCTGCTCTCACCCATCCCTGCCTGGCCCTGCTGACTCCTCACCCAGCTCTTCCCTCTCCAGCTCCATCCTGCTGCAGACATTCACATCCAAGGGATGCAATCAAGGCCTGGATTTCAATGCTGGAGGCATTCCCTACAGAAATCCCCTGCTCGGTCAATTAGCAGGACTGAATTTCATATTACTTAAAATCTATTCTCCTGGAAGGCAGGAGATTCCAGCATCTCCATCTATATTTGCTGGGATTATTGCTTAAAGGTGGCTTAGCTGCTAAGCCAGTGCTGCAAAAGCTCCATTAAGTTCTTTCCTTGTTGTACATGGGAGCTGGAAGGATTTCAGGGCAGCAGGTCGGCTGCAGAAACCCGACACCCATTCTTGCAGCAATTAAACTTTGCAAAGTAAACTCTGTGGATTTCATTAAGGAAATGGAGCCATCAGCACTGGGAATACCGTTTATGAATATTTCCTTGTAATGGCCAAGCGAGCGTGTTGACAGGATGAGTTATTAGACATATTTACAAACAGCTGTTAAAAAGCCAATGTGGAGGTCCCAGCTGTATTTTTTTCCCCTTTTTTTATGCAGGGTTTATAGCAGTTATCCTTTGAAAAGCCAGCTTGATTGGCTTTCCTGCAAGGAGAGGTAAGCTTGATTAATTTATTCCTCCTCCCCAGGCCTGCAGGCGCGGGGAGGGAGCAGTTTTTCTGTCTGTCTGTCTGTCTGTGCAGCTCAGTGGAGGAATAAACCCAAGGGCAGACACGCAGCTTGCAGCCTGCACGTGTTTAATTACAGGCATTGTGTACTTCTGATGCAGGGATCAATAGGTTTGAGTCTTTTCCCCAATCAGGCTGATTTTTCGTGGAACTCTTTCCCTTTGCTGTGTGAAATGAGAGGTCATTGGTGGGAGCTGGATCTCCTCTCCTCTCCTCTCC
>WEKY01062672.1:451095-466272 GCA_013390045.1 Picathartes gymnocephalus
GGCGAGGGGCTGCTGCCCGCCGGGGCGCGGGGGGTCCCCGGGGTGGGGGCTCCGCTGGGCATCTCCCGCCGGAGGATGCGGGGAGGGGGCTCGGGAGCGTTGTCGCCGTGCCGCCCGCAGCTGCCCGAGCCGGGTGGCACCGGGGGCTGCGAGTGGCACCGGGGGCTGCAGAGAGCGGGGTGGTGCTCGGCGGCCCCGGCCCCGCAGGTCCCGGCCGTGCCCGCGGAGCTGCCCAGGGGTGCCTGGGGAAGGGATGGAGGAACCCCTGCGACTGCCCGGTTCCAGGGAATCCAGCTCCCGCTCCCTCCCGGGGCTGCTCCGCGTTCCCGTTAGACATCGCTGCTTCCTCGTTAATTCTGCGGCCGCTTGGTACCGCTCAGTCACGGTCTGGAGCCAATGCAGCGGGATAAACTCATCTCCATAGAAAGTTCCCGTTAGCAAGGAGGCGCTTTTTGGAAAAGACCCCTGAATCTCAGGGGAAAGGACATAAAATCCTCACTAAAACTTTCCTAAATCCGCGCAAGAGCCTTTTTGGAAGGTGACGAGGGGAGAGATGCCGAATGCACTTGTGCTCCCGAGGGAAATCCCAACTCCTGGGTGATGGTGCCGCTTTCCGCAGCCCCGGAGCTGCCGGGTGGGTGTCGGGGACAGCCGAGGCTGCTCTGCGTGAGCTGTCCTCGCCGGCTGTGACCTCCCTTTAACCTGGCACGCTCAGGCATTCCCGGCTTTGTCTCCATTCACGCTATGGCCAATACTCGCACGTTCCTGGAGGTGAAGTGAGTGATGTTCAATTAATCTGTGTTCTAAGGGGTATCAGAAAGTCAATAGGTTAATTTTAAGCGAGGTGAATAGTAAGTGGCAGAGGGAAGAAAATCCCCTGCGCGTCTGTGAGCAGCAGCTGGGGCTTGGAGGGGAGGGAAGGCGAAGTTCTCCGAGTGCCAAGGTGTGAAACCACTGCTCAGGGGCTGCTCCTGCTCTTTGCCGGGCACTTGATGCTTCGCTGGTGGCTTCAATGTGCCTGAGAGACCTCGGCTGAGCTGGGGACGTGGTCCCGTCCCTCCTGCTCTGGGTGGCTTCATTGATAACGGTGACTAAAGTGAAATGAGATGACCCACTTACAGCTGAGGGACAGATGCCTCGCAAGAAATCTGTGCCATCCTCGGAGCAGATGTTTGGCTTTTTACCTTTAACACAGAGGTGTTAGATCCTTTAGAGCTCAGTGGGGCTTTTCTGGTCTTTATTGCTGTCCTTTCGCCATTTGTTGTCACTTTGAAGACCCGTGGGGTATTTTGGGGTGGTGCAGGGGACCAGATAAAGCAGCTTTGGTTCAAGGAGCTCGGTGCGAGCAGTGAGGGACGTGACCCAGCAGTGTCACTTGTGAAATGGCTTATCAGGCACGGCAGCCATCCCTCCCAACCCTCCCAACCACATCCCCAGCGCTTGTTGCAAGAAGATAAAGTAACCCAATTTACTCCTCATTGTCTTTACGGTGTTGCTTGATGTAATTAATTGTGGAGTTTCCCCCCCGGCTCAGAACAAGTCGCTGCGGTGGAAGCAGGTAGCAGATGCTGCATGAGATCTGCGTGTAATCCACCAATATGATGGAAACAGCTCTTCCCATGCTCTCCCCGAGCTCTGCCTTGTTTTTTGCATTAACCCTGAGCCTCCCCTGCTTCCCGGCAGAAGGGAACTCCAGCTGGATGCAGGAGGGGAGCTGCAGACACAGGCTGGCTGCGGGAGCCCGGAGAGGGAAGGGGTGACTGCTCCTGCCCCGTGCTCTTTAACTCTCCTCAGCAAATTGCATTAGGATGTGACAAATTGGCTCGCAAAGCAGCTAAACGGAGATGGCATTTGGAGCGCTTTGCCGGGCAGACCCTGTGGAGTCTCGGGGAAATGTGTGATTTGCAGGCTCTTCCCGACATGTCCCATTTAGGCACCGCCACGAGGCTTTCCAGAACTTACTTTGGGAACTCCTGCTGCAGCTAAATGTGGGAGTCTCGAGCATGCCTGCGAAAGGTTGCCCAAAAGCTAGGGCAGATGTAGGTGCAGACTGTCTCATGCCGTGGGCAGCTGAGACGAGGAGCCGAACTGGGAGAGAAAGCAAAGCCGATATTTAGAAATTGCGTGAGTGGTGAGGAGCTGAAGGTGGGAAGGAAGCTGGGCTGGCTGCTGGGTGCCAACGTGACGCTCTGCTGGGGGAGCAGAGGCACCTTTGCTCACTGAGGGATGATTTTGGGGGATCAGAGGCACCTTTGCTCACTGAGGGATGATCTCTTGGGGGATCAGAGGCACCTTTGCTCACGGAGGGATGATTTTGGGGGAGCAGAGGCACCTTTGCTCACGGAGGGATGATTTTGGGGGAGCAGAGGCACCTTTGCTCACTGAGGGATGATTTTGGGGGAGCAGAGGTACCTTTGCTCACTGAGGGATGATCTCCTGGGGGAGCAGAGGCACCTTTGCTCACGGAGTTTGGTTCGTGGCTCTCAGAGCAGGGCTGGCCCCGCATCCCAACAGGAACGTGAGCACCTGCCCCTCTCATCGCGCCTCTCCCAGCACATCCACGGCTGCTCGAACACGGCGGTGATCAGGCTGTTTTAATTGGCCCCTCTGCAGCCTGCACGATAAATATGTAATGGGGGAGAGTGCCCCCGTTCCTCTCGGCGCTGAGCCTGTCATTTCTGACGGGGCACTGCGCGCTCTCCCCTCTCCCCATCCCCGCGCTGGGGCTCCGCTCCCGCTCGCTTCCACCCTGTGAAAACCGCGCTCCCCCATCTGCCTTTGGCATCCTTAAAAAGAGGGGAAAAAAAAAAAAAAAAACCTGGAAAAAGATGAACCTGAGCATGCAGTGCTCCTGAGACAGGCCCCTTCACATTTCTAAACACTCCTGATTATTCAGCTAATCTTTATTTCATGGGCCTGTTACAAGAAACACAAACGGGGGAGAAAGTAGAAGGCGGTGACACATTTAAAATACACAAGAAAAGTGCTGGCAGGAATATAATCGTTCTTCTTCCAGCGATATGAAATATTTATGGGCCTAAGTTGTGGCAAGGTTCTCTGCCTCCCCTCCCACCTAACTCCGAGATGTTTTTCCCGGTACAACAGGAGCTGCCAGCGGTGCCCTGTGCCCCCTCTCCGGCTGCCCGCGGGGCAGGGGCACCCGGCTGGCCGGGCACAGCGTCTGTCTGTCCGTCCCCCCGGCCGGGAAGGGAAGGGAGGAGCGGAGCGCTGGCCGAGCCGCCCGGCTCAGACGGGAGCAGGGCTGTTACAGTCTGTTAACTCGAAATAATTCAGCAGCGTCCCCCCGGCGAGCTGGGAAAAGCCCCCTTTGAGGTGCCCGTGCTGCGGAGGAGCCGCTGCTCCCCCAGGGCATTCTGCTATTAATTCATTAGATCTGAGGGGTTTTTTTTCTCTCTCGTCCCCCCTCTTTTCTCTTCCCCACCCCCTTCCCCGGCAATTCAAACAGCGATGAATGGACAAAAATCCCTCAAGGGAAACATTTTTTCACTTAGTTACAAAGATTTCATGGCTAATTAGAGTAAATGTGGTTTTTAGAGTGTTAATCTCTTAACCAGCTTGGCTGGGAGGCCACCGCCACAACAGCAAAGGGGAGGGCAGGGGGGACCAGAGGGAAAAAGGTGCTCCCAACTTCTCAGGGGCTGAGCCACGGGCTCCGGGGCTGCGCCTGAAGGAGCTGAAGTGTCGCTGTCACCCGGAGCATCCCTGGCGACCTCCTCAGCCGCGCTCCCCGGGCGCCGCCTCCATCGCTCCCCGGGCAGGGCGAGGGCACAGCCGGCGCTCGGCCCGAGAGCCGCGGGCTCTTTGTGCGGTGCAGGAGGAGCCGCGGATGAAAAGCGGAGCGGGAACAAAAGCAGGATCGAGGGCAGCGCGCCGTCCTTGCGCGGCAGCGGCGGCCGCCCGGGGCTCCTGCTCGGAGCCGCTCCCCGCAGTGAAAATAAATGTATTTCCTGCGGGTGGGGCCGGCAGGGACACGGGCGGAGGGAGCCTCGGGCCGCGTCCCCACGTGCTGCCGTGTCACAGGGTGGCCCTGCCACGGCCAGCAGCGCCGAGTGCCCGGTGACACGCGCGGCCCGGGTGGCCCCTCATCAAAGGGCTTTTGCTGATGGAAGTCCTCTCCTTTTGCTGCTGAGAAGGGATTTATCCTCGTGTCTGTGTAGTGGTTCTCTTTTGCCCGGTTCTCCCCCCCTGCGCTGCTTGCCTGGCACCAACATTTCAGCCTGGTTTTGGCTTCACCTTCAATGGGAAAAATGGCAAAATCGGCTGAGGAACTCCCGAGTCTGCTCCCCGGGGCAGCCCCAGCACCCACCCTGGGCCCCGCAGCCTGCACAGAGAGCTGGGGGGAGCTTGGGGGTGGGATGTGGCCTTGAAATTCCTCCTCATCCCACTAGAGGGGATCCTCTGGATCCGACTAAAACCCGAACATAAACCCAGCAAGGAGCAAGGCTGCGCTGAGCTGCAGCCTCGGGCTGGTGGCAACGGGGGCACGGGGGGACAGGGGCTGGAAATCTGACCTGGAAATCTGACCTGGAGCTTGGCTGAACGCAGCACTGGAGCGGGCACAGGAGGATTTTGGTGCCTTTCAGGCATTCCCGGGTGATCCAGGCTGGCTGTGGCCGTGTGTCCCCACTCCTTGTCCATGGAAAGGACAGCTCCTGTGCCTGCTGTGTCCGAGCAGAGCCGCTCGGGTGGGGCGAGGCTGCTCCAGCAGCGCTTTCCCGAGGAAGCACAGGTTTCCCAGGAAAGCACAGGTTTCCCAGGAAAGCACAAGTTTCCCAAGGAAGCACAGGTTTCCCAAGGAAGCACAGGTTTCCCAAGGAAGCACAGGTTTCCCAAGCACACGAGTGCAACACGTGTCAGTGACGGGCCTGATGTGCTGCGTGCTCCCCGCTGGGCTGAAATGGGAATTCTGCTCCATCCGTGCGGCTCGGAGGGGCCGGGATGCTGCGGGGAGGAGCTGCCAGGGGTAGGGGTGCTGGGAAAGAGGCGCCCTCCCCTCCTTATCAGAGTGAGCCCATCTCCTGTTTCTCCCTGTAATCGCAGCTCCCATTTGGCTGAAATGGACCTGGGAGGGGCTGTGGGGGGAGTGAAAAGCGAGATAAATGTATCCTACTATGAAAATTTAATCCTGCTTTGCCCGGGCTAAAACTGCATTCAGAGCAGGAGATAAAAGGCATCAGAGTCACGTTATAGAGAAGGGCAGATGATCTCCGAAGGCTCGGGGAGGGTGAGCCTGGGAGAGCCCTGCTGCCCCTCCTTGCCCGGCCCTGCCCCAGCTCCGTGCTCAGGGCACCCTCGGCTCCATCTCCCCACCGGCTGAAGGAGAAGCTTCTTCCAAGAGCTTCCCCTGTGGAAGTTCTGTCATCCAGCCGATCCTGTGCTCTCTCTGTCACCTGCGAGTTCCTAAAAATCTCCTCGTGCAGGGATGGCTCCGCTGTGCCGTGGGCTCCCGCCTGCCTGGGGAGCTGCTGGGGCCCCGGAGAGGCTCTGCAGAGCTCCTGCCTGTCCAGCCCTTCCCAGAGGGAGCCTGGGAGCCCATCCCCAGCCGCGCGTGGGGCTGCAGGGTCCTGCCCAGCTCTCCGGAGCCAGCTCCGTGCTGTGCTGGCTGTGACAGCAGCTTCCCAGGCAGGAGCGTCCCTCGCAGCCCTTTTCCTGCTCCGGCACCGTTTCCCCACTCCATAAAAGTGAAAGGTGACGTCTGAGTAAATATTGCCCTGACCTCTCACCTCTCCTGCTCCCGCTGCCTCCCCAGGGCTGCCCCGGGGCTGTGCCGGGAGGAGGGGGCTCCGAGGGGCTCCGGGGGGCTCCGGGTGGCTTTGGCCTGGAACACAAGCCCGGTGTGCACGGCTGGAGCTGGACGGGCAGGGCAGGGTCCAGCCTGGCTGCTGCTCCGAGCGCAGTGAGTGGGGCTGGGTCAGCGGTGGGGAGCACCGTGAGCTGTCCCCGTGTGTGTGACAGCCACCAGCACTGTCCTCTGTGTGTGACAGCCACCAGCACCATCCCCGTGTGTGTGACAGCCACCAGCACCGTCCCCGTGTGTGTGACAGCCACCAGCACTGTCCTCTGTGTGTGACAGCCACCAGCACCGTCCCCGTGTGTGTGACAGACACCAGCATCTCCCGTGTGTGTGACAGCCACCAGCACTGTCCTCTGTGTGTGACAGCCACCAGCACCATCCCCGTGTGTGTGACAGCCACCAGCACCGTCCCTGTGTCACAGCCCAGCCAAACCCCGCCGGGAGCACAGGCAGGTGCGGCTCTGGCAGGAGCTCTGCGGGAACTCAGCAGGAATAACCCGTGTGAGCAGGAGAGTGCTCCGAGAAGGGGGCACGGGTGCACAAAGCTGAGCGTGGCTCCAGCCTCTGCCCCTCTGCGTGGCCTGGTGGGGCTGGCACGGCTCTCCCAGGGCTGGAGCAGCGGCTCCCTCCTGCCCTGGGCTGGACTCGTGCGTGGGGATCAGCACTGGGAACGCTGGGGGGTGCGGGGGGAGCCCTTGGGATGCACAGGCAAACCCAATCCCATTTTCCTGCCGAAGGGGCGGTGGGTGGGAGAGCAGCCGTCCTTGGAGGGGCCATCCCGGTGCGAACCAGGACGGGCTGAAGTAAACAGCTCGTTTTCCTCGCAGCTCCTGCCTGTCTCTGGCAGCGTTTACACACCAGCAGTTTAACCCCCGCAGTGTCAGGCTCTGCAGCCCCATTTCCCTGTCTCGGGAAGCTGCAGGAAAACAGGAAAGCTGCGGGGCAGCGCCGGGGAGGAAACGCGGCCACCGCGGCCCCGCAGCCGCCGTCACTCCCTGACTCAGCCTGGAAGAAGTTCCTCCTGTCACTTCCAGCCTCAGCCAGCCTGGGAACAGATTCCTCCCGGCGAGATTCCTGTGCAGTTCTTCCTCCGTGGTTCTGTCACCGGGCGGGAGCCCGCGGCGATCCCCAGTGTGTGCACTGGTCTTACTGGAGGGCACTGGGCGTCCAGCAAGAGACAGGCAGAAATCTGGAGGTGTTTTCCAGGTGTTCCTGAGTCATCCTGCTTTGGTTTGTTCACCTGGGAATGAGCTTCCGAAAAGTGAGTTTGTGCTCCGAGCTTTTGAGGTTAATACTTGGACAGCACTTGAAAGGAGGCTTTGAGTTGTTTGGATTTGCGTGGAGGTTTCTGGGCTCTCAGGGTTTGCCTTGGCAGGGTTTTCCTTCCAGCCCAAAGTGGCAATTTCCCCCCTTGGAATGGGAGGCTGAGATTCTGGGAATTGGCACCTGGGAAAGCTGTGGTG
Organism: Picathartes gymnocephalus; assembly: GCA_013390045.1. Classification (NCBI taxonomy): domain Eukaryota; kingdom Metazoa; phylum Chordata; class Aves; order Passeriformes; family Picathartidae; genus Picathartes; species Picathartes gymnocephalus. The sequence continues at coordinate 458,374 of WEKY01062672.1, forward strand.
GATGTGAGGGTGTGGGTAGCAGGGTGAAACCCCCAGGTGATGGTGCTGAAATGGGCATTTCCCCACTTTTTGGGGAATTGATGCCTTGGATTTTAACTTTGATATTTCCCAAACCCTGCAGTGCTCAGGGTGTGACTCTGCAGGGTTTTGCAGCCTGGGAGCTGCTGCTCTCTCACGTTCACCGGGACACAACAAAGCCTCTCCAAGGCTGCTCTCCAAGGACACCCAGACTGTCCTGGGCCCAAAATGGGCAACCCAACACCTTGAGAAGGGGGGTGAGCTGGGGAAATGCCATCATGAGCTAAAGTCTGAATTGGGGAATTGATGCTGAGATGCCAATGGCCCAAAGCTCTAAAGGGGTGAAGAACTCGTGACTCGGGGTCCATCCTGGGCTCCATGGTGAGAGCAGCCTCTGGCTCCCCAGGCTGTGCCTTTGGAGGCCTTTCCAATCAATATCCACCTTTATTCCCTTCCTCCTGTCCAGTCTCTGTTTCCAGGGAGCCACTCCAGGCGTCGGAATATTCACACACAGCAGAGCCCCGGGGCTGGGTGCTTGCCCAGGTAGCCAAATAGGAGGGGTTCACGTGTGGGCAGCTCGTGTGAGGAGCTTTGTTCCCCTGGCCGGGCAGATTTATCGCTGTCAGAGCAGAGGGACGGGGAGCTGGCTGCGGAACAGGGATGTTACAGTTCAACTCCATAAAACACGCCGGCTGTCTCCTCTACTCTGTCATTTGCCAAGTCCCCAAAAAGTCGCAGTGACAGGAGCAGAGGATGGAGCTCTGCCCTCATGATCGTATTTCCTGTCTTTGCTGGCTTATGTCACAGTCTGGAATGTTATTTGAACAAAAAAAAAAAAAAAAAAAGGGAAAAAAAATAGCCTGTGAATTTCCTTTTGATTTTTAATGGAAGTGTGAAGAGGTGGGGAGGAAAAGGGAGCGTGCCTGGAGGTTTCCTAACTGGCCCGATTATTCTTATGTTTAAAATTTGTCATTTCACAGGTTTGAAATCTGCACTGAAGTTAAAACATGGAACTGTGGAATGGTTTGGGTTGAAAAGGACTTTAAAGGTCCCTTCCCTGGAAGTGTCCAAGGCCAGGTTGGATGGGACTTGGAGCACCCTGGGACAGTGGAAGGTGCCCTGTACAGGGCAGGAGGTTGGAACTGAATGAGATTTAAGATCCCTTCCAATCCAAACCATTCTGGAATTCCATGATAAACCTAAAATAAGCAAACTGACAATAAGAGCTTCTCAAAGTCCTCCTTGGAATGAGAAACACTTTTGTGTTTGCCTTAAACATTCCAAAAATCCTGAATTTTGCTGTCTGCCCCTCTATATTTCCAAATGAATTTAACATCAGAGGCATCATCCCTTGTGTGACAGGAGCTGGGAGAGCCAGATGGAAAAACATCCCCAGCAATTTGCTGGGCTGGGAGATGCTGTGGCAGGAAAAGGAGCTCTGCAGGCTCCTTCTGTCCTGGTTGGGGAGTTCTCTCTGCAGTTCCCAAGGAGTTAATTCCAGCAGCAGCGAGGACGAGCCCTGTCCTGGAGCGTTTGGCTCCACTGGCAGCTGAGGAGCCTCCTGGAGCAGGAATTGTGTTAAAAGCCTGCTCAGTGCTGACAGGTCCAGCCTGCCTTTAAAAATCTCATGGCAACCGAGGAGCTCGGGCCAAACTCGCCGCGTTCAGGGGGGGAGAGAGGCAGCAGCCCCTCTGCTTGTCCCCGGGGCCATAATGAGGTGCTGCTACAAGAGCTTGTGTAACTCTGCTTTTCAGGGCAGGAATTGTGTGGCAGGGACACGTTTTGTGTGGCAGGGACAAGTCGGTCCCCTCGGTTCCACCAGATGAATTCCCTGCAGTCGAGGTGGCCGCGGCTCATGCTGGGCTCAGCAGCGCCAGCAGAAATCCCCGGAGGGAAACAAAAGCAGAGGCTCTTGTGAGGACTTCCAAGGGTGTTGTATAACTTGTTTAAAAATAAATAAATAATAATAAAAAAAAAGAGAAAATAAGCCCAGCCTGAGGTGCTGGGTCTTTGGGAGGTGTGAGCTCAGGAGGGACAGGTTGGGTGGGATTGCAGGGACTTTGCAGAGGGGGTTTTTCACTCCCGAGTGTGAATTCAGCAGTGTGTGTTGGGTTTTTAACCATTCACTGTATCACAGACTTGTACCAATGAGCTCTGAGTCAATCCTGTCGTTGCAGTGCGATTTAATTGACTTTTAATAAAGGAATTGTCTCCCTGGGGGTGAGTCCTGAGCAGCTCACCTGCCCTATCAGAACCCATTCTCATCCCCTCTGAGCTGCAAAGATCTGTTGAAAACCAAACAATTTTGGCCTGATTTCCTTCTCCTCCCAAGATTTAAAAAAAGCCCCACATTATTTTTATCACAAACGGTACAAATTTTAACATGAGGAGAAGCAGAATATTGGCTCATTTGTTCATCCTTGTGAATTCCTGCTTCACTCTCTGCAAATTCCCATTATAAACATGACACTTGGGCAGATTATCTGCTTTAGCCATCACGTTACTGAAGGGGATATCATATTAATTTCCTTGTCATTGAGTTTGTTCTCATCTGTGTGGGGTCATTTGGTTACAAATCTTGTGATCCTCAATGTAACTCAGCAGGTCTTTTCTTCTGGCTTCAAAAAAGACAAAGGGAGCAGCACTGAAGTGCCCCTGGATTCTCCAGGATCACCAGTTTTCCTCAGATGTGGGAGGCTCTTCTTGGCCGAGCATCTTGGCTGGGTTGTTTTGGTGAAAATTCCACAGGTCTTGGGCCAGAGACAGCTCCAGTTGTTGAGTTTTGGCTTTCCCCTCCAATGCTTGAGCTTTGTAGGAAAGTTTTGGAGACCTGGAGGAGAAGTTTGGGGTTGTGAAGGGGGGATTTGTGAAACTGAAGCAGCTGAGAGCGGTGCACTGGTTCTCACAAGTTTTTTGTTGTGTTTTTGGAGAAAACTCCTTTTGTGATACATCCTTGGGTTTGCCAGGGGAGTCCAGCCACAAATTCAGCTGCAGCTTCTCTCCCAAGTGGGATCCTCTGAGTGTGTGATGGAATTCGGGAAATTTCATGGTCAGTTCTTGACCCATCGTGGTGCTGTGTCCCCCCAGGGGGGCTGGGCTGGTTTTGCTCCACCCAAAGCAGCGCCCTGGGGGTCTGGGGACAGCTGGGGTGGGACTGAGGGCACGGTGAGCCCTGTGCCTGCAGCAGGGCTGAGCCCAGGGGCTCGGGGGCAGGCAGACTGCCTGCATCCCTGTGAGGTACGGCCTCACGCGTCCCTGAAGGATTTACTGTTTTCCGGGCACGGCTGGAGCCCGTCGGACGGGCTGGGGCTGGGCAGGAAGTGACTCAGTGGCTCTCCAGACAAGTGCAGCTTTGACATGCGGAGAGGCAGCTGAGAGGCTCCCGGGGGGCTCCGGTGCCATGGGCAGGGGCTGCCAGGGAAAAGGCCGGGCTGGGCAGCGGCCACGGTGCCTCAGGAGCCCCTGGGGGGAGGATGTCACAGCAGAGCGGGTGACAAAGGAAGGCGGGAGCTACGGGAGCCACGGGAGCAGGGACAGGCTGGGGATGCTGTGCCGAGGCTGGGGATGCTGTGCCAAGGCTGGGAGCAGCTGGAGCAGCCCGTGGCCGATGGATTGCCACGCCAGGGGCACCGAGTGGGGCCCAGCCTGAGCAGCAGCAGCTTCCGGGGGGTTCTGTGGAATATTTTCCACCTCCACAGGCAGAAAGACGGCGTCGCTTCCTGGGAGAGGAGTGTGGGTGCTGCAGCTCCCGAGTCCCCTCTCCTGTCACCCACGTCGTCCCCTCAGTGCTGGTGTTTGTGCCCCACTCTGAGCCACGCAGGGATTTGTAGAGTTCCTGATTTGGCTCAGGTTTTTGGGATATCTCATCCATCAAAGTGTCCAGCCCCTCTTTAGCCTCAGAATTTCTGGCTGATGTCAGACGTCAGCAGCTGCTTTCTCCATCTTATTATCAGCTTGGTTGGAGAGAGAGAAGTTTTTAAATGACAGAGATCCTTAGCAAAGAAACGAGAGTTAGTGTTAAAAATAAAGAAAACAAGACAGCTCGTTTCATCTAAACAGAAGGGTTATTAAACAGGCTTGAATTAATCAGAGATCTGCCAGAGCTCTGAAATTGAAAAGCAGGGCAGAGGAGCAGGGAGCACACGAGTGTGAAGGAGCCACTTTCTCAAGCAGACATTGATGTCCCAGCACTCTGGGAGAGGAGATGCTGCTCAGCTGCTGCTGGGACAGAGGGGAGACGGCTCCAGGCTTTGGGGTCCTTGCCTGGACCTCAGGACGTGAGGCTGGGGGCACCTGTCCCCCCTGGGAGCCCCCAGACCCTGATGGGCAGGCCGTGCTGGGACCCTGCCCAGGGCCAGGCACCGTCCCCGCGGCTCTGAGCCCTGTGATGGTCGCTTCTCCTGCTGGCTGGAGCAGACTGGGCAGGGATGGAGCTGCTTTACCCTTCCCGGGGTCCAAGCACCTTGAAACTCTGTCAAAAACTGAATCAAGCATCTGAGGGATGCCCTTGGAAGGGCAGCCAGCCCTGGCAAAGAGGCTTTGGCGGGTAGAGGCTTCGATTTTCCTGTTCATTTATGGGCTTTTGCAGCTGTGTTCTGCTTTCCCAAAGCCCCGTGACCCCACAGTGGCACCGGGGTGATGGCTCCTCCCGTGTTTGTGGTGGGCATGCTGGTGGTGTGCTGGCAGTGGGGGGACGCAGGGAGCGGGGATGCAGCTCTCCCTGTGCCGGTTCCTGCAGTGCCCACCCTGCTGGGTGCTGTGGCACTGCTGCCCTCCCAGGGAAGGACAGCAGGATGGCCTGGGGGCGTGCAGGCTTGGCCTGCTGCTGATCCCAGCAGATAACCCCGCTCTGGAGTGGCAGAGACCCCCACCAGGGACCCCCAAAGGTGCCCGCAGGTGCTCACAGGCACGGCCGTGCTCCCCACAGTTCCAGCCCCTCTGGCTGAGTGAGATCCAGCCTGCAGAGCTGGGGATTCAGCATCTAAGAGCCTGATTATAACAAATGTACCATTTCCTGGTTTGCTTAGGTAACAGCTCTGTGGCTACTGTGTAAATACATCTGGCTGCCGGAGGGAGCGAGGGATAACGAGCACCGCTCCCTGCACGGGGCTGGCACCGCCAAAGCAGCTCTGTTGCAGGATTTCTGTTTAATGGAGTGGCTGGGGACCCATTTAATTTGAAGCTGGGGTTCTTCACTTGCCTGTGGTGTGCTTGGAGTGAGGCCAGGAGAAGCTGCTGCTTATTTTTCTCCCGCAGTTCGGTGGCCGCTCTGTGATCCTCCCTCGTGCTGCTCTGCAATATTCTCTTGTAATAAACTGCAGCTGGATGTCACCTGGGGACACGGTGCTGGGCTGAGGCTCGGGAGATAAAACTCCCTGCCTTGCCACTGGGACCTTTTGCTTAGCCTTGGGCAAATCATTTCATCGTTTAATCTGCTCGCACCTAAGGTCAGCAGCCATTAAATTCCATTTTGTTGGGAATAAAGTCCATGAATAATCAAACGATGCTCAGGTGCACCGGTGGAGAGGTGGATAAAGCTCAGTCCATCAGGACTCAGGTGGGAAACCAGGAAAAGCACTTTCCGAGGCATGTAAAACTGACCTAGATTGCCTGGAGGGGGTGTGGATTCTGTTTCTGGGGGTCCTTAAGGACAATTTAGAGACACACGGCTGGAATGATGGTTTTAACAGCTGGGCCTTGCAGCAGGAGGCTGCGCTAGACACTCACAACTCTCTGCCCAACTCTTATTCTTTCAACCTCATCCAAAGCCAGTGACCTGTTTACACAGGCTTGGCTGAACCTGAGCCTCCCAGAAAGTTGACTGAACCAGCTCTGAAACTTCAGCAGTGTTAAATTTCCCCTTGGTGTCAGACTTCAAGGCAGCCAGGAAGATCAGGGTCTGTTCTGCCCCGTGCTCCAGCACGCCAGGCTGTCACCAGCCCCAGCCTGTTCTCGGGGATGCCTGGGGAATAAAGCCCCCCCTTCCCCAGCTCCCCTCTGCAGGCAAGGCAGCTCCTGAGCTCTTTCACAGCAGTGCCCTCCGAGCTGTGCCGCTGCCGGCTGTGCTTTCGCACACAGCAGGTGTCAAGTGTCAGCTCAGGGAAAGCACGAGGTGTCTCATTTCTGCCTCCGAGGTGTCCGCGGGTGATTATGGATTTTGCTGGAAGCCCTGTGGGGTTGCTGGGTTAAACGACTCCAGCTGTGGGGCACAGCTGGGTGACAGCCACAGCTGCGCTCCTGCTTTGGGTGTCCCTGGGGGTGGGGACTGAGGAGCCCAACTCGTCCAGCAAATCTGGGACAGCGCCAGGGGTGGCACCAGAGGTGCTGTGACCCTGTCCAACAAGCTGCAGTTCCAAATTTGGGGCTTAGGGCAGGGCCTTTCCTGAATTTTCTGTTTCTCCGGACCTGTTGGGATGTGGAGGGGAGAGGTTTGCACAGTGTGTGTTGTATAAACAAATATCTGGGCCCTGGACAGATTCTGTGCCTAATTCCTGCGATGGTGTTTGTTATCAGGGAAATGCCTTTTCGTGGCTGGCTTCTGTTCTCCCCCTCCTCTTCCTTGTCCCAGCCCTGGAGGAAGCAATAATCACAATGCTGTGTTTTGCCCTCTTAACTCTCTCTCAGAACGCTGTGGAGCCTGTGAAATGCCATCCCTGGGAATGAGCAGCTCCAGGGAAGGGGGGACACAGCTCCTGGCACGGTTCCTGCCAGTGCCTGCCAGCACAGAGCCCGGACGGGCAGCCCAGGGCGAGCCAGGAAGGTGGATTTTGGTCCAAACCCCAAAGGTTTCAGGTTGCGTTTTAGGAAAAGCTTGTTATTTGTCGTCCCTGTGGGGCAGCAACCTCTGGAGAAACCTCAGAGCCAACTCCAGGCTCCTCACTGGTGATTTACAACTTGTTCTTCTTGTTGTTGGAGTCAAAATATTTAAAAAAAAGAATTTCAAAGAGGTGGTAGGAGCTTTTCTCATGGCTCTGTACCACAGAAGTGCAGTCACATCACACCAAGGTGCCAACCCCTGCCCTTGGGGCCAGGCTCCTGGCTGGTGGGCACTGCTGGGGTCTGGGGGGACGAGTGCCAGGGTTCCCTGCTCCATCATGGCCAGGGAAATCCTCTGCTTGGAGTATGGATGTGCAAGGCTTCTCCACCCTGAGAGCAAGGAAGGAGCTGCGTGAGTGGCCAAGGGGCTTTGGGGCTGCTCTGGCCTGAGCATCCAGACCTCTGATCCACACTGGAGACATCCCAGGGCTTGGAGAAGCTTCCATCAGACAGTTTGGCTCAGACTTTTTGTCTAATTAAACCCAAACCCAATTAATTACTGTAAGGTCTTCCTCCGTAGCTGACAAATGTGTCCTGAATGTCACTCCTTCGAGGAGATCAATCACTGCAGCAGCTTCAGTGCTTGGAGAGGTTTCACAGGAAAATTCCCAATGTGCTCCAGGAGGGATGAGGCTCCGGCGTCTGTGCTCCCAGTTGCTCCAAAGAAATGGCCAAATCTGGGGCTTTTCCCCTCATTCCTGTGGCCAGATCTGACGTGGAGCCAACGGAAGGGAAAGGCTCAGGCTGCTGCAAGGCTGAGGTTGTTCCAGAGGGTTCTTCCTTGTCTTTGGGTTTATCAGGTGCAGCCTGCCCTGCTGCTGACCCCTGGGCAGTGCTGGGGGCTGTGACAGCCTGGTGACCCTTTAGTCTGGTCAGGGACACAGCCCCGACAAAGCCAGCCTGGGATTTATGGCCCTCTCTGCCCCCTCTCGGGGGGGATGGGGGCCCTGGTGGCCTCGGGGCAGGGGGAAACACAGGGACAGAGGGGGAAAAGCAGGTGGGGCTGGGAGGGTGGAGGATGGGAGGGGTCTGTGAGGTTTGGGGGTTGGAGAAGATGGGGGGTCA
>WEKY01062672.1:466281-519045 GCA_013390045.1 Picathartes gymnocephalus
AGGATGGGGGACAGTGAGGATGGGGGGTCAGAGCAGGCTCTGGGGTCAGAGCAGGCTCTGAGGATGCTTTGCTGTGTCCTGGAGGTGCCGGGGCACATCCAGAGGGGGTGAAATATCCCAGGAAACAGGAGCTGAGGGAGCAGAGTGTAAATCACTGCTCGCCAGACCAACCCCACCCCCGAAGAAAAGCCCCTGTCAGCAGCAGGCAAACACAGCTGTGACACTGTGACATCAGAATTGTGCTTTTCAGCCGTCATTTGCCACAGGAGATTCTCTTGTTGTTTTGGCTTTAATTTTCCTTTTTTTTTTTTGTCTTTTTTTGTTTTTTTTTTTTTTTTTGGTCTGCACTAAATGCCACTAATGACAAACTGTGGTGCCCGTGAGTGAGTGACAGCTGAAATGAGAGAAATGACTAATGGTGCCTCCTGAAACCCTGTCACATGGAGATTAAATGAGCCCTTTTTTTCTTCCCCCCTCAATGAGAATCATGGGCATTTGAATAATAATATTATAGTCTCCATTAGGATGACAGTGGGGGAAAAAAATCGGCTCAGACCTGTGATTATTCCTTCAATCTAATAATTATTTAAATACCAGATAACTCCTTTCAGCCTAATTGAGGCCTTTCAGCTGCTTGGGTTTATATTGTGTCCCTGAATTTACTCTCGCTTTCACCTTGCGTTACTAATAGCTGCAGATTGCTTCTGAGGCTGTATTTTAAAACTCTCTTCAGAAAAAAAAAAAAAAAAAAAAGAGAGGAAAAATTAATGATCAAATGGTATTAAGGATCAGAGTTAAAATCCCCTATTCTGCTGGTGTTTAACTCCCCAGGTGTTCGGCCTCCTCCACAGGGATGGTTTGAGGTGGGGGCGATTTTAAAGCCCATCCCATTCCACCCCCTGCCATGAACAGGGGCAACTTCCACCACCCCAGGCTGCTCCAAACCCGATCCAACCCAGCCTTGGACACTCCAGGGATGTGGCAGCCACAGCTGGCAACCTCTGCCAACCTCTCCCCATCCTCTGAGCCAAGGATTCCTTCCCAAAATGCCAGCTAACCCTGGCAGGCAGTGGGTTCCTCTGGCTCTTTGGTGCCCGTGTTGCTGAGCTCTGCTCAGCCCTGCAGCCCCACGTTGTCCCCCAGCCCCGGGGACAGGAGCTGCCCCGGGGGTGACACGGATCTGGGGATGCCTGGGTAGGATGGCAGCTCATGGCCACGCTCTGTCATGTTCAGAGAATGTTTGAAAGGCAGATTCTCCTTGCTGGATGATCCCTCTTGCCGTTGGCAGTGAGCGCTCAGGAATGCTCTGCAGAACCTTCAGGGGGAGGCTCAGCAGAGAGGCTGGGGCACAGCTGGCACCTCTGCAGCTCCACACGGCCGGGCTTGTGCTGCCTGGGCATGGAAACGCTGCTGAAGAAGGACCTGAAACCGCTGGGGTCAGAGTGCAGAGCTGCTGCTGTCCCACACATCCAGACGTGTGCAAAGTTTAATTATTTAAACGCCTTCATTTCTGGCCTGCACTGGCCTTGTTTGCTTTGCAATGGAACAACTTTTTAAAAATTGGAAGATGCTGGGCAGGAAGATGGTGTGTGCTGAGCTTTGCAGCAGAGCCTCCCTGCTCTCTCTGGGGTCTCTCCCTTCTGGGGCCTCCCTTGCAGCAGAGCCTGTAGAGGGGTCCCAGGACGTGGGGCACTGTGGGGCTCCAGGCACAGCTGCTCTGAGAGCCCTGCAGGAGGTGGCAGTGCCCACCGTGTGTCACCAGCACGGAGAGGACCCTCCCAGCTCCCTGGGAACCACTCGATGCATTTGGAAAGGATCTGGGTCAGGGAACAGCTCTGGGATGTTCACCCAGAAATGCAAAGGGAAGAGCCGGGGAGTCCCCCTGGATGTGGGGAAGGCAGAGGAGCAGCCGTTCTGTGCCACAGCTGTCCCCAGAACACCGAGGGGGTGCCAGGGCCCGTGTCCCCCCCCCGGGACAGAGAAACTGCCTCAGCCAAAGGTGGGAATGCTGAGCCTGGCAGCGAGAGGGAAGCAGCTGGGGACATGCATCCCTGAGCAGAATGAGAAAGCCATTAGTGCTGCCTCTCTCCTGTCGTGTCTCCTGTCAGCGACACGGAGCTGGCAGCGCAGGGACAGAGCTCCTTTGTCACCTCTCAGGAACAGCCGTCTCCGGCTCCCGGCGGGAACAAGCCTAAAGAGGGGCTGCTCAGTGACACTCAGCGGCTCAGGGTGCCCTTGCAGCATCGGGAATTGTTTTAAACGCCAAACCAGGGGCAGCAGCCCCAGGTGGGGGTGAGGGAACAGCCCCCTGCCTTGGCACCCGGGCCAGGGCCGTCAGAGCTGCCGAGGGCAGGGCTCCAGGGGGGGTGTGGGGCTGGCCCTGCTGGGAGGGGGTGGCTGCAGAGTGGGGGCTCATCCTCAGCCCCTTCCCAGGGCTGGGGTGGCCCTGAGCTGAGGGAGGATGTCTCTGAAGTGGTTCCTCTGCCAGCCCAGCCCGGAGCACATCAGGAATGCATAATTTGGGATAAAGGAGAACTTTGTGGTGGTTTCCTGTGTCCGTGCACTCAGGCCGATCTGTGGTCAGGTCGAGCAAGCTGCTCTGGGCTGGTGGTCTCTCCCCTGCTGGCAGGGTTTGGTGGCTGATCTCACCATGTGCTCCCACCTTGGTGGCAGCTGCTTTTTGGCAGGAAAGTACCTTGTGAGGGAGTTCCTGCCTAAAAAACACCTGCTCGAGAGGCACTTGTGGCTCTGGGGAGGGGCCGAGGGGAGATGTCGGCACTCCAGTGTGTTTGTGCTCAATGAAGTTGCCTGCACGAGGCTTCTTCCTCAGGTTCCCAGATTAAATCAGAGAGGTTTTAAGGTAAAGAACAGCTCTTATTTCCTCTGCTGCTTCCAGCAACACACCCTGCAGGAGACATCCTTTTAGCCAAGATTGCAGATGGATGGTTGGGGCTGTGAGCTGCAGGCTTCGTCTTGGGCTGGAGCTGATTCTCCCCTCCCTGGCTGAGCAGAGCATGTTCTGAACAGCCAAAAATTAAGATGCAGGGGCTGAAACAAGTGGCAAAACACCAAACCTGAACTGTTCACCAGTAAGCTGTGGGCTTGCTTAATTCTTGTTGTGCTTAGAGACATCCTCACTTTATCTCAAGGACTGTGTAATTAGAAAGGCTCCTCTGAATTTTATCTGCAGGGCACACGGGATCTAATCCTTGGCTCTGTTCTTCTCTCTCCACAGAACCATGTGAGGGACATTGCCGGGGCTCAGGACGCGCGTGGGGGACACGGAGTTTGCCTTCCGCAGGATGGATCAGAGGAGGAGCTGGCCTCGGGCACTGGACTCTGATGGCTGCTCAGTGGCTCTGCTGTGCCTCTTCCTGGCGTCGCTGTCCCGGAACGTGTCCAGCAATGCCTCGTTCAGCACCTTCCACTCGGAGAACCGCGACTGGACCTTCAACCACCTGACGGTGCACCGGGGCACTGGCGCCGTCTACGTGGGGGCCATCAACAGGGTGTACAAGCTGTCGGGGAACCTGACCATCCTGGTGGCTCACAAAACTGGTCCCGAGGAGGACAACAAGTCCTGCTACCCGCCCCTCATCGTGCAGCCGTGCAGCGAGGTGCTCACGCTCACCAACAACGTCAACAAGCTGCTCATCATCGACTACTCCGAGAACCGGCTGCTGGCGTGCGGCAGCCTCTACCAGGGCGTCTGCAAGCTGCTGCGCCTTGACGACCTCTTCATCCTGGTGGAGCCCTCGCACAAGAAGGAGCATTACCTGTCCAGCGTCAACAAAACGGGCACCATGTACGGGGTGATCGTGCGCTCCGAGGGCGAGGACGGCAAGCTCTTCATCGGCACGGCGGTGGATGGCAAGCAGGATTATTTCCCCACCCTGTCCAGCCGCAAGCTGCCCCGCGACCCGGAGTCGTCGGCGATGCTGGATTACGAGCTGCACAGCGACTTTGTTTCGTCCCTCATCAAAATCCCCTCAGACACGCTGGCCCTGGTTTCGCACTTTGACATCTTTTACATCTACGGCTTCGCCAGCGGCAGCTTTGTCTACTTCCTGACGGTGCAGCCCGAGACCCCCGAGGGCGTCTCCATCAACTCTGCCAGCGACCTCTTCTACACCTCGCGCATCGTCCGCCTGTGCAAGGACGACCCCAAGTTCCACTCGTACGTGTCGCTGCCCTTCGGCTGCGTCAGGGGGGACACGGAGTACCGGCTGCTGCAGGCCGCGTACCTGTCCAAGCCAGGCCAGGTGCTGGCCAGGGCCCTCAACATCACGGTGCAGGAGGACGTGCTCTTTGCCATCTTCTCCAAGGGGCAGAAGCAGTACCACCACCCCCCCGACGACTCCGCGCTCTGCGCCTTCCCCCTCAGCACCGTCAACGCCCACATCAAGGAGCGCCTGCGGTCCTGCTACCAGGGAGAGGGCAACCTGGAGCTCAACTGGCTGCTGGGGAAGGATGTCCAGTGCACCAAAGCGGTAAGGACGCGCTGGGTGTTGGCTGTGGGAGCCCTTGAGAGCCAGGATCAGTCCCTGCCCCAATGGGACACAAGTTTGCAGAGTAGGATCAGTCCGTCTGTGCCTCAGTTTCCCTAAATTCAAGCACTCTTCCCCTTTAATCCACGCTCTCATCCCTCAGCGTGATGACAATGAGGGAAGGGACGGTGGTAAGGGAGAATAGAGGTGTGCACCTTCCTGGGAGTCTTTGCCATTCCCAACCCAGGGCTCTGGAAGCTGCAGGCACCCTGGCGAAGGTGTCTGGAGCTGGCAGGGGGTGGCACATGGGTGGCCCGCACCCTGCTGCCAGCACTGCCAGCTCCCTCCACACCTCCCCGTGGGGCTGCCCTGGGCTCTGGTCACTCACAGCCGCCCCAAACCTTGTCTTTCCAGCCAGTCCCCATCGACGACAACTTCTGTGGGCTGGACATCAACCAGCCCCTGGGGGGCTCGGTGCCGGTGGATGGCGTGACTCTCTTCACCTCCAGCCGTGACCGCATGACCTCCGTGGCTTCCTACGTCTACAACGGCTACAGCGTGGTCTTCGTGGGCACCAAGACGGGCAGGCTGAAGAAGGTAGGCCTTGTCCCTGGCTTTGGAGAGCCAGGAGCTGGGGTTTGTGTCCTTGGGATGCTCCGATGTGCGTCACTGCTGCTGTGCCTCACGGGTGTTTCCCAGGGTGAAACTGGGAGTGAAGCAGGAGTGGAAATCGCAGGGTTTGGGTCACAGAGAGCCTGGTGTTGGTGAGGCAGAGCTCAGCCCTTGGTGTTGTTAGTGTGGCTTGTTTTGAAGTGCCAAGTTTTGGGAAAGATGAAGTGGAAGCTGCTGCAGGGTGGTCCTGGAAAAGGAACAAAAGGAGATCCGGTGGAAATCTTGCAATGGTTTTGTTTCCCAGCAATCCTTCTGCAACTGGTGTAGAAGACTGTGGGTTACAAAGCCTTTGGAGCTGCTGATGGTGGCAGGATTTTGGTCATGGAGAGACAGGAATGGGTTAACGTGGCTGCTTTAGGAACCAAGCCTCGGGGCAGAGTCCTCCTGCTTCCCTCTGCCTCTTCCCTCCTGCTGGATGATTGATCAGCCCTGGAACATTCCTTGTCCTCTGCATCACAAACACTGAGGAGGGGTTTGCTGCGCTCAGGTGAGAGCCACAGAATGTTTTGGGCCGGAAGGGACATGGGCAAGGACACCTCCCACTAGCCCGGGTTGCTCCAAGCCCTCTCCAAGCTGACCTTGAATGACTTTTATGCTTTTGAAATCCAGCTGGGATTTCCCCACTTCTGAGTCACAAAATATTCTGAGTTGGAAGGGAATTCTGTGGGGAGTTTTGTACTTAAAATAAGTTTGGAAGTGGCTTTGGGGTTAAACAGAGGGGTGTGAGAGCCCTCGTTGGCCTTCAGAGCCGGAGCTGCAGCTGGAGGCCAGCTCTGCAGTGGGTCTGATGCAGCTCCAGCAAAGGCAGCCTTGGAGCTGCAGCTCTGGCAAGCTGAGACCCTTCCAATTAACCTCAGCTCTCAATGACAGCGTTAGGCGAAGCTGTTAAATGCAGCCCCTGCTCCTCCATGCCAGGGAAAGAGTTAACAAATGTAATCAACAGCAGGCTGTTAATTTTTGGAGTCCTTAAGCAGCAGGGAATTTCTTCCCCATCTATCCAGGAAGATACAAGGACAGGCAGATACTACACTTGAACGTCTGCATCATTTTAATTACATCAGTTCATTAATATTCATTCAGCACTTTACAAGTGCTGAGTAGTAGTAAATTAGGGGCCTCCCTGGTGCCTCTCGAGTGTCAGTGGGGCAATTTTGAACGTGAGGGAGAGGGAGCTTGTAAAGCAGAGCCCTTCACTTCCCTGCTTCCCGTGGCACAGGGGAGAGCTGGGGTTTTTTTTTTTAGCTAAATGGAAGGAAGAGGAGCCCTCAGCACATCCCAAACTCACGTGCCAAGCTCGGAGCTGGGGAGGCAGCCTGGGATGCAGCCTGGGATGCAGCCTGGTGCTCGCTGTGTGCAGGGTTTGGGGGACAGGGGAGGCTCCTCGTTCACAGGCAGCAGAAGCCAGGAGCCCGTGCCTGCACACGAGGGCTTGTTCCATGAATTATGAAGGATTACAGAAGCAGCAGTCTCTCCAGCAGGGTTTAATTCCTGGTGCAAGTCTACACTGAACACTTTAGATGCAAAGCTAATCGATTCATGCTCCGCTGTCCAGAGGGAGGGTTGTGGAATCCTTCACCTGGAATCCTTCATCTGTTGGATGAAAATTGGCCCATCTCTGGAGTAAATTCACTCCAGACATGCACTGCAGTCAGGTTCTCGTGGCATCTGCCCTTATTTAACATCGGAGCTGCCTGCAGCTGATGGGATCCATCCCCCCTGTAATTAACTGGAACAATCACGGTCCCATCCTCCCCTGTGTGGGGCTGAGGATGTTGCTGATCTCTCTCTCACAGCCCTGTCTACACCTTTAGCAGATGTTCCCTCATTTGACACGCGGGATTATCTTTCCCATGGCCTGAGGGAGCCCAGGTGAGGCGGAGGAAGCAGCTCTGCCCTGAGCTGAGGGGCTGTGGCTGCACAGGAGGCCAGGCCCAGGAGAAGTGAACAGGCTGTCTCTGGATTTTGTGCCTGTTCCAAGATAACCAGACGTGTCTGGAAGTCAGGGAGTGCTCAGGATGCTCAGGGCTCTCTCCTTATCTCTCCTTCCCCATCTGTGAAGCGACGGTGGAAATGTTCAGCACCTCTGTAAATACCAGGGATTCGTGGAGATGCCTTTCCCACCTGATCTCCTTGGTGTCCTCCTCCGTCTCAGATCTGCCCACACAATTCTTGTCTGAAAGCTTTGTCACACCTCTTCCCTCGCCCACAGCTGTGGTTTCCTTTGGAAACAAGCTGCTGGCTCTGTCTGGCCTTTCAGGGAAGGTGCTTTTGTGTCAGGGAGATGGCTCCAAAATCTTTCAAACTTGCCTGTGCTCCCCCAGTGAGAATTCCTTACTGGAAGCACTGGGTGTCCTCCTGCCCTTAGCTCTTCCCTGCCCCTGCCACATCCCCAGCTCCTGCTGGTTCTGCTCCCCAGGAATTGTCCCAAAGTGGGTGAAAAGCAAGTGCTGCTGGTGCTGAGGCCCTTTGGCTCAAGCACAGGTAGGTGGGATGAAATTCTCCCTCCTGCTCTCCTGCCAAAGCACCTCAGCCTCCTGGCTGTGGGAACAAGAGGAAAGGGGATCATGCTGGAGACAGAACCATTCAGAATGCTGGATTCCTCCAATTAAACCATTTCCATCAAGCAAAATGAGAAGGGACATTAATGCAACAGTTAACAGCAACTAAGTGCTGGGGGGAGATGTGTCAGCTTGCTTGTTCTGTTTATGGCCTTCATACAATTCTATCAATATTGATGTGTGATGCCTTTGATTTTGACACTAATCATTGCCATGAATTAAATTTGCAGCCATATAATTAGAACTGCTATTAATAGGGCCTCAAGCTAAGCACTGCTGTGCTAGTTGTCTTTTTCCTGATGGAAAACGGCATCCACAGAACTCAGCCAATGTGGTTTGCCTGGGAGATGCTGAGACTGATGTGAGACTTGCACTTGGAGGGGCTCCTCTGGAAGGCAGATCCATGGGAAGGGTCTGGCTCAGGGGTTTCCCAGGAGTTGCACCAGAGTTGCCCTTAAACTTCCCCGTGGTTTGCTGCTCTTGGGATGCACTGCCTTAGTGGGAGGGAGAAAAGAGGAACCCTCAGCGTGCAGGGCTGTGGTAGCCTTGTTTCCATCCCATCTCACCTTCCCCTGCAAATCCTCCCATTTATTCCCCTGCCCCAGCAGAGCTGTGTCAGCCCCGTGTCCCTGTGCACGCCTGGTTCCATCTCATCAGCCTCAGCTCAGTGCCTGGGATGGCAGCAAGGCTCACCACTAAAAATCAATCTTGTATTTCATCCCGAGAGGTCTGTTTCTTATTAGGTCTAATAAATCAGTGAAGTGCCCTTCATTCAGCTTGTCAATGCAGGACATTGTTTGTGATCAAGAATAAATAAATGTCTCTCCTCTGTCTGCCAGTTGCCATCTAGGTATTATTTTTCCATCATGCTGTTTATGCTGGCTGTAGGAAAAATGCAGTTCCTGCAGCCTCGCCTGCCTTCCCATGAGCTGGGAATGCTCCTGGGTGGTACAGGCGAGGGAAAAGCAGGAACAGGGCTGCTGTACCTGGGTTCCACCCCGCACTGAGTTGCTCAGTGGCGATAAGGTTTTAATTTGTGTGCTTGCAGATGTGGAGGTGTTGCAGTGCCGTAGGCAAGGGCCCGGTGTGGTTATTTCAGGTGTCCTGAGGTGAAGGATAAAGTGTGCAAATGAAACCACCCCCAGTTCTCCTGGAAAATGGGAGTCACGCGTTGTCCTGGCCGCCTGTGGGTCTCCGTCCCCAGGGGCGGCTGCACTGCGCGTGGCTGGAACCCATCCCGGGCTGTGAGGTCACTGCTCAGGGTCCATCTGCAGCAGTGCCACGGAGAAATACACAGAGCTGCGGCTCTCCTCATGATGGGAAACACCCTCCTGTCACCTGCAGAATTCCTGAGCTCCGTCCTTGCTCCCCACCTCTGCCTTTCCACGGGACAGCCGTGAGCGATTGGATTGCGCCGCCAGGGGAATGGAGAACTTTTAAGAGCGTTGTTACGTCTTGGGACGGGAGAGTTTTATTCAGCTTGGCTGATTTAATTTGTTCCATTAGTGGGAATAAAGGAGGTCTTTCACAATGAAATATATATGTCCGAGCCTGTCCTTAGATGACTTCATTCTATGGATGGTTATCTCACCCTGGTAATTTATCCTTCATTATCGCCCCCGCACGCGCATCCCGCCACACTTCAGGGAAAACTTGGTTGCATCAGCGTGTGGAGAAGCCAAGAGGACACCAGACTTTTCTTGAACAGATGAAAATCATCCATTTGCAGGCGCCGTCCTGAGGATTTGCCTGGTTTTAGCTGTAGGTTGGGAGGTCAGGGGCTCTGCCGGCTCTGTGGTCAATCCATCACCCTCGGAGCGCAGATCCCCACAGCCCAGCAGAGGTGTGAGAGGGCAGATGGTTCTTGTTTGGCTGAAGAAGATGTTTAATTGAAAGGTCTGAGAAAAAAAGTCTGTTTTTTTGCCCTAGGATGTGAAATTAGGGGGTGTTTGTTCAGTACTGCACTTGCTGCTGTGGTTGGAGGAGATGGGATTAATTTTCTGCCCAACCAAGGATTTTCCAGTCTCAGAAAGCAATTCCCCTTTGCTCCCACCTGTGCTGTCAAGCCTCAGAAATGTGTCCCCAAAATGCCCCATGGTCCCTCTCATTTATCATTGTTCATAGGCAGAAGCTGGGATCTCACTCATTAATTGGAATTTGTGCAAGGGAATAGGAAAAGTGCTGGAGAGCACCGGGGTGTGTTTGGGGCTGGAGAGGGGGCAGAGCTGCCAAGTCCCTCTGGACTCTGGGTCTGAGCACTCAGGAATGTCCCAGACACCTCTTAATGGCAGGAAATGGATGAAATTGGCCTCCTCTTCTCCCAGCATCCCTTCCTGGGTCTGTTATCTGGCGCCTGCCAGAGCAGGTCACATCAGAAAGCAGCCAGGAGTTGGCAGATACTTTTATAGCTGCTGGAGAGCGGAGGGGCAGGTGTTCAGGAAATGCTGGGGATGTGAAATGGAGCCAGGTGAGCTCGGGGGCCGCTTTAATCTCATTTCTTGGCTCAGGAGATGGGGGTGACTCTGGGTTTTACGCAGGTTCAGGCACCTTGGAAAGTCAGCTGGAAATTTCGGAGGGCAGTGATTGCATTTGGTTCAGCTCCAAATGAAATGGGGTCAGTGGAGGCTGTGAGGGGCTGAGCAGCCTCATCCATGGAATACATCCTGCCTGGAATTCATCACGGAATGTCTTGGGTTGGAAGGGACCTTCAAAGGCCATTTAGTCCTGGTACGAGCAGGGACAGCTTCAGGCAGACCAGGCTGCTCAGCCCCCCATCCAAACAAGGTTTTTATCTTGAACATATTTTGGAGATAATTCATCCCCACACCTTCCCTCAGAGGTATTATCTCCTCTGTGAGCACCAAGTGAGGCAGAAGTTATTCCTCCTCCGTTTCATGATGTTTTCATCAAGTTCAATAATGAGTTTCTACTTGAAATGATCTTGGTGAAAAATATCATGAAATTCCAAACTTTTTCTGAACTCCTGTTAGCTTTCCTGCCTGCCCCTGCTTCCCTCAGAGTGTGGAGCTGAGGGAGTTGCTGCGTTCTGGATGTTGTTGGCTTTGGGGGTCGGGCAGTGTCAGACTCCTGCATTTCTACTCACGAGTCAAGAAGTTCATGCTTTCTTTACTATAAACATATTCTTCTGCAGGCTTTTAAAATCCTCAGAGGTCAAAATAACACAGGTTTTGGTCCATTTGTAAGATCTTAAATCCCTGGGTGGCAAGAAATACTGTGAGAAGCCCAGGCTATGTTGCGTCTCTAAATGCCTCCTCGAGGCAGTAAAAACAAATGTGGAAACCACAAATGTGCCGGGAGAGACGGGGGAATGTGCAGGGAGAGTCCTGGGCTCTGCCACAGCCCCCGAGCTGCTGCTGCTGCTGCAAAAAGGTTGGGATTTAGGGACCATCAGGGCTTGAGATGCCGTGGAAAAGCAGCACGGCTGCGGTTTGAGGTGGGGATTGCTGTCGGGCTTTCCCTGGCTGTCTGATGATGCCGCCTTTAGCATTCCCTCCATCCCCTGATGGAGTTTACAGCCCGTTGTTGCCACGGGTGCCTCTTGCTGCCGGCAGCGAGCAGGGCTGTAAGATCGTGCCGGGTTTGGGATGGCAAATCAGGCGAGCAGCTGCGCGGAGCTCGGGGCCGCGCCGGGCGGGCTCCGCACCAGCACCAGTCCATCAGTCCCGTTACGATGCACGGGCTCCACACCTCCCCCTGCCCTGTACGAGCCTCTTGCCGTTCCTGCCGGGCTGCTTGGGCAGGCAGAGCCCTGCCTTTCCTTCGGGGAGCTCTCTCAGGCAGCGCAGCCTGGCAGTGGCGGAGGCACAGGAAGCCCTGCCCGTCTGCGAGGAGCTCCGGGAGCGCAGCACCCCGGGCATTCTGCACCGGAGCTCCCCGGAGCTGCGGAAGGGCCGAGGGCTTTCCTGGCTGCGACCCGGGCAGAAAGAACAGCAAAACCCCGAACCTGAGCACTGCCCGGGCTGTGACCCAACGCTGCCATTCCCCTGGGGTTTGCTCCTGAGCCGAGGGAGAGGCTCCCAGTCCCTCCCAGTTCGTACTGGGAGCTTGTTGGGAGCAGAGGGTGATGGTGGAGGAATAGAGGGGTTAGGATTGTGATTCCTTGGACACGGATGCAGATGGGGAGCACAGGCAGCAGCACGGGAAGGCAGCAATAATTAGCGAGAGGCAATTAGCAATTGTCCCTGGCAGCGTCTCGGTGCCCTGCACCTCTCCTGGTGCTCCCTCTGCCTCGGTTACACTGCTCTGCATCAAACAGATCCGAGTACTTGAAAGTGATGTGCATTTGAAATGAATGTACACATCATACAGCCTCGCTCCTATACAGCACGGGAAGGGGGTTTTTGTGGTTAGCTGCTAAATTATTTATTGTGTGCCGGGCTTTAATCTCCTAAACCTGCCTGCAGGCCTTCGGCAAAGCAGCCTGAGCATCCCGGCACGCTGGGAGCCGGCAGCACAAAGCGCTGGGGGACTGGAGGTGGGAAATGTTTGTCTTGCCTCGGTCCCTCTGCCCCTGCCAGCTCATTAAAAGCAGCGGCACCCGCAAACTGGTCATTGCCACCAACTTCGGGCGTGATTTGCATTTGTCCTTGGAGAGAATGCCGGTCCCAGAGCCCCGGAAAGAACAGTAGTCGGTGCCTTGAGCTGCTGAGAGTAAAGTTAAAAGGGCAGCAGGGTGCGGGAGACGCGCCGGGGTGAATCAATCGCGGTGCTCCGCACAAAGCACGCGGTGCCTCCAGCCGGGAGCGAGCTCTGCCCCGGGCCCCGCGGGCTGCCAGGGCCGTGTTTGCCCCGGCCAGAGGGAGAACAGAGCATCCCTCTGCCTGCTCCCCTCCCCGCTGCCTTGGATGCTCTTCGAGCTCCTCACTCGGGCTTTGTACCACGAGCAGAAGCAAAGGGATGCCCTGGCCCTGCTTAAATTAGTGAATAACAGAGCTGGAATGAAACCAGGGTCCCTCCTCCAGCCTTCCCCTTTCTTCTGGCTCTCAGGCCAAGTGCAGGTCTGGAGTATTTGGGCTAAACCGTTCTGCAGAGCTTTGAAAGCTGAAGGGCAGCGGGCTGTGACCCTCTCTGCTTTTCTTCTCAGGATTTCTTTGTGCAGAGCCTTTCACGCCAGGAGCTCAGTCTCGTTACTGAGAAATAAATAATTAGAATATCTGGAAGGTCCAGGTATAGTGGAAGGGAGACTGAGGAGTTTCAAAGACACACAGGCTGCTTTCTGCCCCTGTATTCCCACCAGGAAAAGGGATAACTGCTCTTTCCAACCTCACAGGGAGCTCAGCTGAGAGTTTGTAATCCAAAGTGCAACGAAAGCAAGATAAACACTGACCTTCACCACTAGTAATCAACTGATGAATATGCTTAAATATTGTGTATTTTGGAGCAAAGCACATCCCGTTGCACGAGGCACATTTTTTATTATTTGCCCTTGATTTTAGGGGAGTTTGGCCGTGCCAGGGTGCAGGAGTGGGGCTGGGATTTGGCTGATTCCAGCAGCCCCAGAGAGGGGATTGCCAGGGCAGTGCAGCAGGGTCAGGACAAGCAGCACCAAACAAACACCAGGTCTGGGGTGAGAGAAGCTGCTCAGTGTTTGCTTGAGAAAACAAACAAGTCTTGTGTGTTCCAGGGGTGCTGCACGGAGCCCGGCTCGCTCAGAGCCCTGTGATCAGAGGCAGCAGGCAGCCCAGGTCCAGCAGAGCTCTGTTATTCCTCGAGGAGCATTAAAGAGCAGCCAATGCCTTCTGGAAGCTATTGATAAAGCTCTCTTTTTTAGAATCGTTTCTGCTTCTCCAGCACAAATGTACTATTCCTTGTTTGGATGTGTTGCTTTCTTCATTCACTTTTATTATTAGGGACATTTACATGAAAACAGCTGGGTTTTTTTTTTTTTTTGCTCTCACAGCACATTTCCCAATTGCAGCTGCACTTCCTGCATGGAAGGAGATCTCCACCTTCCCTGGGAATGGGGAATTCGGAATGGGGAATGGGGAATGAGGAATAGGGAATGGGGAATGGGGAATGGGGAATGGGGAATGGGGAATGGGGAATGGGGAATAGGGAATGGGGAATGGGGAATGGGGCTGCCCTCTCTGCCAGGCCCAGGGATGGGGATGGGGATGCTCCCTCTCCTCGAGGGCAGCTGCTGTGTCCCTGTGCTCCCCAGGGGATGTTCCAGCCCATCCCTGGCTCTCTGCTCTCTTTATCCACCCTAGGGGCTCATTGGGATGCTGGGTCCATCCCTCCTCTCCCGAGCACAGGAATTATTTGTACCTTCCCAGCACAGAGAGCTCAGTGCGAGCCCCTCGGGCAGGCAGGAATCCTCCCAGGGCTCCCCAAAGTGCCCAGCCCTGCCTGTGGAGCAGTTTGGGAAGCAGAGCTCTGGGATGTGTCTGGCAGAGAGAGAGTGCAGGGATAATGGCAACGCAAGGGCAAAGCCCAAAGGCTGCAGCTTGGGGCACAGGGATGACATCAGCAGTGTGGGTGACAGATTTATTCACTCCAGCCCCTGCTTGGCAAGAGGCAACAGGAGCCAAACTCCCTGCCCTGAACGGGCACCTGGAGGGGAACCTGCAGGACTTCCCTTGCTCTGTGTGCCTCTCTCAGCTCCGCAGCTGGAACACGGGAACTCCCGATGTGTTAAGCACATCTTTCATTTCCTCTCGCTCCATTTCTGCTGGAGCTTTGCTTTGGGGGTTGGCATTCTGGTGGGGTTTTTATTGCTGGCATCTTGAGAAGCTTGGGATAAGCCAAAAAAATGGGGAGAAGCTTCAGGAGACAGGAGCTGTTCTGGCTGTGGGGTGGGGGACACCCTGCTCTGTCCCCACCCTGCACTGCCCTGGCCCAGCTCAGCTCCCCCACGCCTGACAGCAGCTCTGATTCATGGAAGCAAACACTTGGAGAGGTGAAATTCCTCCCTTGTGTGCTTCCCTCACCCCTGACCCTGCTCCATTTCTTCCTCCTGACCCCTGAATTTCAAACCTGGCCTTTGGTATCGCGGGGGAGGGAGGGGAGGCAGAAGGGCAGGGAAAGGGCAGGGTGAGTTTGGCTGTGGCTGGGAGGTGGGGGAGGTAAATCTGTGATCCAGACGATGGCTGGGATGCTGTGGGATGCTGTGGGATGCTGTGAGATGCTGTAGGATGCTGTGGGATGCAGTGGGATGTTGTGGGATGCTGTGGGATGTTGTAGGATGCAGTGGGATGATGTAGGATATTGTAGGATGCAGGCTGGAGGCAGCACCTTCCCAAGGCCTGGCTCAATTGTCCCTTTGGGACCTTCTCCCTCATCCTCTGGGTCCTTGCTGTGCCCTCCAGCCCTGCCTGTGCCTTGTGAGTTCCTGACTTCCACCCCCTGCCACGCTGCCTGGGGGGGACTGGAAGCAGAACAGAGAAATCCCCACTGGGCCAGGCAGAGACAAAGCGGCCCCATCCATCCGTGTCCCCCCAGAGCCCCCGGGGCAGGTCCCCGTCAGTGGAGCCCTGCAGCTCGTCCTGGCACTGCCCAGGGCTGGGGAGGGATGAGGAGGCTGGGAGTGCTCCATATCCCCCCTGACAGGTAGAGGCTCAGTTCATGGGAGGCTGCCTCCTCCCTGCCTCCCCCCACAGCAGCCACAGCCCCAGAGCAGGTGCCGGGGCCCCCCCGCCCCCACCAGGGCTCCGTGTCAATAAGGATGCAGTAAATGTCTCCTGCTCGCAGATTTATTCCTTCATTAGGTATTTAAATCCATTCTGCTGGGTAGGATGCTTCTCTGAGGGAGGCTGCTGCCTTCTCCCTCCCTGGAATAAACGTGGGGGCTGCCAAGGGCTCTGCCAGGCCAAGCCCCCCCCCGACAGCCCCAGAGGCAGCGTGCTTCGGGCAGGGAGAGCAGGGCTGGCCTGGGGAAGGGGCTCTGGGGGCTCTGCTCAGCCTCTGCACACACTGGGGGGGGTTGGAGGGAGGCAAGCCCGGCAGAGGGGTGAGCACGAGGGGCTGCAGGGCTGGCAGGGGTGCAGGCACTTCCACACTGGGATGGTCCCAAATCCCCCTGGTTTGGGGAGGGCTCACAGGGGCACAGCCAGCTCTGGCCACCCCACAGCACCCCAGGGACCCACGGGCTTTGTCACAGCAGGGATGGGCCCCACAGGCCCCTTGCTCACCTTCCCCTCTGCCTCCCCCAGCCAGGCAGGGCCATCCCAGCCTGGAACATTTTTGGGGCTGCAGGAAATGCTCTAAAACTGTGCAGTCATGGAACCAGACAGCTCCGGGAAGAGCTGAGGAACTAAAATTAGCCAGAGTGCCCCAGGCAGAGGCCACCTGGGGCTTTGTTTCGTTTCGCTCTTAACTTTCATCTCTTTTATTTATAATTTGTGGCTGATTGATTTTTACTTTTTTTTAAGCTTTTTTTTTTTCCCTTCCCTCCTTTGAAAACGAGGAGCTGTGCTGGCTCATGATGTGTAATCCCTGCATTCCCAAGGGTGGCGTTGCCTCTTCTGCCCCAGTTCTGCCTGGTTCCTCTCCCTGAGCAGCAGGAGAAGTGGTGGGCAAGCCCAGGGTCCACCCTGGACCAGGTCTCCTCCTCTCCATCCTTCCTTAGCTGCTTTTTGTGCTCAGCCCTGCTCCACCCCAAGCTCTAACAGGTCCTTCCCCCAGGTCTTGGACCCCTGGAGCTGGAGGACTCAAATGTGGTGATTTCAGACTGGTTTTTAGAAGCTGTGGTTGCCCCTGGATCCCTGGCAGTGCCCAAGGCCAGGCTGGACAGGGCTTGGAGCAGCCTGGGATGGTGGAAGATGTCCCTGCCCATGGCGGGGCTGGAATGGGATGCTTTTCAAGGTCTTTTCCAGCCCAAACCATTCAGGGATTCTGTGACCTGTCCTGTGCTTCCTGTGACCCCTGTGTGTCCTTCCTGGGCTGGGTTTGGGGTTTGCCCAGTCTGGGTTTGGGGTTTGCCCAGTCTGGGTTTTCTCCCACCCTTCTCCCGGGAATGCTGCCCGGATTCCGTGGCTCACTTTGTCCCTGGCTCTGCTCGGTGCCAGCTCCGTGCCAGCCCTGATGGCAGCAATGTGCCCGAGGTTGTCTGGAAAATCCACAAAACCTCCTGGAGCTCTGGTCAGCAAGGCTGCCTTGGGTGAGCTCCAGCGCAGGGGAAGCCGGGGAGGACTTGCATTGGTGGTGAAAGGTTTAACAGCCCCTCCCCAGCCCGGGGCCCAGCACCTCCAACCTCTTCAGTACACAGTTTATTCTTCTAATGAGGGCTGTTTTCAGCAGCCTGACCCACCCTGGGTTTCTTTGGTGTGAGCTGACCTGACCCCTGTCCAATGAATGCCCTGAATTCCGCTTTGCTGCTTCCCAGAGCTTTGTCCTGGCCCCAGCTCTCAGCGCCCTGGGTCGGGGATGAATTCACAATCATGTTGGCGGTGATGCTCAGGGTTTGCTCAGCACCAAAGCATCCCAGAGCCTTGAAACCGGAATCCTGGCCGGGGGAGGAGCTGGGACTGGAGCAGGGATGGTGTCGGTGTCAATCAGCCTCATCCACGGGTCAGGGTAGCGCAGATTTCAGTCCTCAGCTTTGGCCAGCGTGGATCAGGATTTCCTTTCGCCCCTGGGAATGGCTCAGCCAGCGAAATATTCATCTGAAACCAGGGTGTGTTTTAAAAGCCCAGAAAATCCAGTACCTTCCCCTGAACCATTGTTCTCTCCTGCCGTGTCTCTGGCTAAATTAAGACTTTCTTAGAAATGCACAGGTTAAAAGTTTAAAAGCTTAAGGTTTCATTCATAATTCACACATCAATGAGGCTTTGATTCCTCCCGGGGAGCAGGCGCCGGAGCCTGCAGCGAGCGCTGAGAGCGGAGCCCAGCGCCTCCCGTGCCCCTGTCCCGGGGCAGAGCACGGTGGATCCCGGGGGCAGCCAAACCTCTCCCTCTGGGGTCACTGGTTTGCAGCTCACCCGGGCCAGCAGTTGCCAGGAGTCGTTCGTGTCTGAGGCTGCCCTGTGACAAAGGAGTCACCAGCTCCCGTTGCCAGCAAGGGCAGCATCGCTGTCCCGAAATCCCGCCGTGCCCGCTGGCGGCCCGGAGCAGGTGAGGGAAGCACCAGCTGGGCCCTGCTCTCCATCCACGCTGCTCACGGCACTTGGCTGCCCCAGCACCCAAAATCCCCCCAGGGCTGGGACAGCCTGGCCCTGCGCCTGAGAGGGTGAGGGGGCTGCGAGGGCTGGGCTGGGGGGACCTGCGGGGGGTCACGGGGTGACAGCACAGCTGCTCCCTGCTCTCTGCTCGTGCTCCCAGGGGAGGAGAGCAATGGCTTCAGCCTGAAGGAGAGCAGCTTTAGATGGGATATTGGGAAAAATCCTTCCCTGTGAGGGTGGGACAGAGTGCCCAGAGAAGCTGTGGCTGCCCCTGGAGCCCTGGCAGTGCCCAAGGCCAGGCGGGATGGGGCTTGGAGCAGCCTGGGACAGTGGGACGTGTCCCTGCCCACGGAATGAGATGAGATTTGAGGTCCCTTCCAGCGCAGACCCCTCTCTGGCTGGCTGAACAAACCCTGCACACAGCGCTGGTGTGTCTGTGCCCCTCTGGGAGCTGCAGCCTGCTGTTCTCTCCCTTCTGAGGAGGAAGAGGAGCTGGGAGCGGGTCCTGCACGGGCAGCAGGCAGGACCTGCCCTCCCCTGGCCGGGCTGATCCTTCCCATGGCTGTCGCTGGCACCCTGCCCTCCCTCCCCTCACCCAGATGGTCTCTGCATCTCCTTGTCAGGCAGCCAGGAACATTTCCCTGCTCTCTTCCCATCCTCTCCAGCAGCCCCCTTGCCTGGCTGCAGCCTTTCAGCCTTAATCTCCTCTTTGTGCCTCGGAGGCTCCTCTGCAGCTCTTGGCTGCCACAGCAGCTCCAGCCACGGCTGCTCTGCTGCTTTTTGGGTGAAGATGCCCCCCGCCCTCCCCCTTCCCCCCCGTCTAATACTGACAGTTTTGAGAGGGATTAAAGGAACAAGTGCAGGAGCCTGGCGATTTGGCTCGAAACTCGTCCCTTTTGAGAATCTTTTGCCTTTATTATCCAGCAGATAAATCTGCTCTCAGCTGCCTGTCTGTGCTGGGAATGGGAATAGCAGGGAAATCTCTGTGCTAATCCCCCCTCCCCAGGTGTGGAGCCACTTCCAGCCCATCCAGGACCACCAGGACCGGGCTGGAGATGAGCTGGGGGCCAGCACTCTCTGCCTTTGCCTCCCTGGTTGTTATTCTCCAAAATAAAAAAAAAATTGGAGATACTCATCTCAAGAAGGAGAGGAGTGGTTTTTTGGGTTTTTCTTTTTCCTTATTTTCCACTGTTTCCCCCTCTTCCCAAACTTTTCCAGAGGATCTTTTGGCAGCAGCCTCTCCGTGGCAGCGGGGCCAGGAGGGCTCTTGGCAGCAGCTCAGCAGAGGGGATTGCATTGCAGGAACAGAAATCCCTCCACACTGGGAGCCTGGTTTTATTCTGCCATGTGGCATCTGGCCCCGGAATGCTGCCTGTGCCCTGCCCCACTGCAGGTGACACCGCTGGCGCCTGGCACTGCCGGTGGCACCTGGCACTGCCGGTGGCACCTGGCACTGTCGCTGGCCCAGCTGCTCCGTGCAGGAAATCACCGAGGACCCTGTGCACGGGCACCGCCCTCAGGTGTCCCTGGGGTGGATTTGGGGCATTTTTGTTTAAACTTCTTCAAATCCGTGTTAAAAATCTGCTAAAAATGAACGAAGGCAGCTGCTGGGGGGGAAGGTTTGGGCAGCTTTGGGGTGTGGGCAGAGGCTGGAGCTTCCCCTCGCTGGGGGATCCACATTTGGGACGTTTGCTGAGCCATCTCTGGCTGCTGGCTGGGAATTTGGCAGCAGTTGTGGCTGTGAGACCGCAGACACTGAAACAAAGGCAGGCTCTGGGATTTCCACTGGAGTTACATCGATGGCTGATCTTTCCTCCCAAAAATCCCCCAGGGGCTCCTCCTCAGCTCCTTTCCCCTTCCGATCTCTGCTCACCCAGGGAGGGGCGAGGGCACATTCGAGGGCAGTGCTGGGGACAGGGAGGTGTCCCTGCGAGGGACAGGGTGCCCGGTAACTGAGAAGCACGTTAATATTGCTGCCTGCAGCTTCCCTGCCTCCCAGCAGCTCTTGGCAGTGGGTGGCTGCAGTTTTTTGGTTTTTTTTTTCCTCAATTATACCCCAAACCTGTTTCAGATTAAAAACAAACGCTGTTGCATATCAGTTTGTCAGTCACTCTAGACCTAATCTCCCAAAATAATCTTTTGCCAGCCCTCCTCCTCCCCCAAGATGGGCAATAATTGTTTCAAGACATGTCAGCCTTTGTTTAAAGTGAAGTTTGTGTTTTCCTGAGGCTCGTGCTCTTCCAAGGGAAAGAAAAGAGGTGCTGAGCAAGTAGAGACGGCAGGGAGAGGTGGGTGAGGAGGGAGGAGGGGGGATTTGGCAGCCCTGAGGCGCTGGGGACAATTTTCCTGTTGGGGTGGGACAAGAGGAATGGTCACTGCTGTGTCCCACCAGGCTCAGCTGGGCTCCAAAGCACTGCCGTGCCCTGGGGAGAGGACAGGGACCTGTTTTCCCTTGCTCCTGTCTAAACAACAAAATCCATTTCCCATCAGTGCTGGAAAATAATGCCTCCTACTGATTTTTACATATTTTGACTCAGTATCAGTCCAGCTCAATTCTCTGCAGGTGGATCTCGATGCCAGTGCCCAGGAGGCTCCTCCTGTGCCGTGTGCTCCTCACAGCCCTCCCTGCTGGTGGTTCCTCTGCTCTGTGGCTGTGCAGGGCCACGGCTCAGGCTCCGTGTTCACGGGGACTGCCCCACTCTGCTCTCCTGAGCCCTGGCAGCAGCTGGAAACGCCTCCTGGGAATGCATTCCACAAAAAAAATATTGTGGCTTTTTATGTGAGCGCTGCCATGGAGAAGGAGGTTTTTAAAGGGGATCGGATGCCAAAACTTTAAAGGAGTTTTTCTCTAACCTAAAAAGCGATTTTTAGAAAAGCAGAGCTGGCTAGGTCTGCAGCTGCTGTGTTTTTTGGAGGATTGCTGTCCCAAATGAGCCCTTCCCCATCACCCCCACGGGTGTGCGTCCCCAGCAGTGCAGGCACACGTGGTCCCCCTGGGCCAGGCAGATAAACATTGCAGGAGTGCTCTGGGATGTGACAGACACCCCGGGGCTCCGTGTTCTCACCTGGCTGTGCCCAGGAAAGGGAGACTGGCAGCTCTGGGAATTGGCCACCATTCCCAGCAGGGATTGGTTTGTGGGCTCCTCTGGCAGCCCGAGCATCTGGGACACGTCGGTTCACAAGCGTGGTAACAGCTTATCAGGGAATTGTGGTTTGGATTACAGCAAAATCCCAGAATGAGCAAATCCCTGTTTAATCTGGAGGGCTCTGTCAGCCTGCCTGGGGCTTCTGAAAGGAAAACGGAGCTGGCAGAAGTCTTCTGTGCCCTTGGGGAACTTTTCTGCCAGACAGGTAACACCCAGGGCACCACAGGTAATTTAAAAACACCTTGATGAATTTATTAAAGATCCTCTGCAGGTGGGTCCCAACCCCTGCATCCATGGGCAGCCTGTGCCAGCACCATGTCCCTGTCCTGTCCGCCTGCCCAGAGCTCTTTGCTGGGCTGTCCCTGCACCCCCAGCTCTTTGCTGGGGCTCATCTTGGAGGAGACATCGGGGCCTGGCCAGTCCCACTTTGCTTTTAAAACGCATTCAGCATGAGGAGTTGCAGTTTTACTGGAACCTGTGTGAGCTCCTCTTTCTCACCTCCTTTTTTCTCTTTCTGCCCAGGCTTTTTGCCGGGATATCAGCAGGGACCTGGGCATTATTTATTGATTCAGTAACACAGAGCAAATCCCCCACCACTAAGCTGGTGTTCCCAGCCCACAGCCCCCAGAGCAGCTACTGGGAGGGAAATGAGGGTGACCTTTATGTCCATTTTACAGTCGGACAGGAGGACACAGGGATGTGCCTGAGGCTGTACAAGGATTCCTGGAGCTGGGTTGGGAGGTCAGAGCTCCCAGCTTCTCTCCTGTTTCAGGGGAAGGCTGTCACTGTCCCCTCCCCACCCCTGGCAAGCCCCGTGTCCTTGACTCATGGCCAAAGGTCTTTAACATGAACCCACCCCAAAGCCAGCCCGAGTGCCAAACCTCTGTCAGAGCAGCGGCATCTCCCAGTCCGGGCTGGCCTGGAGCCAGGGGCTGCTGGGCACAGGCTCTGTGTGCCAGGGCAGAGCCTCGTGCAGCCCCCGTGCTGCTCTGGCACCGCGGGGACCGTTCTGCAGATCCCCACGGAACGGTGCCTTCTCCAGAAACTTTCCTGCCTGGCTGCACTGCAGGAATCCAGATGTTTCTTTTTCATTTTTCACACAATCCGCTCACGCCAGGCTCAGCTGGAGCCGAGCGTGGAAGGGCTGGCAAACCTCTGCTGGCATCAGGCAGGACTGAGAAACTTTGCGGGGTGTGGATGCCTGCTGGAGGCTGCAGAGAGCTTTCCCCCGAAGCTGCAGGCCGGGCGGGGGCTCAGCGCTGGTGTCACAGCAGTGAGCGCGTTCAGGGCGGTTTTCAGCGTTCAGCTCACACAATGCCAGTGCAGCTGTTTCAGTCTCGGGACAGTGTCAACATCTGGGCTCCCCATCCCTGCCAGTGTTCCAGGCCAGGCTGGAGAGGGCTCTGGGCAACCTGGAATGGTGGAATGGTCCCCCAGCACGGCAGGGGGGTTGCAATGAGATGATCTTTAGGGTCCCTTCCAACCCAAACCGTTCTGGGGTTCTGTGATCTGTGACAAGGGTCACTTTGGTGTAAATGGAGGCTCCATTATCTGCCTTTTTAGCAGACACTGGACATGGAGAAGCTTTCATGTGAATGAGAGCTGCCCAGGCTGTGCTGGAGGTCCTGACCCCAGCAGTGCCCCCCCAGACATCTCCTCTGAGGAGGACAGGGAGATGAAGAGCCCCCGAGCAGGAGACAGAGCTGAAAGCACACGGTAACCACGGAGCCGTTGGATGCAGCCTGGATCAATTGTGAAGGCTTTGCCCCCTTGCTGTGTAAAACATCCAGAGCAAATGTAGAGTGACAGGAAAGGGGTCAGTGGTCTGGGTCACCACTGAGGTGCTGGAGGAGATAATCAGACCCTTTTCCTTCCAGTTCAGTGGCTGCCAAAAACACCGGAGAGCCTCACAAAAGTGCGGGGCGCAGCCAGGCGTGAGCACTCAGAGAGGGCAGCGCTGGAGGAGCCGCCATCCCCACCCCGAGGGCCACCTGCAGCTCAGCCCTCAGCGCTTTGCTCTGCTCCGCAGACCATTTGGGCTTTGGGAGTCGGGCTGTGAAACGTGAGGATTGCCCTGCGTCACCTGGGAGGTGACAAACCTCTCGTGGGATGCTTTTGTGAGGTGTTCTGCGGTCCCTGCGGGGCTCGGCGCGGGTTGAAGCAGCCAGCCTGGATCAGCAGTGCTGTTCATAGAACTGGAGAGCATCTCTGCTCCGTATGGGGCTGGGCAAAGCCATAAAATGAGGTGATTTCAGAAGGCCAGGCCCCACTAACCCCGCTCTGAGGGGTTTCTCTCCAAGGCTTTCCCAAGGAACATTTTGGAGCTTGCTGCTGCTTAGTTCAAGTCTCCCTCCCCAAACAAGGCTTTGGTGCTGATTGCATCTTCAAGAAGGCTCCCTGCCGGGGATATTTTGACAGAAAATGTGATAAAATATAACACAGCAGATACCGTCCCCCTTGCAGTTTATGAGGAATTTTGTAACCCGAGGGGATTAATTCTATATCACGTTACAGCACGTACTATAGATCCTGTCCTCCTCCTTGCTGTTTCTTGGCACACATAATGAGCAAACCTTCCAATAAATTTGTTTGTATCTGAAAAATTCTTGTGGCTGGGTTGGAGCTAATCAAGCTCCTGTCTCCAGCATCTTCCCCTCACTTTGTCCCCAGATATCTCACAGTTATCCCGACTTTCTCAAAAGCACAAAGTAAAACACTTTCTGTGAGAGCTGCAACTGCTTTTGACAACTCAATGGCTCTTTGGAATTTGGGAAACCACAAAAAAACAAACAAACAAAAAAAAAACCCTCCCAGGCTCCCCAGTTCTGCTCCAGATGCCTTCTCCATCTCTTCCCTGTCATTTACACCCCGTGGAGTGGGTGGGAATGGTGGGAGTGAAATGCTGGTTTAGGAGCTTGCAGAGAGGTGGGGTTTGAAGGCACACAGACAATTCAGCAGTGATAATCAATGGGATTTGGGCACTTTTGGGAATCTGTCTTTGCTGCTAGCCAGGCGTTTGTGCAAATGATCAACAACTTGAGACGGGAGATTTGTTCCCCACTCCCTCTCCCTGTCAGCTTTTATTTGCCTTCTGCTGCCCTCCCGCACAATCCATAAGCCCTCCTCTTTTGCATGATTGTCTCAATTTGCATTTCCAGCAGATCCACTGACATTTGGCTGGACTCTGGGTGAAACACTCCTTGAAATTAGCCTGCACGTTGAGTTTGTTCTGGGAAGATAAGACGGGAAGTGGCAGGGGGGCCTGGGGGGAATTAGGCACGTGAAACTGCGCTGGGAAAGGAGCACCAGCAGCCAGACTCGAGGCCAGCAGTATTTCTCTGGGATTTGTTTGGGAAGCAGAACTTGTCACTGTGGGCAATGGACTCATCTCCCTCACCCCACCGGCTTCCAATCCCAGCACAAGCCCCTCTGAGGAAGCCAAAGGATAAATCGTCTGCTCGCCTGCTCCGGAGCTGCTCTGTAGTGCTGGCAACGTGAGACTGAGGAGGAATTTTAATTTCATGCCGTGTAAGAAGAGTGCATGCAACAGTAGCAGCCGTATGGATTTTCATATGAATAGAGTACAGTATTCATAACAGGGCAGCAGTGCTGTCCCGCAGGTTTGCATTCTTCTCCTCTCTTTGCTGTTTTCACGTTCCCCTCGCTGTGCACCCATTCTTGCCTTTGCTGAAATGGAAAGTATGTCCTTGCCAGATGGGTGTACAAAGTGACGAGCCTGTTTCTCAGTTAGATGGCAATTGGCTTCAGAGACCTTTTGTTGCTTTAATTTCTGTGCAATCCAAGTGCGAGTCTGTTTTGCTTGAGAGGGAACATTTTTTAGCCTGGTGCCTCTCTTGCACGAGCACTTTGCAGACAGTGGAGCCCATTAATGCTGCTCCGTCTCAAGAACTATCTAAAATAAAGGGACTTAAATCACTTACTCGGAGAGGGAAGGCAGGTCCTGGGAATGACTGATGGGTTGTGTGGGGCTGGCCTGGGCGCTTTTCACCCCTTTCTCCTCCCTGGTGATCTCTCTAGTCCTCAGCCAAGAGCTGAGGTCACCTCAGCAGCAAAGAATTTGGTTTGTAAAACGTGTCACGCTTTGTTCAGGGGAGGTTTTTGTTTTATTTGATTTTAAAAATTTGCGTGTATTTGTTAGGGGAGGAGCCTGTAGTGATTTTTCTTGAGGCTGCTGATCTCATACATTCTGCACAGCCATAAAATACGCTTTAGATAAACTTCTCCTGCTAACATCAGTGAGGAGCAGTGCTCTGCTCGTTCCCATGCTAAACTGGTCGTTACTGCGCCGGCACATCCCGGCACGTCTGTCAAACCCACTCAGCTCTGCCAGGTAGGGCAGGTGGATAAATCTGTCTGCCTGCACACGCTGCTCTTCCTGCTATCCCTGCCTGGCAGGAAAAGGCATGAACGGGGGAAATCCTTCTCCTGGCTGCCGGGGAGGCGCGGGCCTGCGACGGGAGGCGAGCGGAGAAACCGCGGGGCTGTCGGTGCAGAGCGAGCCTGGACACCGAGCTGCGGAAGTGTGGCTGGAGAAGGAGTTTGCGGCAATGCGAGTGATTTTCTCTGCCATCCTCACCTGCCCCGCTGGCAGCTGCTGGCAGCACGCTGAGCTGGAGCCCAGCAGTGCCGGATCTGGCTCCGTGCATCCCCTGCCAGCCGCGGGGAAAGGCGGAGAAAGCCGGCGGCGTCTCCAGATGGCCCTTGCCTGGCCACCCCTCCGAGCCCCGGGCTGCTCAGGGCACAGCCTCCCCTCCGCCCCCACAGTGCCCCTGGCGAGGGAGAGAGTGGAGAGCTTGGATACTGGGAAAGATTTCTTCACTGGAAGAGTGGTCAGACACTGGAACAGCTTCCCAGGGACGTGGTGGAGTCACCATCCCTGGAAGTGGTGACAAAATGAGCAGAGGTGGCACGGTGATGTGGTTTGGCTGGTTAAAGGCTGGGTTTGATGATCCTGGAGGTCTTTTCCAGCCTGAATGATTCTGTGTTCCACAGGAGAGGGGGGACGGCAGCTTCAGCTATGCCCCCCAGCCCTGGGCTAGCCCTGGTGACAGACGTGTCCCAGCAGGGACGTGACACCCTCCAGGGTTTAATGGTTCCCTTCATGGCTTGGATTGATACAGCTGGCAAACACATTAAAGAGTCCAGCAGCAAAGCGGGCCCATAATTCATAAAATACAGATTTTCATCTGAAATCATTGCCTGAAACAGCTCCCTAGTGGAGGGAGGGATGGCTGTGGGGGGACAGTGTGAGTGTGTCCTTCCTGGGCACATCCCTCCAGCCAGGGGACCAAGGACTGAGCTCCCCCAGTGCCCCCTCCAGGCCCCCAGCGAGGGGGAGCAGCCCAGCACTGCTGTGGCAGAGCAGGGGACACCGGCAGCTCTGAGCCTTAAAGAACAAATCCCTGTCTGGATAAGCCCAGGAAACTCCCACCAGCCTTCAGGATCAGAGAATTCCCACCAAAACAATCTGAGAATGGTGAATTCACAGTCAGATTCAAGCAGATAATTCCATGAGCTGCTCCTGGTGAATGTGGTGAGTCCCACTGAGGGCTGGGGGGTTCTTCCCCAGGGTAATTCCAAGAGATGCTGTCATGGCCTGAGAAGGGAAAGCGTTCTCCAGGATTTCTCTGAGATCCTCGTGTGGATTGAGAAGGGGAGAGGCTTCGCCAGGGTATCTCTGAGAGCTCCTCTCCCGGCCTGAGAAGGGACAGGTTTGTGCCTGGCAGGAGCTGGCACTGCTGCCTCTCCTCGGCCCAGCTCGGAGGGGCTGTTCAGAAGCTGTTTCAAGTGCCGGCTAAGAGGGAAGGTAAAGTGACCGATAAAGTCTCTCTTCAGCACTTGCAGGGCCTTTGGGATCCTCTTATAAATCAAAGCCAGCAGGTGGACTCAGGTGTGGGAGCACAGAACCTCAGCGAGCATTACTGAGGCTGTGGAACACCATCCCCACCCTGGCAGAGGCAGAGGGGAGGGCGCTGCATCCTGCAGAGCCTGTGACTCCAATGACGGTGCAAGTCCTTCAGAAGGAAGAAAGGGACAGTCTGGGGAGAAGGACCTTCTGGGCTGGCTCCTTCCCAAAGATCCAGGAGCTGCTCGTGTTGCCTGCCTGCTAATTGGAGTTGGCTGTAACTGATTTGGAAAGCGATGGCCTTAGGGAGCTGAGATTGTTGTTTGTGTTTGTCTGGGATTAAATACAGATGGAATTAAAACGAAGAGGGGGGGAAAAAAAAAAGAAAAACACAACAAACCCTCGATTGGAGGAGGAAGCTTTGATGGAATAAATTCCTGCTGCCAGTCAGGGTCTCGGTGCCATTCCCACGGAAGCACCAGGGAAACAATGAAAGGCTAGAGACAGAAATAGAAAGCAAAAAGATGAGTGGACTCTGATGAAAGGAGTCATATTAATAATGAAAACTGGAGGGTTTGAAGCTGCTTTAGAGTGAATTTTCAAGGCACAGACTCTCTCGGGAGCAGGGGCTGCCTCAGCCCTTTGGTGCAGGCACGACCCACAGCTCTGCAGGTGCTCCGAGCAGGACCCAGCCCCCAGCCCGGCTCTGGAAGCACAGACTGCAGGAGGAGACAGGGAAATACCTGCTGGGTTGGACTGGCCAGGCCAGAGGCCTCCAACACCAGGAAAATTGGAGCCTCGTGGTATTAGGTCACTGCCAGATCTCTTCACAGCCGAGTGCAAACTGTGACACGAGCAATAAATCACGACAGTGACAAAACACGAGGCCCGGAATCATTAGCAGATTACGCTCTGCAGATATGTGGGTGGGGAGGGGGGGCTGTGTTGGGTCTGGAGCAGTGGGAACTGTGACACTGCCTCGGGTGAGGAGTGAAATCCTCCTTGAGACACTCCAACAAACCCTCCTTTCAAACGCTGTGTTTCAGGAGGCTGGCATAAAGTCTGAGGATGAAGGTGTGACTGTTGAGAGCTGGAGGTGTCTGTAGCTTCTATCATGGGTGAATTTCGGAAAGAAAACAGAAATATTTGACAGTGGCTTCAGCAGCCCAGCTCCTTGCTGCTGGGGATGGATGAAATGGTTAAGTGAAGGTGTCTTCTCTCTGTGCTTTCTTGGTTTCTCTGCCTCCCTGTTGGCACACACATCCACGTTCTCTGTTCCTCTCCCATCTGCTTCCCCTTCCCAAAATTCGAACATTTCACTCCTAAAATTCTGCCTTCATGTATATGAATGAAAGAGAAAAATATCCCTGCAAACCATAAGGGCTCAGTGGCTGGGATAAATTTTGATCTGCACCACAAAGCCCCTCCTAGGTGTGGCCTCCTCCAGCTCTGCCAGGTTGCGGTGTTGGTGCTGAGCGTCCCTCAGGAGGAGACTGTTTCTCCATCAGGGTCTCGGTTGTGACTCTCGGGTGCTGAATTTGGGCAGGCAGGGGTGGTGCCGTCCCAAAATCTCGGTGTGATCAGTGCTGGGTGCAGATGGGGTGGGGGCACAGAGCGGGTGCTGGGTGAGCTGCTGGCCTTGTTTGGTGCCCAGCCCCTCGGGGATGGAACTGGAGCTGGGTGGAGCAGCCCTTGGGGGGAGATGAGGCCTCTTGCAGCCCTGAAAGCTCCGGAGCTGCTTGGGGAGGCAGCCCGGGAGCAGAGCACGGGGCGGGGGGAGTTGTTCCAGTGTTGAATTACTGAACCACGCACGCAGTACTTGCCTCACCAGCTAGACCCGAATTGCTGTTCAAACACTGCTTTGCTGCCTGACGTTGGCAATCAGGGAGCTAATTACACTGGATTAGGGTTTTTCTCTTAATTACATGAAAAATTTAGCGCGGCTGATGTTCATGGGGCTGCAGGGGATTAAGGAGGGAGCCATGTGTTTATCTACAGGTCAATTATGGGAGCCAGAGCAGGAATGTGCTGCAGCTCCGTCTCTCCCAGCCCTGCACCCAGCCTGAGCCCATCTCCTGCTGCTGATTTTGGGCCACGGGCACGAGGAGGGATGGCTGGGGAGCCAAAGCAGGGCCTGGGGGCAGAGCTGCCTCTGTCCTGCTCGGGTGGGCTTTGGCAGCCCTGGGCAAGGTCTGTCCCACCTCCTGCTCTGCTCAGGAGCTACAGGCAAGAGCCTTCAGCACGAAGCCAGGCTCAGGCTGCTGTGTCCTGCTGGCCCAGGGTGTTCAGATTGTGCTGCTCCTACACTCCCAAGCCATTTTCAGCTCCAGTCCTGCAGCCACAGCTCCTGTTCCCCTCCCTCCTCCCACTCTGGGGGCTCTGGCATCACTGCTGTGCTTTGCCTGGGTGTTGTTGCTCCATCTGCCCTCGTGTCCCTGTGCCCGTGGCACCAACAAAGAGCTGTGGTGGCATCAGTGAAGTGACCCTGTGGCTGCCACCAAGGGCAGCACCACAGCAGGGCCTTGGGCACATCCTCTCAGCTCTCTGCGGGGTGTTTTCCCTGTGAGTGGGGTGGAGAGGGAAGCTCTGTGTCCACTGGGGTTCTGCCAGGGCAGGGCAGGGCTGTGGCTGCTCGGAGGGAATTTCACAGTGCTCCAAGTGCCAGGCCCAGCCCTGAGTCCTGACCGGTTCAGAGTTACAGACACAGCACCAAGATTCCCCTCCTTGCCCAGCTGAATTTGAAATTAAACTCTGAACTGGGGCGTTTGAGGACCAGCAAGCTGATGCACCCACCCTCCCTGGCTGATGCAGAGCAGGGCTCTGTGTGCTGGGCCAGCTCTGGGCAGCTGCAGCTCCAGCACTCCCAGGACAGGGATGGACAGGGATGGACAGGGACAGAGGGACAGAGGGACAGAGGGGCAGGGACAGACGTGTGCTCGGAGCCCAGCCCAGCAAGCCCTGCTGTGTTTGAGGCCGTGCTGAGCAGCGTTCCATGTGTTGCATACACAGATTATTCAGAGCCAGTTCATCTGCTTATCTGCTGATTAATTCTGAGATGCTGGAAAGGGCATGTGCCGAAGGCTTAGGGAGCTACAGTGCCGAGATGGAAGAGATTTTGCTTTTTATTTTTATTTTTATCCCTGATCTGCCCCAGAATAGCTCTGGGGAAGCAGCTCAGAGTGGCGGGAGGAGCTTTCCTCACACACCAGGAACCTGAGCTACCTCACACCTCTGTCTGATGGAGACTGGGGCGTGAATGAGCAGGCAGGGAGAGATTCAGCCCCCTGGATTTATATTGTAGAGCCTCCATCAGGAGGCTTTAATGCTTCCAGGACAGGGAATGTACCAGCAAACGTCTCTGGGCCCCAGCCAGCCCTGCTGGTCCTGCTTCCTGCAGGAGACACGTGTGCTGCAGCTCCTGTGTGCCCAGAGAGGGTGAAGGAGCCCCAGACTCAGCTCCAGTCCCTGCTGTGTTTGCCCAGAGCCCAGCCAGGCTGCCGGGGCAGGGCAGAGCTGGGTCTGCTCCTCCAGGAGCCCTGGGGCAGTGCCAGCCTGGCTGGGGCTCCCTGTCCCCAGCCGACCTCTCTGCGGGGCTGCTCCTGCAGCCAAACCCAGCCCCTGGCCGGGCTGGGGACAGAGGGAGCGCCCGTGGTGAGGCTCTGCCCCCATCCTGACCCTGAAAATGCCCATCCCCACCTGCAGCAGGGACCTGGGGGAGCAGCAGCGAGGTGGGAGAGCCTCATTTCCCAGGATTTGAGCTAAGCTGAACGCTCTGTAATTTTCTCACATCCTCTGCCCGAGCAAGGTTAGATCTGATCAGTGACACACGACTGGCTCTGCATGCACAAGCAAAACCAAAAATATGCACGGCCTCCTTGTTCACCTGATCGCTCCTCCCTGACCTGGAGCGCTGCAGAACCACCAGGCAGGCTTTATCCACAGGTTTATAAACCCCAAAGACAATAAAATTCAGATTCTCTTATTTCCTTCTGGGTTCTGGCCTTGGGCAACTGCGAGTTTGGCTCATGTTCCAGCATTCCCGGGAGGTGCTGGGCAGGAAATCGAAGCCATTTGAAACATATTACTTACATGATGTTTTGGAAAAGGAAAGAGAATAATATTTCCTGAGGAACTCTGTGGCTTCCACCTGATCAGCTGGAAGCCGTGGCTTCGGAGAAACAGGATTTTTGTGTGGCAATTTTTGACAGTCATTTAGTTTTCTCCTCCTTGGGGAGAACCACGGCTCGCTGAAGCTCGTTTAGAGCAAACTTCACATTAGACTGTCTTGTCTAAGTGGCTTTTGATGCCATTTTACATGGCCACTCAAGGTCAACAAAGCAAACTAAGCAAGACCAATCCCTTCAGCTGTGAAATGCAGTGCTGCAGGAGGAGGTTGGTGGGGGCAGAGAGCCTGACACGGAGCTGTGCAGGATTATTCAGCTGGAAGGGCACAGGTGAGGTGTGCACAGATAACACAGATGCAGGGCTATTTTGGGGGCTTTGGGCAAGAGCTGCAAATGCTTTGTGACAAGCAGACACCTGGCACCTCCCTCGCCCTAAATAACACCGGAATAACACCAGCTCTGGGCTTCCTCTCATCTTTTCTGTCCATCACAGAGGCTGAGGTTCAGCACCCAGCCCTGTTTTCCTTCACTTGGGCTATTACTCCCTCCCCAAATGCGGCTCACAGCTCCCTCCATCCCTAATTGTGTCCTGCAGGCAGGGCTGGGGAGCTGTGGATTTCTGTCCTGG
Source organism: Picathartes gymnocephalus (assembly GCA_013390045.1). NCBI lineage: Eukaryota > Metazoa > Chordata > Aves > Passeriformes > Picathartidae > Picathartes > Picathartes gymnocephalus. The sequence continues at coordinate 497,881 of WEKY01062672.1, forward strand.
CTCAGGAGTCCCTTTGGGTGCCTGCTTTGGGTCAGGCTGAAGGGCAGAACGAGGGCACAGAGTGGGAAAGGGCAGGGAATGAGCCAGGGTTTGTGGGCAGGGCTGAAGGGCAGCCTGGGTTGTGCTCACCCAGCTCAGCCCGCAGTGCAGCCCTGCTCGAGGCTGCCAGGGCCGTGGAGAACGGGATGCTTTAGGAATAAAAACCCCTCTCTGCCGCTTCCTGGAGCTGCCCCACTCTTTCCCTTGCCTGTGCTTCCATTTGCTCCGCAGCTGGCAGGGCAGGAGCCGGGCTGAGGCAGGGGAGGGATGGCAGAGGCAGAGGAGCAGCGAGCAGAGCCTGTGACAGCAACACCCACCTCGCTGCTGCCTCTGGGAGGCCAGAGCTTCTTCCCTTTGATGGTTCCCTTGCTGGCTGCCGAAATGTAAAGCCGGGAGCAGAGCAGGGCTGTTAACAACGACTCGCAGCTCCCAGAGAAGCACCAACACCTCCTTGAAAATCAGACAGGGGGTGAAGGGAGCAGGGGATCATTGCTGAACAGAGGGACAGGATGTCCCTGCTCACTGGGCTCCTCGCTGGGGATGGATTAGAGAGGACAGGGTTTGTGCCCTGAGCTCTCCTTCTTCTGGGCAGGAAACCCCCAGGACCCCGAGCGTTCCCACTTTTTTGGGGCTGCATTTGATGCTGCTGGCCCTGGAGCCCCAGCAATTGTCTCTTTACAACAAGTGCTAAAAAAAGCAGCCCTGCTCCTTCTCAGCATTCCCTGATCCCTGGAGCCCCCCAGATTATCACTCTCTACCTCCTGCTTTTGTACTGAGCCCTCTCCTGCACTGGATTTCCTCAGTTCTATACAAGACAATCTTTTGGCCACCTCATACATCATTCTTTTCATCTCGCTGCTGGTTTTAGCTGATTTAGGGCTGCTCTGTGCCATGCGGAGGTTGGTTCCAGCACCAGGGTGTGCAGAGCCTTCCTGGGGGCACAGAATGGGAAGGAGCTTCCCTCTGGATGGGAGGGAGAGCTGGGCCTCCAGGAAAAGACAATGCTGCTGATTTAAAGCACCATCCAAAGCAATCCAACCTCGCCAGCCCAAATTTCATTCTAATGAATCCATCCCCGGAAGAATACTACTTAATTAATTAGCAGCTCATTTGCATGAGGTGGCATGTTATTAAAGTTCTGCTGCTGCAAGTAGGGCTGTGACAAGGTGTGAGCTGACAGCTTTTCAAATAAAAAGTCTTTTCAAGGAATGATCTCCCGAACTGGCAGCTTTGTTCTAAACGAGCCTCTCATGCAGTAATAAATTAAAGACATGGTGCTGCTGATTAGGCTCGGCATGGTGCCTCTGTGCCACCCTCCCTGCTTCATCCTGCAGCATCTGCGCAGGGCTGGAGGAAGCAGAAGGATGGGAGAAGGAAAGCAAGGCGTGGAGAAGGAAAGAAAGGCATAGAGAAGGAGAGAGCCTCTCCAGTGGCAGTTTCTCTTCAGGGTCCATCCTGTCAGGATGCCTGAGCTGCTGCTTCACCCCAGCAAGTGGCTCCTTCCCCTCCAGAACCCTGCAGAAAGGCAGCAAGGGATCCTGCTCCCAACCCCTTTCCTCGTGGGAATGGGAAGAATGGTGTTCATGGAAGAAACGTTCATGGAATCTCTGCTGCTGCCACATCCAACACTGGGGGTGCACCCAAAGCTGCTCCTTGACCCTGGGGGGCAGCTGGGGCCGGTGGGGCTGTTGGACCAGACCGTGGGGTCACAGAATGCTTTGGGCTGGAGGGACCTTCAAGCTCATTTTGTCCCAGGGGCAGGAACACCTCCCACTGTCCCAGGCTGCTCCAAGCCCTGCCCAACCTGGCCTTGGACACCTCCAGGGATGGGACACCCAGAATTTATTTGTTGCAACAGCCAGTTGAGTGTGGTTTGAGCTTTAACAGGGAAGGAACAGCGGGTTTTGATTTGTTTTGTGCTTCAAAACCTCTCTGGCCTTCCCTGGAGGTGAGCGCACACTCTGAAGTGATTAGTGAGAGTATTTAATGTTTAGCTGGACAGTGCAATTCGGGAAAGGATGGATTTTCTCCTCCCTCAGGGTCCAGAGTTGGTCTCCAGGAGCTGCTTTGCTCCCAGCCACTTCTCCTGACTGAGTTCCTGCAAGGAACCCATCCATCGAGGCTTCCCTGGGCTGACTTTGGGCAAAGACAAAGGTGATGCCCACTGTGACAGATCCATTCCCTCCTAATTTGGGAGAAATGCATAAAGAAAATGTGACAGGAGAGAAAGAGACTGGGAGATGAGGGAGCCTGCAGGTAATGAAGTTAATTGGATGTGCTGATTTGAATGGAATGTGCATGTAAGGTTTGTCATTAACTTCCTCATGGACACATCTATGATTTAAAGGAGAGATACTTAATGGGATTACTGTTCCATTTGAAATCCGAGGGGGAGACTTCCCCCACGGAGCCCAGTCCCATTCCTGGTGTTCCTGCCTGCAGGAGGGGCACGCAGGGAAAGTTTTCTGGGGCTGGGCTTCTCCTCCCGTGGATGGGGACATGGTGAGGGATCCTCTGGGGGCCCCGGCACACCTTCTTTAGCAAAGTCAGGTCCCAGATGTGGGGTGGGCTGGCTGAATGAGCCCCAGCAAACTCCCCCACTCCTCTGGATTCAGCAATGGCCTGGGAGTGGGTCCAGTCCAGATGTCAGCAGCGAGTCTCTGCCAGAATTTCACAGAGGGCTCTTGGAAACTTGTTGGGTAATGACTTGCAGTTCCAGTTCTGGTTTCTCCCCTCCTGGACGTTGCTGTGGGTGTCAGAGGGTGCAGGACCAGGAGCATCACCCAGCCCAGCTTTCTCCTTTGTTGCCAACACAAAAATTACCAAGTTCAGGCAGCGCCTGCTGCTCCTGGCCCTGGGAATCGTCTCAGGAGCTCCTCCACCGCCTCCCTGGCTGTTTCCACATGGAAGCCCAAAGTGTTTTGGGAGCCATCAGGCACCTGAGGATGTGGGGAGAAGCGGCAGCTCTCGAGGGGTCGGTGGGTGGCCTTGCTGCAGGACCCAGCCCCTTCACGCGTGGACTTACTCAGCTGCTTTTTCTGGCACCAGGCATTCCATCGTGAGTCAGCCTCCTGGAAAGGCCCGTAATGAGAACAGACAGGTAATTTAATCACGGAAAGTTCCTACAAAGAGATTCGCTGTCTTGTAATGGGAGCCTGCTGGGAGGGGCTGGGAGGGAACGCAGAGATCTCCCACCCTGGCCCTGGCTGGCTGAAACACCTGAGGGGAACTCTCCTGCGAGAGGTGTGGTGGAGCTTCCTGTCCGATTAGATCCTCGAGCGGCTCCGACACGGCGACACGGCGGCGGCACAATGCGGTATTTTGCTAATCTCTGCCGATAAAACCCGGCTCAGCCCGGGCTGCATTGTGGGGGTATTAGAGAGCTCAGCGTGAGCCCGGCTCTGCGGGGCTGAGCTCCCCGCGCCCAGCGCAGCCCGCTCCTGCGCCAGGGGCTGCCCCGCCAGCCAGGGATGGGTTTGGATTTGCAGATTATGTCATTAGGAGAGATTTCTAAACATGCAGCAGGAGGGAAGGGCTGGATGTGGCCCAGGCAGCTGCTGGGGTTCATGTCCGAGTGTGGCAGCCCGTGGCGCGTCCTCCCAGGCTCTGCCGTCCCTCTGATCCCGGTTTCCAGCTCAGAGGTGCCTCTCCACGCACCTGAGCTCCAGCCATGCCCACCCTGCTTCCCTCCGGGCCTCTCTCCCGAGCCCTTCCCGTGCCCATCATCCTGTCAGGAGAGAGGGCAGACGGGGAGAGGGAGGGACAGAACCACACAGGACCAGCCCAGCCCCGTCCCCCTGCTCCCCTCTCCCCCATCGCCGTGCTGGGACGAGCCCTCGATTTGGGATGAGCCCTGGATTTGGGACCAGCCCAGAGGCGCAGGGCTGGTCCCACGCATCTGTTCCAGGAGTTGTCTGGGCCCGGGAGGGCACCCATACGTGAGGCAGAGGAATTATTTCCCTCTCCAAACGTCAACAAGAAGCTTCCTGCTGTGTGAGATGATCCCTTTCTTCTTCCTCGTCCACGGGAATCATCGCTCTTCTCTGACATCATCATTTGTTGCCGTGGAAACGCAGCCCTGAGCAGGAGATGCAGTGGAGCATCCTGGTGTCAGTGGCTTCCTCTCAGCCCTGGGATGTGGGCAGGGGGCTCGGGGGTGTCTGGGGGGTTCAACACCCACCCAGGGAGGGGGGCAGCGGGCTCGGCTGTCCCCTTGTCCTGTGCCCTGAGCCACCTCACAGTGACAGGCTCCCTGAGAGCCCCAGGGCTGCTCCCGGCCTTTGTGGGGACAGGAGGGGCAGGCAGCACCCGGGACCCCGCGCTGGGGCCCGAAACTCCCGTTCCAGGCACAGCTCCGAGCCCTCATCCCGGCTGGAGGAGCCATCGGTGCTGCCTCCAACCCAGAGCTGCAATTCCCAGTTGGAATGGGTCTGCACCAGGCTTGTCCAGTGGTATCTCTCTTTATTAGCCCTGTCTGACCTCATTACTAGAAAGAAGCTCAATTTAACGAGCTGCCGGTGCCCTGAGGGATCTCTGGAAAACAGTTGTTTTTCACAAAGGCTGCTGATCCCTCATGTCCGGCACTCCCATTCCCGTCTGGCCATTAATCAGGCGTTTGCATGGAGGTGGCTGTGGATCCCTGGCAGCCCCCTGTTCTGCTGTCCATTCCTCAGGTGATTCTTGTCCCCCTGGTGCTGGTGGCTCCCACAGCAGCGTGGGTGACTCAGGCGGCAACACCCAGTAAGGCACTGGGCTCATACTGGTGTGAATCTGCCTCTAATTCTCAGTATTTCCCAGGGGCTCTGATGATTCTAATTCTCCCAGGTGGAATTAAAGCAGAGTTTGACCTTCTGCCTTTTGGAGGATTTTGCTTTCTGAAAATTCGGGGCTTTTGAGGAAGGCTTGGGCTGGCAGCTTAATCCTGCCAGAGGCTCCCCGTGCCTGACCGTGGGTGTTCAACAGACCACTCACATCCCCACCTGATGTTCTTTTGTAGCACTGAACACTCGGGAGGCAAAGGGAAAAAGGGAGAAATCCAGAAAATAAATGTGTCTGTGTGTACCCAACATGTCTGAACACGGCAGGAGGCACCGGGGCTCTTCCCAAGGGAGGATTTATTCGGAGGAGGCTGCAGGGGAGCGTCCCTGCTCTCCGAGTGTGAAGATCTCCTGGTATTTCCAGCTGGGGTGGCTCATTTCTCACATAAATCATAAGATGCTTAACGACCTGCTCTCTTACCTGCTGGGGACGTGAACCAGAAAAAAGAGCCAGCCCTTTCTGTGCTCCCTCCTGCCTCTTCGGAAGGTTTTGGCTTCGGCTTTTCCTGCCTTTTGCTCCGTTCCGCAGCCAGGCAGGGAAAATGGAGCAGTAGAACGGGCTGGGTCAGCACAGCCCGGCGTGTGGCAGGAGCAGATGGCATCTCTGGGATTGGAGGTTTTTCCAGGGCCGTGTTCCCTCTCCTGGATGGGCAGCAGGCTCATCCCGGACCATTCCTGGACCATTCCCGGCTCATCCCGGACCATTCCCGGCACATTCCCGGACCATTCCTGGCACATTCCAGGCACATTCCCGGCACATTCCCGGCACATCCCGGACCATTCCCGGCACATCCCGGACCATTCCCGGCACATTCCCGGCTCTCTGGCCCGGCAGCGCTGTCGCTGCGAGCCCTTGGTTCTCCCAGCCCCGCTCACACCGCATTCCCATCCAGCGGCTCTCCAAATATGCAAATCCTGGTGGGAAAGACAATGTAAAGAGTTTGTTTATCCTCCTCCCTCCCCCTCGCGCAGCCCCCGAGGCCATCAATTATTAACTTTGGGAAGAGAAGGCGTTTCCTCGACAGCAGCGCTGCTGGCAGCGATGGCGTTTGTCACAGCCTGGGCAGGTTTTCCTGCGGGAGCAGGGAGTTGTTTTGGAGGGATGGAGGGATGCTTGGAGCCCGAACTGAGCGGGCCGCGTGGTGCTGTGTGAGAGCTCTGCTCGCTCAGCAGAACGGCTTTGCCTCTCTGGATCCTGCAGACAGGAAAGCAGCAGCAGCATCTCCAGGTTTTAAGCAGGGATGATGCTCCAGGAGGATTCCGTGGCAGGAGGAGCTGATGGAGATTGTCCAAGTGTCATTCTATAGGTGTCTAGAGATTTAAAAAATACCTCTGCAGTATCCTGGCTTTGCTGTTGGCTGTAGAGTTTTGTGGCCTCCTTTCAGGTTTGTTTTAGAGAGAATCTTAAAAGTTTACAATTTCCCTTCCCCCTGGATGGTCAGTCATAGCTCTCTGGCAGTCTCTGTGCTCACCTTGCAACCACAAAATTTCCTCATTATTTCCCCTGGATTGGCAAAACCACATCAGCTCCAGGGGAGGAGGAACCTTTGCTCCAGCTCCTGCTCCACAAGCTGCCTGCTGGCTCTGCTCTGTCTCCACTTTGGAGCTGAGATTTTGGAATTCATTCCTCTTCCTACCTTATCTCCCTCCTCCTCCTCTCCTCGCCCTACCATCCCCCGAAATAAAGCCAGAATTTGGCCGCTGTGAGGTCCTCCCTGTGATGCCTTTGAGCTGGAGCAGAGGCCAGACAGAATGCGAGGAATAAATTAGGGATTTATTGCAAGGCCTGCCAAGGGCACAGCCTGGCAATGCCAGAGCCCGGCTGCAGCCCTGCCAGGATGGGCCTCGAGATGGGCACAGAAAAGGGGCCTGGGCACGGGGTTTCACACTTGGAGAAGTTCTGCTCCATTGGCATCTGGAGCTGAACTGGCCAATTCATCACTGGGAATGATGGAGTTCCATCCTCCTTGCTCGGCCTCCTCTTTTTGACGTTGTTGGTGCTTTTGGGGCTGAGGTTGGGAAGGATTGTCCTGGAATGTTGGGCTGGAGAGAATTGTTGTGATGTTGTTGTGTAGAGAACTCAGTAACACTGAATGTGAATCTAAGAGCTGCACACTGAAGCAGAGCAGAAAAAAAAACCGTAAAACCTTTGGCATCAGCTGACCCGTGTGTGTGTGCTCCCTGCAGATCCGGGCCGATGGCCCCCCCCAGGGCGGGGTCCAGTACGAGGTGCTGTCGGTGTTCAAGGACGGGAGTCCGGTGCTGCGGGACATGGCCTTCTCCACGGACCACAAGTACCTGTACGTCATGTCCGAGCGCCAGGTGAGTGCCTGCCCCCCTGCCCAGGGATGGGGTGTTTGCCCAGCTGCTCCTCCACCCTCCCACAACTCCCGACTTGCCACCACCTTTTCCCGCTTCCCTCCCCGCGGTCAATTAGGAATAATTAAGAAACTCCGCTAAAAACTTGTCTGAGATCATTAAGAACAGCTCGCTGACGAGGAGGATGTGTTAATTAACGCCAACTGACCGAGCAGCCGCAGCCCAGCCAGGTGGGGGAACCTGCTGCCAGCACATTTGTCAGCTCACGAGCTGCTGGCCAGACTGGTTCCAGTGCTCCCCGCAGCCGCCTGGGGTTTCTGCCCAGACACAGAACTACCGCGGGCAGCTCAGGGCAGAAGCCTTTGGGCTGAGGAGCCCTGGAAGAATAAGCTTTGCGGGCAGAGGTGCTGGAGGCCGCCGCGGTGCGAGCTGGGGCTCAGCGGGTTGGTGTTCCCCGCGTGAGCTCTGGCTCAGACGGTGCGAGCGCCGTTGTTCCCCGCGAGCGCTGGCTGCCTTTGCCCCCAGTTTGTTTCTTTTGCTTTGGGGTTTCTCCGGGCTGTTTCTTCCCCTGCCGGTCACAGCCATGGGGTTCTCGTGCCTTTGCTTCAGCATTTGCTTCCCTTTCCAATTCCCCCTTTTCCCCAGCCCCACTGTTTCATTTTCAGGCCAGCCATCACGGTCCTGAGGCATTTCTAGAATTTCGCTTAGGTGCAGGTTCTCAGGCACAAGGCCTCAGCTCCCCAGTGCTGTGGGGTTTGCAAGGGCACCTGGGACACCCTCAGCAGCTGGGGACAGCTCTGATGTCCCTCCAGGTTTGATGCCACCGCCACTGCTCCATCCTGAAAGAAGCTGAGTTTGTGGAATCCCGGAATTTTTTGGGTTGGAAAGGACCTTTAAGATCATTTTGTTCCAACCCCTGCCATGGGCAGGGGCACCTCCCACTGATTCAGGTTGTCCAGAGCCTCATCCAGGCCTGAGGGTGATGCTGGTGTTCCAGGCTGGGTTGGGAATGCTGCAGGATTTCCTGTCTGGATGGACAGACAGACCCAGGCCCTCCTCACCAGCAGTAAAAGGAGAGAGCAGCGTCCCCAGGAGGGAAAATGGCTTGAAGGAGAGACCTGAAATGTCACACTCAGTGCTCAGCTCTGAAATTTAAAAAGAAATTTGGATTCCTGGTCCTCTTTGAACCTCCCCTCTGCCCCCATTCCCGTGGAATGCTCCTGGAATGGTTTGTCTCCCCAGCAGATGAGTCTGGGGGGTGCTGAGGCGGCGAGGCTGGAATTGCTCACATCGGGCGCCAGCAGAAAGGAAACATAACTCACAATATGCTGAGGGGAGCTCTGAAATTGCACAAATTATTCTATTTTATACTTTAATTAGTTTGAATTAGCAATGGGACTAGATGCATAAAATGATCCAGTGAAGGGTGAAATGGAAAAAGGGCTGTGGTGTGGATATCACTTTATTATGTGGGGTTTGTGCAGGCAGTGTGCAGGACCTGCAGGAGACCAGACTGGCTTGTCAAGGCATCAGAGATACTCTGAAATAACTGAATTAAGAACTGGATTCTAAGTACTTTTGTTTTCATTTTCTTGGTGGAGGAACCAGGGTTTAACAAATAACTCCTCCCTGTGTGGCTGGGCCTCGGTGTGAGCGAGCAGACAGCGCTGCCCACAAAAACAATTTGCTCAAAATCCATCCAAAAAGAGCTGACCACACGTTTATTTGGAGAAGCTGTGCCAGAAACAGCATTCCCGTGCCTGCAGAGAGGAGACTGCAGGCTCCAGTTAGTCAACAACAAGCTGGATTTTTCCATTTTAGGTCTTTGGTGGCCTGGGATCCTGCTTGTCCCTGGCACCTCGTCCAAGCAGGATTCTGGAAGAAGTGTTGGATTTGTAGGAGAAATATCCCTGTGAGGCAGCAGCAGGGGATTGGGGGCTGGCTTTAGGCTTTGTTTGGGTGATGCAGAGATCCAGAACAGCCAGATCCCATCTAAAAGGACCTTGAGCTCTGTGTGCTCACCCCGATGGCAGCGGTGCTGATGCCTTGGATTTTAACTTTGATATTCCCCAAACCCTGCAGTGCTCAGGGTGTGACTCTGCAGGGTTTTGCAGCCTGGGAGCTGCTGCTCTCTCACGTTCACAGAGACACAACAAAGCCTCTCCAAGGCTGCTCTCCAAGGACACCCAGACTGTCCTGGGCCCAAAATGTGCAACCCAACCCCTTGAGAAGGGGGGCTGAGCTGGGGAAATGCCATCAGGAGCTCAAGTTTGAATTGGGGAATGGATGCTGAGATGCAAATGGCCCAAAGCTCTAAAGGGGTGAAGAACTCGTGACTCGGGGTCCATCCTGGGCTCCATGGTGAGAGCAGCCTCTGGCTCCCCAGGCTGTGCCTTTGGAGGCCTTTCCAATCAATATCCACCTTTATTCCCTCCCTCCTGTCCAGTCTCTGTTTCCAGGGAGCCACTTCAGGCATCAGTTCTTTGGCACCCTGGTGGGACAAGGAGGCTTCTGAAAATCCTCAGGGACTCAAAGATCCAGCTCAGCTCCCCGTCCCTGCCGGCACACCGAGCCCAGGGATGGGTGACAAGAGGGACACGAGGCTCCTCCCGAGCTCCCCATTGTTATTGTCTTTGGGTGCAGAGCAAAACGTGCAGGCTGCAGGCTAGGCTGTGTAAATCTCGTTAGAAAGCCATTCCCAGCTAATGAAACCCTGGGAGAGAGGGATTTGGCTTCCCAGCCCTCAGCCTTGCAGGAGAGGCTGGAATAAATCCATCTCCAGTTGTGTGGGGGCTGCTCTGCCCTCTCCCCCTGCACGGGGGGTGTTTTACTGGGGGGGCAGCCTCAGGTCAGCATCTGCATCTGAATAAGTTTAGGTGATAATTATCTTCTCTTTAAGGAAAAAGAAAACAACAACAACCACAAAAAAAAACTGCCGCAGAAAGAAACCTCACCTGGCCTTTAATCCTGATTTCAGGAAGGGAGAAGAGCCATGTAAATAATTCTGCCTCCCCCTGCAGTGCTCTGGGTATTAATTCCAGGGGCCAGAGGTGTTAAGGAAAGCTGTTGAAAGGAGGGATCTGAGATAAATGCACCTCATCTGGGCCTGTTTGTGTAGGCTGGGGATGTGCCTGCCACAGCCGCAGATCCCGCTCGGGGTCACGTTTGTTTGGCTGTGCCTTTATTGCTCCGAGTGTGAATTTAGCAGCTCCTACGGGGTGAAATATGATTGTCTTTGTGCTCCACGGCCAGGCCGGGCTGTGCTGAACTTCTGAGTGCAGCTGCTGCAATATTTGGGTTTATTCACACACACAGACAAGGCAGAGACAGCCCTGGGCTTCGGCTGCAGCGGTTGTGCCCAGATTTGTCCCTTCTCTGCGGGTTTGGGGTGATTCGGACACCCAGGGCTGGCTGCCATCCCCATCCCTGCCGAGATCCGTGATCCCTGCTGCCCCAGCCCATCCTTCTCTTCCCTGCAGGCACTGAGGCAGGAATTGTTCTGTTCTCTGCTTTTTCTTGATTTCTCTGATTTTTTCCTCGCCCATCTTGCCTTTCTCACCTATATATATATATATCCATATATCCATATATCTATCTCCCTGTATATTTATCCAACAACTGAGATGCAAATCCAGCAGTGCAGAGGCATCCAGGCCCATCTGGGACAGCACAGGCTGCTGGAAATATTTCCATAGTTTTGTATTCCCTTTCCCCCTGCCTGTCCCAAAGCACACAGGGGTATCCTCAGCGTGTAATGAAGTCTCTGAAGGCTTGAACAGTATTCCTGTTCCACCTCTAACTAATCTTTTTTAATGCTTGACAGCCTCGTGTTCTGTAATTGAAAGCATTTTATTTAGAAAATAACATTTAGTGCCACTTTGGATTTCCAATTATTCTTCAATCGGACTTTGAGGGGCTGATGTCTTTGTCACTGGGATGTGTGCAAGAGATGGCAACATCAGAGCAGACAACAGCGAATTATTTCCACTACTGATTACGAGGCTTGGGAGGAAAATATGCAGGGACAAATTTAGTCTCAGCATAAATGTATGAAAATGAGTTAAAGCATTGCAGCTCTGTGCTGGGGCTCGGTGCAGGTGGGAAGCACCAGCCTGGCTCATCCTGCAGGTTCCTGCAACAACCAGGGGAGGGAAGGGAGAAAAGGGAGCTGCAGTGATCCCAGCTGGATCTGTCTGAGGTGCCCGGGATGGGATTTGAGGGCTTTGGTGGCACCTCCTGAGCAGGAGGAAAAGGCTCCCCATTATAAATCCATTACCAAGCCACAAATAACTCATTCCCAAAGGAGGAGCTGCCTGCTCCCACCTCCTGGGTGTGCTTCCTGCTCGGAGAGGACACTGGGGGTTGATCTGGAGCTGTCAGGGCAGGGGTAGGTTGGATATTTTGGAAAAGACTCTTCCCCTAGAGGGTGCTGGGCACTGCCCAGGCTCCCCAGGGAATGGGCACAGCCCCGAGGCTGCCGGAGCTCCAGGAGTGTTTGGACACTGCTCCCAGGCACAGGGTGGGATTGCTGGGATGTCTGGGCAGGGCCAGGGGCTGGAATTGATCCCTGTGGCTCCTTTCAGACCAGGATATTCCAGGATTCTCTGATGCTTTTCCTGCCTGTACAAAGTGCTGGTGAGGAGTTCCACAGCCTGGGAATCCACAGAGATTAGCAGGATGGCCCTGTTGGTCTAAATCTGCTCTTGGAGTCTAAACCATTCCTTCAGGGCTCCTCTTTAGCCCTGAGACAATTCTGGCACCTTATCAGGGGGAGATGCCCGAGGTCAGCATGGGCAGGGCCAGCCTCGCTCGGTCTTCCCTGTGGAAAAAGCAAAATGCCTTGTCAGAGTAATAAACTGGGAGAATCCAATGAATTTTCCAGTCTCTTAATGCAAACGATGTGTTAAAATTCAGCCCGAACTGATTTGGTGTGCACAGGGGGGGAGGATCACCTCAGAATGATCAAACCTTGTGTTCTGCCAGGTCTTGGTGTTCCCTGGGTTTGATGTGGCCCTGAAGCTCGGCCGTGTTGTCTCCTGAGAGCTTTTCCTTGCTCCTCACTGTCGTGTGGACAACAAACCCGAGTCCTACACCCACCACGGGACACTGGGCTCCTTCTGTGGGGAAAAGGGCTTAGAGCTCATTTTCCTCCAGAACTCGAGAGTTTGGGATGTGTTTAGGAGGGCTCGTTCCTCACACTGGCAGTCAGGTTCCTAAATTATGTTTGACAGCAGCATGTAATGATATACAAATGAGAAAGTGATGGAGTAGCAGAAAATTGACTGGCAAGGACAGCGTGATGGAGTTGGAGAGCAATGCTTGCTAAAAAGCCGTGGAGACTGCAGAGTTTTCCTGGAGCAAACACAGAGCAGGGCCCTCGCCAGGCTCTGGAAGCAGCAATGATACCACTCTGTGACCTTTAAAGCTACTCAGGGCATTCGAGTGCTTTGGATTTTCAAGGCTGTATAAAATTACACAAACTGACCGTGCCTGGGATGTTCCTGCAGTGTTTGAAGAATTGGAAGAGCCCTGAATGGTTCAGAAATGGGGAACTGAGGGTTGCTCGGGTTCCTGCCCTGTGTGCAGCAGACTTTTGTGGCTGTGCAGGAGATCTGAGCAGGGGCTGGGATGGCTGTGCTCAGTCTCCCTGGCATTGCCACAGAGCTCACCTGGAAGGGCAGCATCCCGTGGGGTGTGGGCTCTGAGGGATGAACCTTCCAGCTCTAGGCTCCATAGGATCCTGAAGTATGGAATGGACCCACAAGGATCATCCAGTCCAAATCCCTCATGGGACACCCTAAAATCCCACCCCGTGCATCACTGAGAGCGCTGTCCAAACAGCCCTGGAGCTCTGGCAGGCCCGGGCCGTGCCCATCCCATCCCTGGGGAGCCTGGGCAGTGCCCTGGGATGGGGGTGGGATGCTGTGCTGGAAAAGCAGGCAGAGGGAAATGGGCAGGGAAGGAGCCAGAGGGGCTGGATGCCCTCGTTTGGTGCCCAGCCCCTTCTCTGGGCAGGGGCAGTGCCGAGTAATCCCGTCAGTCACACGCGAGGTGCGGGGCACAGCCATTGAAATGATGCCTGCGTGTGCCAAGAAAACAAACAGAAAGGGCCAGTGAAAGCTTTTCAGTGTCACTGACACCCTCGGACGTGCCAGAGCGGGAACAAAGGCGGCTTTGAGGCGCAGCACAGCCCGGGAGCCGCTGCTGGGAGCGGGCAGATGCGGGGCTGTGCCCGCCCTGCTGCGCCGCGGCCACTCGGACACGTGGGGCCCTGGCAAGGTGGGTGCCAGGACACGGTCTGGGCTTTGTCCTCAGCCAGGAGGGCAAACAAATGTGGCCTCATGTCACCGTGTGTGCCAGGGGTGGCCAGGCACTAAGGGGGGCTGTAGGGACAGCGGCGGGGAGAAGGCACAAGGCAAAGGCAGCTCCGAGGAGGCAGGAGAAGGATGGCCTTGGGACAGAGGCCCTGGCACAGAGTGCTGCCAGCGATTTTGGGCACACCTTGCACCTGTGTGGCCTCTGAGAGTGGCAGGCAGAGACCTGCAGCCCATCAGGCTCCGGGGATGGACACGGGGCACTCCTCTGGCCACTGCCACCCCTGTGCTGTGCCCCCTGCACTGCCCTTCCCAGGGCTGCTCCCTGCCCATGGACCGAAGATAAAGTTTCCTTGCTGGGGGCAGCGGCTGGGCTCTGCTGGGCTCTCTGTGTGCACACACTGACGCCTTGGGTTTTAACTTTGATATTTCCCAAACCCTGCAGTGCTCAGGGTGTGACTCTGCAGGGTTTTGCAGCCTGGGAGCTGCTGCTCTCTCACACTCACAGAGACACAACAAAGCCTCTCCAAGGCTGCTCTCCAAGGACACCCAGACTGTCCCGGGCCCAAAATGTGCAACCCAACACCTTGAGAAGGGGGGGTGAGCTGGGGAAATGCCATCAGGAGCTAAAGTTTGAATTGGGGAATTGATGCTGAGATGCAAATGGCCCAAAGCTCTAAAGGGGTGAAGAACTCGTGACTCGGGGTCCATCCTGGGCTCCATGGTGAGAGCAGCCACTGGCTCCCCAGGCTGTGCCTTTGGAGGCCTTTCCAATCAATCTCCACCTTTATTCCCTCTCTCCTGTCCGATCTCTGTTTCTAGGGAGCCACTTCAGGCATCAGCTCAGTGCCCGTTCCAGCAGGGCTGCAGCTCCTCTTTAATCCCCGGGAAGGCGCGGATGGCGCTGCCAGCCCGGGACACCGTGCTGGGGACAGCCAGGTGTGACCCGGCTCTGGGGCTTTGGCTGCTTCACTCCCACAGGGCAAAGCAAGGGTTAAGCTCAAGGCCCCAGCAGAGAGAGGGAAATAACCCGAGGGACCCCGGGTCCCTCGCTGCGCTCCAGCTGCCTCCGTGCATGTGCTGCTCATTTTTCATACTGAACACAGCTGCCGCCAGCAGCTCCGTCCTACCCCTGTTCCTGCCAGTTTTATGAGCAAAGAATGAAGAGGGGGAGCACATAAAGCACCGAGGTTCATTTGCCAATTGTCAGCCTGCTGGGGCAGCAGGGACCGAGCCGGGCAGCTTTGCATTAGCAGCGTTCTTTATTCATCCCCCACAAGCTGCTCGCCTTTTTGGGGGAAGGGACCTGCTGGCGTTCGTGTTTTTATCGGGGTTTTAGCCCTGGTTAGCTGGGTGGGATGGGAGGAGCTGGCTTTGCTGGGATCTCTCCCGGGGTGAAGGTGTTGCTGTGCTGAGATCGGTGCCATCAGCACAGGCTGAGCACCGGGGGCTGGCAGAGCCCGAGGGCTGCCCCTCTTCCTTCAGCTGGGTAATCAGGGGCTCTCGGAGAGGGGGGAGAGAGGTCACACGTGCAGTGGGACTATTAACCCCGTCCCTTGCCAGCCAGCCTGCACAGAAATGCCCTTGGAGCAGCTGCTCCAGCGCTGGATCCGGCAGGAAGGCAGCTGGGGCAAGGGAAGATCCCCTTCCCGGGGGATTCGCCCCCAGTGGGAGGTTTGCAGCCGAAAAACATCATGCCAGGCACCAAGTTTGGTCCAGGAGTGATGGTTTCATGTGGCAGAAAGGGCCACTGGTGGTTCCCTGTGCGCTGCTCGCTGCCACAGGCAGAAGACAGAGCAGGTCATGGATCCACCCACTCCCGGTTTTTTCCATTCCCAAATTGTCCTTAACGAGCTGATCCCTGCAAGTCTGGTCAATGCCATCCACTTTCAGCCTCCTGGGGCGATGATTCCCCCTTGTTCCCAGCCTCACTGGGTCTGAGGGCTACCAGTTCCCACAGAAATCTGTTAATTTTGTCCTCTCCAATCCCTTCCAAGCCCAGAGCTT
This sequence comes from Picathartes gymnocephalus, assembly GCA_013390045.1. Taxonomy (NCBI): domain Eukaryota; kingdom Metazoa; phylum Chordata; class Aves; order Passeriformes; family Picathartidae; genus Picathartes; species Picathartes gymnocephalus. The sequence continues at coordinate 513,377 of WEKY01062672.1, forward strand.
TTCCCGGAGCCGATCTGTAGGTAGGCTCAGCAGCAGTCTGCAGGATCCCCCTCGCAGTCTGTTGGGTCTGTTGCTGTACTGACGCCAGTGATATTTATGGAAATATATGCAGAAGTTCCTCAGGCTCTGATGGAGCAGAAATAGTTTCATGGCATTATTTGCCCAAAATGCCACCGTTCCGAGCGCTGCATCCGGACAGGGAGAAGCTGATGTCAAAGCAACTGTTTACAGCAGGGGCTGATGTGGCTTCCAGGGACAAGTGCCTTGGCGTGGCAGCCCTGGGAGCATTAAAGCAGCAGTTCTGGAGGTTGTGTGGAAGCTCCGAGCTTGTATCAGGCCTGCCTTCCGTCAGAGCAGCGCCACAGCCCCAGAGCCGCTCTTTGATTCCACATCTCCCATGCAGCAAAACAGCAGCCCAAGGAAAAGCAGGTAAAGATCAAAGCTAAACCCTTTATCCAGCCTTCTCTGGCTACAAAAACCATCCCAGCTTTTATTTCCCACAGCGGGAGGCCCTGGGTTGGTGCTCCCACTTTCCCAGGGGCGCTTCCAAGCCGCAGGCAGCGGGCTTTGCTCGGCGGGCAGGGGGTGTTTAAAGCTCTCACTTGTGGTGGCACCGCAAATGAAGCCCCGTGCCGAGGGACGGGGATGTTGTGGGCAAGGTTCGGTGGGTGAAAACCGCCCTGTTGTGCCTCGTGAACCCGCGACAGCCCGAATTGTGTGTTTAAAGCAAACGCCAGGCTGGAGCTGTTTCCTTTGCCTCGGTCTTGGCACGCTGCCCTTGGCTCCGGGGTTTGGATCGCTCATCCTGCGGTTAGGGCTGGTCAGGAGTCACCCCCGTGGCTAGGAAAGGAATGTTAAAGGCCTGTTGTGTAAACCAACCACAGTCTGAGCAGGCTTTGTTTTCAGTGTAAATCTGCTGCAGGGAATGATTTAACCTTCGTCTATTTTTTTTTTTTTATTATTGTTTCATTAAATAAGATTTATACAGGTATAGTATTGGAAAGGTCATCCATCCCCCAAGCTGTGGGAAGAGCTCCGTGCATTCCTCCCTCTGCACTTGGCTGTTTTACCCCCTGGTTTCGGGCTGGGAAAGCACCAAGCCTGGGTTCTGTTGCCTTCCTGGGAAGTGAATTTATCCCTGCCTGGTACACAGGGCCCCCTCAGCCCTCCTGCCCCCCCTTCCCACACTCAGTGAATCCTCCAGCAGCAGCATTGCAGCTGGAGCAGCCCCAAGCTGCTGTGTGGCCCTTCCCAAGGGATTTCATCCCTGCTGGGGGATGCAGGGCTTGCTCCCCTCCTCTCCCTCAGGAAATACGGGATGTTGGATCTGCAGCAAGGACCCAGGCTCAGGATCTCTGCATGCTTCGTTGCTCCACACTCAGGCTGCTCCTGTATCCCCAAAATGAGATATTTTAAGTCTTTTCTTGTTTGCTGGTATGTGATGAGGCTGAGTGAGGGGGTTTTTTTGCAGATATTTAAGGCCTTGCAGCAGCAAACCATCAGTGGTTTGCCAGTGCAGCCCCGGTGCTGCTCACCCCACAGCTCTGAGCATCCCCAGCCACCGAGCACCCTCCAGCCAGGCATGGAGCTTCACAGGCCGAGGCAGCAGAGCTGGGAAGGAGCTTTTGCAGCTTTTTCTAACAGCAAGCTCTTCTCCAGGGCTTTTCTGAACCCTGGGAACAGATGGCTGGGCTGGAGGCTGAGCTGCAAGGACAAGGGGCTCGTGTTGACATTACCTTTAGCAGAGCGCCTTTCATCAGCAGCATGTAAATGCCTGCAAACACCCAGGAATTATCCAGCTATGATCTCTTCATTAGAAGAGGCCTCTGATCAGGTTAATCTCACTTTCCCAGCGTGGAAAGGAGGATGCTGAGCAGCTGTACCCACCAGCAAGGGGAAGTGGAGTGAATTTCTGAGAGGGAAGGATGCTGCGAGCACCAGGTTTGAAGTGGCTCGTCAGTGATTGCTTTGCCTCTTGCACAGCGCTGCCAGGGCTGGAACAGCAGCGCTGATGGTGGAGATGGAGCCTGGTGGGCCTGGTCCTCCGGGCCAGGGGCTCTGGAACACCTTGGGTGGGTGCTGAGCATCCCAGCTTTCCTCTGGGCAGCAGGGAGGTGGAGGAAGCTCCAGCCCGCTGCATTTTCCATCCTCTCAGTGATCTCCTCTCCCTCATGAGAAGCAGAAGCCAAAGCAAGCATGGGGGAGGGTGGAGGAAATGTGTTTTAACAGTAAATACGGCCTTGTTATTTATCAATGCAGAGTAATTGAAGTAATTTCATGTCGGTTTTAAATGCAGCGCCCAGGGATCTAATCTATCTGTCTAATATTAATGGGGAATATTTGCTTGCCTCATTCATTCATTACTGTTTTCATTAAGACTCTAGTCCCATTTAGGAGTCTGTTTGTCATTTTAAACTCTTCTGTTTTATCTTAGCCTGCCACAATCCTTTTTAACAACTTAAGTGAATTTGTGATTTGCAGGCTGGCAGCTTGGGGGAAGGGGCTCTGCTGTCTGGTGAGTGCTGTTCCTGGGGAGACAGGAGAAACAGGCGGCTGGAGGCACTCCCAGGCAGCGGGACCTGAGCTTCCCTGGGATCCACACCCCGCAGATTCAGGGCTTTCACAGCAGAAATGGGTCTCTGCTCTTCCCAGCAGGGACATCCCTGCTCGGACTCAGCTGCAGTGACTCCAGCTTTGGAGACTCCATGGTTTCCAAGCCAGGCCAGGAAGCTGCTCGGAGCAGGGATGTGGTTGATGAATGCCCACGGAGTTTCCAGCTGGGTGCTCTGGTTCCTCCCAAGGGGTGTCCCCCCTCCAAGGCATCCCCACCTCCAGGGTATCACAGACTCCCAGAAGGTTTGGCTTGGAAGGGACTTTAAAATCCACCCAGGGCCACCCCTGCCAGGGCAGGGACACCTCCCACTGCCCCAGGCTGCTCCAGCCTGCCCTTGGGCACTGCCAGGGATCCAGGGGCAGCCACAGCTGCTCGGGGCACCCTGTGCCAGGGCCTCCCACCCTCCCAGGATGGAATCTCCTCCCACTGCCCCATGCCCGGGGCTCTGTCCCTGTCCCTGCTCCCCCCCTGGCCGAGTCCCCACACGCCGGAGCTGGGAGGAGCCCGGGGTGCCCACAGAGCATCACCTGCAGGGCTGGGTGGGCACCAGGGCTGGGCATCCCTGAGCCGGAGGCGTCCAAGCCTAATTAGAGTCCCGGGGAAGGGGAGCATTGTGCTGTTAATGACTCTCTGGCAAAATGTTCCGACTAAAACAGTAATTTTAATAAGCACAGCCCAATTGTGAGTGTTGGTTGAACACCTAATTACATTGGTTACCGCTCCAGAATTAGTCTGAATTCTATTTTTGCCGTTTTCTCGCCAAACAGAGAGGGGATGAAGCGCACGCTTTATAATTATTCACCTTAATTAATTTTCTGAGCTTCTGTTAAAACTTTTAAATGACTGCGGGGTTCCACGGCAGCCAGGCAAAGCACAGAACGCAGAGGCCGTGAACCGATGCGAGATGAAAGTTTGCTGTGCTGCATTGATCCCCACCTGAGCCCAGAAATTTTGGAAGGCTGCCCCCCTTTTATCGTGATTAATTAGCTCCCCTGAGGCCTGGGCTAATCAGGCTGCAAAGGACAGTGCTCATCAGCTGGTGGCCTCGCCCAGCGGTGTCAGAAGACGGTGCCAACACGTCAGGGAGCCACTTGTGGTGGCAGGAGGGCTGTCCCTGGCAGGAGGGAGCCACTTGTGGTGGCAGCAGGGCTGTCCCCTGGCAGCAGCGCCGGGACGGGCCCCTGGCTGCTCCAGGCACATCCTCCTGGAACGCAGAGCGGGCCGGAGGGGACTCCCAGAGCAGCAGCAGCAGCGAGGCTGTGCCACCCTGGCTGGGAGGAGCAGGGGAGCTCCTGCCTGGATCACCATCCTGACTTCCAGGAACTCATCTGACCCTTTTTGTGCAGTCAGGAACGAAGCTGCAGCTGCCCTGAGGTGTGGTGCTTTTCCAGGGATCCGGGGATGTGGATCCATCCCGGCATAACCCTGTCCTTGTGGGGGAGACCTTTCCCATCCCGTTCCTCGTGCACAGCCTCTCCACCCCCTTTTCTTGTCAGGGAGAGGTTCTGTGGGTCAGCCCTGCAAGAAACTGAGTGGTCTGGGGTCCCAAAAGAGAACGATCTGCTGAGGGCCCTGTCGTCCCCAGCTGCCATCCCTGTGTGGGGACACCAGGCTGTCACCAACGCCCTGGGGGCAGGAGCAGCTCAGGGGAGCCGGGCAGGAACAAATGTGTGGCTGCACCTCGTTATTTAACCCAGGAATTTTGCTGCATTTGCCGTTCCAGAAGCTCCTGTGAATACCTCAGCCAGGTGTGCGCTCCAGGTTTTATTCCAGCGCTGAAGATGAAGGGATTGCTCCCTGATTTGGAGCGTGCAGGAGGTTCCTCCAGCTCGGTCCCAGCTGCAGATGGTCCGTGAGAGGCAGGAGAGGCAGAGCTGGGGCTGCCCAGGCACCTTGGAGCAGCCACTGTCACACAGAGCTGGCACTGCCGTGCCAGTCTGAGCAGGGGGTGCGTGCCAGGGTGGCACCCGGGCTGGGCCGAGCCTCCACCCGCGCCCAGGGAGGCTGAGGAATGGCACAGCCGGTGCCTGTGCCAGGCAGGGAGCACCCACCCCTGTGCCACCTCCTGCACGGGCCCCGGAGCGTCACGGGCACCTGCCGGGGGCGGAGGAGGAGCTGCCAGGGCGAGCGGACCGAGCAGCCCCGGGCCGCTCACGCGTTGGAGATGAGAACCCAATTCCCTCCCGCGGGTTTGCAGGAGCCCGTGCTGGGGCTGGGAGCTCTGCCTGGCACTTTGTTACTCCAACAAACCCCGCTCAGACGTTCCATATTGATGGGATGATTAACTCGAGCCGCGGTAAAGCACAGGAAAGCGTTTGTCTGCAGGAGCCCGAGTGCCAGAACATGAGGCTGCTCCGAGCCCTGCCGGGATCTGGGCCGGATGCATGGAGGAAACCCTGGCTTGAGGACAATTTTCCTGCTTGAGCAAGCCTCACTTCGGGATATTTGCTATTTTTTCAGTCTGTCTTGCTTCCCAGAGGAGGCAGTCCTTGCTTTCATGGCCTCCCTCGGGAGCCTGGCGGTGCAGGGCGGGTCTGAGGGAGCCGAGGGGACGGGAATGTTTGGAGAAGAGCTGATCCCTCAGTCGGGGAGCGATGCGCTCCCCTGTGCTCCAGCACGGCTTGTCCTCCGCAGATGTTAATGAGGTTCTTAGAGCAGCAAAGCCGAGCCCACTGCAAGGGTTGCCTGGCTCAGAGTTGAGGGGGCTCTCTCCGCGTGCCTCGGCAGCGCCCTAATTAAATAATCCCCTCGTAGCCATGGCAACGCTGTCTCCGTGTCCTCTCCCACTCGCTGCTTCTCTGCCAGAACTTCCAGGCGTTGATTTGGTTCTGACAGCCCGGCGGGGGCTCTGAGAACGCCCCGTCCTGTGCTGGGGGCGTGGGACAGCAGAGCTGGTCCTGCAGGAGTGGCTGGACCTGGTGGGAGAGCAGCGCCTCACCTGCGCCTCACCTGCCCCTCACCTGCCCCTCACCTGCCCCTCACCTGCGCCTCACCTGCCCCTCACCTGCCCCTCACCTGCGCCTCACCTGCCCCTCACCTGCCCCTCACCTGCCCC
>WEKY01062672.1:521779-576509 GCA_013390045.1 Picathartes gymnocephalus
ACCCCCCAGGCTCCACCTCGGCCAGCAAACACCAGCCCCGGGCCGTCTCTGTGCCCAGGAAAAGCTGTTGAGTGGGGCTGAGGAAAGAAGAAGAGTTCAGCCCTATTGGTGTCGTGCTCAGAGAGGAGCTGGGTTCTCACTGTGCCAGCAGCACTCGGCCTGACAGTGGCCGTTGTGTGGGGAGACACTGCTCCTTTCAGAGCCGGCTGCTGCGAGCCGGCTGCTGTTTTGACGGACAGAGCCAGAGCCATCCCGCAGTTGTTGGAATTCCCAGCCACTTGCAGGCACTGCTCCCGGGACCTGAGCGCTGCAGGCAGGCTGGGCAGGGATTATCTGCACTGTTTGCTGGGAGAAATGGGAACAAAATCACACAATCACGGCATGGAGTGGGCTGGGAGGGAGCTTAAAGATCATCTGGTTACATCCGGACACCTTCCACCATCTCAGGTTGTTCCAAGGTCTGTCCAGCTTGGCTTTGAACACCTCCAGGGTTAGAGAGTCCACAACCTCTTAGGAAACCTTTTCCAGTGCCTGCCAAACTTACAGGAAGGAATTTCTTCCATATTTTCTAGAGGGACACTACAGGAGCTCCACGTAGAGACAGCGGATGCAAACCCACCCTGCTGCTGGAGGTGGCAAAGGACGGGTTGGAAAGGTTAAAGTGGTTAAAAAGGTTAAAAATGCCTTTGCTGGAGCCAAGCAGTGACCTGTGGTTAAAGCCTGGTGTTGTTTTGAAGCCTCTGGGGGTTTCAGTGCTGCTAAATAGGTCAGGAGTGTGCTGCACCTCAGCATCAGGCAGGACCTTCCTCGTGGGAGAGCCCTCGCTGCAGTGCTTGGGGCTGCTCCCCCCTGGGCTCCCCCCTGTGCCATCCCTGCCTGCGAGGGACAGGAGCCCCCAGAGGGTCAGGCCTGGGGGCCCCCGTGGCTGCTGCTGGAAGGGCTCAGAGCGGCCCAAGCAGTGGAACATCCACCCAGACTAAACAAGCTGCCAAAATCCCGGTGATTTATTCCCTGCAGCAGCTCCTCCGAGGGAAGGGTGAGACAGCAAAGTGTAAATCAGGGACGAGAGGGCTCAGAGACCCAGGGGAGGGTCTGGGCAGGGGGGTTTGAGAAGCCTGGAGCCACCGCGGGAGCCCAGCTGGGGCTCTGCGTGCCCAGCACCCACCCAAGGGACGGGGTGACCTCATGTCTCAGTCTCCAATAATTTCTGGGATGTTGGAACAAATTCATTTCAGGCTGTGGATTTGCTGTGGTGGTCCATGACCCCGAGGGGCGAAGGGGGCCCTGGGGCTGCTCTGGCTTTGCTGAGTGTGTGTGGTTCCCTTGCAGGTGTCCCGGGTGCCCGTGGAGTCCTGTGAGCAGTACACGACCTGCCAGGAGTGCCTGAGCTCGGGGGACCCCCACTGTGGCTGGTGCTCCCTCCACCACATGTAAGTCCAGCCTTGGCCGTTTCCTGGTCATAAAAGCAGCTTTCAAAGGTCCCTCCCATGCAAAATGAATTAGGCTGAAGTTCCTTAAATCCGTTTTTCTCTCTCCTTTGGACATTCCCTGCATTGCAGCTCGGAGATCTCTGAGCTCCTGGGGAGAGGTGAAGGAAAATCACCTCCTGCCTCAGGAGCAGTGGGTGATGTGGACACGATGGAAAAGCAGAATTTAAACTGGTGGGAATGGAGGGCTGGTGTTCTGCACTCTCCTCCTGGTGTTTTGCAGCCTCCTGCAAATCCCAAATAACGTGGAATTTTTGAAAGCAACTGCAGAGGTGATTCTGCAAGTGGGGCTTTGCTCCCAGCGAGGTCACAGCAGCAGAGCAGAGCACGGAGCCCTTTAAAAGCACCACGAAGGGAGATTTAAATCCTGCGAGGGGAGGTCAGGGGGTCCCAGCCCCAGCCATTCCCGGGGGGATCTCCAGCCCCCCTCACACCGCCAGGCACAAAGGGCTGAGGGTGCTTTTCTCCAGGGGAACTCCAGGAAATTCTCTCTGCATTCAGGAGGTGTCCGTGCCCTTCCTTTCTCTGCCCTGCCATAACAACCAGCACTTCCTAGGGCGGAAGGGAGACCACCGGGCAGAGGAGCAGGGGGGAGGAGGGGAGAGCCCGGAGGAGGCTGGAGCCGGGGAATAGAAATCAGAAATCGCTGGGGCGCGGTGCCAGCTCGCAGAGCAGCCCCGTTAATGCCCGGGCAGGCAGAGCCCAGGGACCCGCAGGGCAGCGCTTGGCCCCTTGCCTGAGGAGCAGGTGCTGGGGGGAGCTGGAGCTGCAGGCTCCTGCACAAACCCGGCCTGGATCCGGGGCTCTGGGGTGCACAGCAGCTCCCCACGGCCGGTTTGGTTCATGGATGCACTCGGGGAGCTGCAGGAGAGGCAGCTCAGTCCCTGAGCATCCCACAGGCTCCGCTCAGGGAGGCGCTGGGGGTGCCAGCAGAGCTCTGAGCATCCCACAGCAGCAGCCCAGGGCACTCTGGGCATCTTTGGGGGATTTTTAGTTTTTTTCCTTTCCAAAGGAGCCTGTCCAGCCCTACAGCTGAGCCACCCTTCATGCAGTGGTGCCTGAACGTCTTCACTGTCACGGCTCCTTTGTCAGAGGGGAATTATTCCCATCCCTGGGCATGCCTTGGGCTCTGCCCTCGGGGCAGCCACCCCGTGTGCCCTGCCCGGGTTTGGGGCAGCAGGCTGGGCAGGGGGTGCTGCCCTGCTGGAGCTGTTGGGTGCTGCCCCTGCAGCAGCTCCTGTGCAAGGATCAGCGAGCTCATGCTGATGAGCTGCATCTTCACAAGCCACCTGGGAAGCAGGTAAAGGTTGTTATCTTCATTTTGCAGAGACAAAACCCTCAATGACAAGAGGAGAGAAAAGTGTCATTTCCTCTGCCCTTTTGGCCGTGACATTTCAGCATCAACCCCTTCCCAACAAGGGCTCCTCCCCAGTGGGATTTCTCCACTTTCCTTTCAAGAATCTGCGCTTTGGAGCAGTGATCATTTTTTAGCTTTTCTTTATTTTTGAGCTGTAAATAATTGAGTTTATCTTGCTGTTCCTCTAAGCCTCTGTCGACTCTGTTTGGAGGCCCCAGTGCTGGAGGGTTTGTGTTTAATTTGTCATCTCTCCCCTTTCATTCTCACACGGTTCTGTTTCCAGCTGCTCCGTGGAGGGGTGCTGGGTCAGGGGGTGATGCTCACGCTGTGCTCAGGGGTGGCTGAAGGGGGCAGGGGTGGAGGAGGAGGTGATTTGTTCCTCCTCCGCATGGACAGAGGGATCCTTCGCTCTTCGGGAGCCATCAGAGGCCTCCAGGAGATTGTTACAGGATCTCTCCAGCCCAGTGGGGTCTGAAGCCTGCAAGACTTCCCCGTGCTGCTCTCTGCAAGTGTGTCATTGTCTCCAGGCCCATTTATCTCTGTTGGGGCTGTTGCCATAAATAGGATGATAAAAAAGAACCGTTCCAGCGAGTCAATGAGATAAAGGCTCCAGTCAAGAGCTCACTTTAGGGCTATCTTAGAGATTCACTTAAACCTCGATATTTCTTCCTTTGGCACCATTCATATTTAGCTCCTTTATGCTCCAAAGGGAAAGGTACAAAAGGGAGAGGGTGAGGAGAGCAGCCCCAGCGTTTGCTGGGGATCACGGGGGTGGTTTGGAAAGCGGAAACTTCACTTAATGCAAAGCAAACGGCCTCGCTCCCACTGTTCCATAGAATCCCACAGTGGTCAGGTTCAAAGGGACCTTAAAGGCAAATTTGTCGTCTGCACCCATGGAATGGAAGGAAAGGATTTTCCCCAAGTGCCACAAAGCAGGGAATTCTGGAGGGACGCCAGCGCTGCAGCCTGGTTTGGAACACTCAGAGTCCTCCCTGGCTTCCCAGCGGGTGCTGTGCTGGGAACAGCAGGATTGCTCTCTGCTCCAAGGACACCTGCAGTACAAAACAGGGATGAGGAGCCGTGCTGGAGCTCGTGGAATACTCGGAGCAGTCCCAGCCACCTCGGCATGCCCGGAGGCTGGGTTCCTGCTGCTGGGAATGGGACGGGCTGGAGCTGGAGGCGTGAGCAGCAGCCAAGCACCGCTGGCAGCAGCTGGAAGCTCCCGCTCCTGGCCGTGTCTCACCCTCAGCTCCAGGAGGAGATGATTACTGAGCTGTGTTTAATTAGGACAGAGCCATCATCCTGTCTGTTACTGCTTTCTGGTTTAGTTTGTGTGCGGGTGATGAGCTCCTGGCTCACCCCACACCCCCAGCACCACCAGCACACGGGATGGGCAGCTCTGCATCGTGTCCCAGTGCGGGAATTACTCAGGGATACTCAGGCCTTCTCTTTTTGCTGATCATAGAATATTTTCCATATTTTTTGGTCTTAACCTGGTGCCCAACACCTGCTCCTTGTGCGGGGCATCCCCAGGTCCTGCTGCAGAACATCTCCCGGGGGGTTTGATTGTTTGCAGTGCTCTGGGTGTGTTCAGTGCTCTGGGTGGTGTTTTCATTGCTCTGAGTGTTTTCAGTGCTCTGGGCGGTGTTTTTGGTGCTCTGGGTGGTATTTTCATTGCTCTGGGCGGTGTTTTCCGTGCCCTGGGCGCTGTTTTCGGTGCTCTGAGTGCCCGTGTGTGCAGGTGCTCGCCGAGGGATCGCTGTGAGAGGGCAGAGGAGCCGTTCCGCTTCGCAGGGAGCATCAGCCGCTGCCTGAGCGTGGCCGTGCAGCCCAGCAGCATCTCCGTGTCCCAGCACAGCCTGCCGGTGAGCGGGGACAGGGCCCCGGGGAGGGGGGAGGGCTCCCACCTCCAGCAGGGAACGCTCTGCTCCAGCCTTTCCCCCCTCCCTCCGGCACAAATGTTTTCTCATGAAGTCACGCTCGCACAGGGCCAGGGCAGCCAAGGGGTCACTTGAGCTGGGGGAGAAGTGGCAGAAACAAATTCCCCTTCCCCCGGTGCCCCAGCTCACATTTCCCTCGGTCTGGTTTCTGTGGCTGCTGAAAGGAAAGGCTTTGTTTCCCAAAAAGCTCCTCCGTGAGCTGAGCTCAGGCCTGGCTCTCCGAAGCCTCCCAGCTGTTGGTGCCAGAGCCCCCCAGGCCCCCGTGGCAGCTGGTCCTGCTGCCTCCCCTTCCCAGGCTGCCCCCAAAACCCGTGTGAAAGTGGTGTGGGGAGAGGGGACTCAGCCCTCCAGGCACTGGTTTGCCATGGGGACACTCCCAGCTGTGATGGGGACACCCCCAGCTGTGATGGGGACACCCCCAGCTGTGACTCCCAGGGGACACTGGGGACTTGCTGCTGCCAGGCCAGGGCAGGGTGGGCTGTTCTGTCCCTGCACTGGGGAGGGAGGTGGGTTGAGCTCGGGGGTTGGGGACGGTCACTGCTGCTCTCAGGGTCCTGGCACAGGCACTGGGAGTGGCAAAGCTTCTGTGGAGCAACCAGGGGACAAAAATTTGCCATTGCCACCACTCCTGACCTGCAGCACCCCGAGGTTCAGCGAGGTGGGTTTGTATCCATGAAGAACATCCTTTTTCCTCCTCCCTTCCCCTGAAAGCGCAGCTGTGGGCAGGTGGGTGATTTAGGGGGTTCTTTTGGAAGGGAAAACAGCTGGGATTGGGAATTGGAGGGTGATTTGGGCAGCTCTGCCTGCTGACGGCTCTGTTTTGCTCCCTGGTGTCCCTGCTGCAGCTCAGCCTGCGCGTGAGCGATGCTCCAGACCTCAGTGCCGGGGTCAGCTGCCTCTTCGGGAACCTGAGCGAGGTGGAGGGGCAGGTGTCGGGCAGCCAGGTGGTTTGTGTGTCACCTCCAGCCAAAGACGTCCCTGCCATCCCCGTGGATCAGGGTGAGTGGTGGCTCCTGGGCAGTGCCACGGGGTCACACAGTGCAGGGCAGCTCTGGCACTCTCAGCTGAGCGCAGCGCAGCCTTGGGGGCTCCTGCTGGGGAAATCCACGCTGCTGTCACAGCCTGTGGAACACAGGGAGCTTCATCCTTAGGAAATGCATCCCACACAGGGCAGGGAGGGCTGGCAGCAGGCAGCAGGGAGTGCTTGCCCTGTCCTCGCTCCCTCCCTGCACTGCCAGACAGCTCCCAGGGCGGGACAGGAGCCGTCTGTCCCCTCCAGGCTGGCTCACGGGCAGCCAGGAGCTCTCAGCCCTGCCAGCCTGGCTGAGTCTGGGAAGCAGGAGCCTCCCCTAGGCCTGGCTCAGCACCCACGAGTCGGTGGCTGCAGTTTCTCTGTTTCAGTGCTGATCTTTGGGCTGGCTCCTCATTAATGTCACCGCTGTCACGTTATCTCTTCCTGTGACTGAAGCACCACTGGCTCGGAGTTCATTTTTCCCCTGGCATCTTTCCAGGTGTCCACGGTGCCTCCCTGGTGATGTCTCTGTATTTCTGAGGCATTTTATGGAGACCTGGGCAACACTGGGGGGCCCAGAGCCCCGTGGCAGCGGGGCCAGGATAGAGTTCTCCACAGCAGCCCCAAAAGAATAATCTGCTCTTAATTAACTGAGGCTCCTGGAGAGCTCCACTGGTGCTTTGCTTTTTTCCAGCAGTGGCTCCTACTCTGGGAGATAATTCTGGGAGATGATGCCCAGAGAAGCTGTGGATCCCAAACCCTGGAAGTATTCAGGGATGGGGTTGGGAGCAGCCTGGGAGGGTGGAAGGTGTCCCTGCCCATGGCAGGGACTTGGAATGAGATGAGCTTTCCCTTCCAACCCAAACCCTTCTGTGATTCCACGATTCTGTTCCTGGGCTGCCTCTCAGAACAGTCCCACTTTTTCTGCTGGGGGCTGACTCAGGGAGCAGGGCGAGGTTCCAAGCCCATTCCAAGGCAGCCTTTTCCCCGTGTCTCTGCTGCCTTGTGCCGCCAGGGCTGGATGCTCGGAGGCGTTGCTGCGCACGGGCAGCCCGGGCTGCCCCGGGGCAGGCTGTGGGTGGGGGTCCCGCCGGTGGGAGGGGGGAAGCCGGGCTCCCGCAGCAGCAGGTGGCTCTGGGGGCGGGCAGTGGGCAGCAGAGCCCCCCGGCTGTGCTGCTGCTGCTGCTGCTGCCCCGGCCCCGCGGGCAGCTCTGACGGGCTCTGCTCTGTGTCCCCAGACTGGTTCGGGGTCGTGCTCCAGCTGAAGTCCCGGGAGACCGGCAGGACCTTCGTCAGCACCGAGTTCAAGTTCTACAACTGCAGCGCGCACCAGCTGTGAGTGCTCCTTCCCCGTCCCCAGCGGAGCCAAAAAAGAGCCCAGAACATTGGGGGAACGGGCGCCGGGAGCGGCCGGGGGGTGTCACGGTGCCCGGACAAGGACAGCCACCAGCCCGGCTCTGGGAGCGTGTGGAGCTCCGAGAGCCTCGGGAGGAGGCAGGTGCAGCTGGCAGGGAAGAACCTTAACCTGCTGGTGCCCCCAAGCTGCGCGATCCCGCAACTGAGAACCGAGTTCCAGCCGGGGAAGGGAAGGGAAGGGAAGGGAAGGGAANGGGCAGGTGGGATATGGGCAGGGGAAGGTGGGCAGTGGGAGGGGGATTCAGGCTGTGGGAGGGGGGATATGGGCAGGTGGGATATGGGCAGGGGAAGGTGGGCAGTGGGAGGGGGATTCAGGCTGTGGGAGGGGGTATATGGGCAGGTGGGATATGGGCAGGGGAAGGTGGGCTGCAGCCCAGGCACATGGGGGGAGGCCCAGCAGAGGCTCCTGGAGGGGCTTGGTGGAGCTGAGGGTGGTGGAATCACATCCCCCCAGGCACTGGAAGGCAGCAGGCAGCTGGCCGGCCTTAAAAACACATTTACAGGCCTGCATTTTATGGATTTCTCTCTGGAAACAAAGCGAGCTCCGGCACTGTGGGCAGGAGCTGCCAGCAGCTGGATGGGGGTGGCAGGGCTGGGAGCATCTCCTGGGGCAGGGGCAGCTGCTGGAGTCAGCACAAGGTCACTCCCAACCTTTCTGTGCTGGGTTTGAAGCCTGAAGCTCCAGGGCCTTTCCTGCTGCCCTTGGAAGAGGGTTTGTGTGTTTGTGTGCTCATGGGCTTGGCTGGCCTCGGGTTTCTCTAGGCAGGCATTCATTTTTAATTTAAATTTTGTTGTGAGCCACAGCACAGAGCAGAGGTTCTGGGATGACAGGGAATCCTTCAGTGCCCCTGTGCTGCCTGTGGGGTCTGTATCCATAATGCCAATGATTCCTGTCCTGCTGTGCCCCGTGCACAGCTGCGTCCTCAGGCCCTTGTCCCTTGTCAGGCTGTGCAGCACCAGCAGCAACCCCCTCTGCATTCTCCCTGCATGGAATTTGCATGAGGAATGGCATTCCAGGGACCCCTATTTTCACGGAGGAGCCGAGGTTTGGATCAGGAAGGGCAATCCATCCTTCCTGGGCTGTCACTCGGCTTCATCTGGCCGTGCCTTCCCCCTTTGTGTCAGGAGATAAAGTGCTTACAGGGTGCTAAATCCTGCAGCACTTACATCACTCCGGACTCCTTATCGCAGGGTTCAAGGAGGGCACAGCCAGCCTGGCAGGAATGAATCTCAGCCTGCAAAAAGGAGGCAGAATCCAGGGCTCAGCCAGCAGAGAGGAGAGATCTGTTGATGCTGAGTCTGTGCTGCAGTGCTGGGGCTGTGTGGGGAGCAGGGCAGCAGCCCAGCCCATCTGATGCACACACCCCTGGGAGCTGAAAGAGGGACAGCAGGGGTTTGGGGATGGGCAGGAGTGTCCTGGGAACCCTCCTGTGATGTTGGACCCCTTGGGCTGGGATGGTTCAGTGCTCGGGGACATGGATTCTGTGTCCCCAGGGAGTGCAGGTGGGACAGGGAACCTTCCCTGTTAAGTAAAGATTAGATGAAGTGGAGAAAGAAGCAAAGGAGACGCAGTGGCCCTTGAGAAAGCTGGACTGGGGTGAAAGAGCCAAGGTGGTGGCCTGGTGTAAGTCTGGGAGCTCAGGATCCACCAGGAGCCCCTTGTCCTGCTGCCAGGCCTGGGGACAGCTGGAAGCAGCAGCCAGGAAACCACAGGAACCAAACCAAAGCAAAGCAAACCAAACCAAACCAAAGTAAACCCAACCTAACCTAACCAAACCAAACCAAACCTAACCAAACCTAACCTAACCTAACCTAACCTAACCTCTGGCCTGGGTGGCCAGGGAGATCCTCCTCCCTCAGAGGGGACACTGGGAGCTCCACCAGCCCCTGCTGGGAATGCTGGCGGCCAGGCCAGGTAAGGGCAGGTGGGTGCGGTGCTGCAGACCCAAACAGAGACAGAAATGGGTCAGACTAATGAGTAATTAAAGAAGCTCGCAGCACTCAGCGTTCCCCCCAGATTTGCCTGTGCACGATTAGAATAAGCTCCCCTGGCTATTGAGGTCAGCAGGAGTGCACAGGAGGAGAGCACAGTGGAGTTGCAGAGCTCGCTGTGGTGGCAGCCGTGCACAGGAGCTCTCCCTGCCTGTCCCCGTGCCCGGCTGGCCGGAGGGGCCCCGCCTGCAGAGCTGCTCTGCCCCTCTCCCAGAGCTCCGCGCCTGAGGCCACGCTGCCGCTTCCCTGGTGACATTTGCCTGCCTGCCCTGGCCTTGCTCCAGCACATCCCCGGGCACTTCCATCTCCACAGTGCCCGGAGCCACGGGTGATGGCCCGGGCCTGGATCCACAGGCACAGCTGATCCTGGTGCCACCAAGAGCTGCCGCGTGGCAGCAGGGGTGGCCCCGGAGATGGAGGAGGTGGCACCTGCCAGCACGAGCGGCTGTCAGAGCTCCTGCGGCTCCGCGGCAGCAGCGAGCGGGGAACAGAACCCACCCAGCCACTCTGCTGGCAGCTGGGCCCCCCGGGGCTGAAAAGGGTCTGTGTTCTTTCAAAAACATTTCATAAACAGTTCATTTTTTTTTTTTTCCCCAACATGAATCAAAAGCACTTGCTGGACCCTCTGCACTCCGAGGCCAGGCTGAAGTGTTGCCGTTGACTTGCAGCATTCCTGACTTGTAGAACAGCTGATCCCATTTTTGCCAGGCTTGCCTTCTTTTCTGGAAGCTAAACCCCAAGTCTGGTGCCTGTGCAAAGCCCTGCTCTATTTTACACCAATCCAGTGATGTGCAATAAATCCCAGCTTGTATTTTACTGTGGAATAAATCGTGAGGCTGCCCCGAGTCTGCCTTTGGAGCACAGTGTGTGTTTTCCCAAACATGTTTCTTGTTTTTTGTTACATCAAAACCACCCCCTCTCCACATAAATTATTTTCCCAGGAAGCCTGGGTTTCTGGCAAGGCCTGGAGATGCCCGCAGCCCTGCCAAGGTGCTGAGCCCTGTGCTAACCCCTCCTTTGTCCCCAGGTGCCTGTCCTGTGTGAACAGCGCCTTCCGCTGCCACTGGTGCAAGTACCGGAACCTCTGCACCCACGACCCCACCACCTGCTCCTTCCAGGAGGGACGGATCAATGTCTCCGAGGTACCAGATCAAGATTCTTCCCTTCTTCCCTTGCTTTCCCGTGCCTCAAGCAGCACGAGCAGTGTTTATGTGGGGTTTGTTGGCTTCCCGTGGGGCTCTGTGGTGTCCAAAAGCGCAGAGGCGGCTCTGGAGCCGGGCAGTGTCGGTGCCACTGAAGCGCTGCTCTCCACCTGAACGCCCTCCCCTGCTGGGTGGGAATGCCCGGGTTCATTAATTACAGTAATTACTGCAGTGCTTTCCCCCGGGGGTCCCAGAGACTCCTCAAACCCAGCACCTTTCAGCAGCTCTGCTTTGGAGCCCTGGCATGGAGGGTTTTGCTTTATCTGAGGGCCAGCAGCAGCTCTGGGTGGGGCTGGGCAGTGCCTGCTGTGGCCAGGGCTGGGGTTTATGGCAGGAGCCTGACTTTGGACTGATGAAGGAGGGAATTACCAAAGGGAACAGCCCCAGATTTTGGAAAAGGGAGCTGGTTTGGGTTCCAGCTCCGCGGACCCGGAGCCATCTCTCTTAGCAGTTCATAAAAGGTGTGGGGCTCCCATCCAAAAATGCTTTTAACACTTGGAAAGGCAGAGCCCGTGAATGGCTCTGCCAGCTCTCCTGTGTGTCCCAGGGTGGAGGGATCCGTGGAGGAAAGGGGTTTGCTTGCACAAATTCCTGATCGAGCACTGCCAGGAGCGCTTGGTCTGGGGTCTCTGCACCCTTGTCCTGCCTGATCCCCCTGCCCACTTCATCTTCAGGAGGTCCTGGTGCTGGCAGGTTTGTGCCCTCACTGTTCCTACAAATAGCTTTGTAGCACCTGAAATGAGGGCAGGTCCTAAAGCTGTGAGGGAAAATGGTTTAAAAGATGCACTGGAAATCGTGAGAGTCCTGGAAGGTGGGAAAGGCAGCAGTGAGGACATCTGCAAACATGAGAAAAAGAAAGGAGAGGAAGGTGTGCAGGCATCCAGAGAAATCCTTGTCAGTGGGTGATAGAGATTGATAAAAACAGAAGAGATCAGTCAGTGGAGCAAACACTGAGTTGTCAAAGAGAACTGACTGAAGGTTTAGCCAGGTTGCTGCTAAACCAGGAGTAAAAACCTACTCTTGTGCCTCCCTGGCTAAAATGCTGCCAGGAGATTCACAGGTAAAGGGGAGAGCAATTTCTGAGCAGCGTGCCTGGGATCAGAATGGGTGCCCAAGGAGAAGCATCCACCCTGGAGCAAACCAAAAGCTTTCTCCATCCAGTTCAAAGTCAAGAAGCTTCCCTTCAGCATATCAAGAGAAAGCAGAAGCCTTTGTTTCTCCTCCCCTTGAGTGATGGGGGGGTTTCAAAAGCATCCCTGTGCTCCCAGGCTGCACAATTGCAGTTCTGCAACCCTGGGATCTCAGAGGTGTCTGATGAGTCTCTGCTAAGGTAGGACAATCCCATTCTCCATGTTTTCCTGCTGGGAGCACCCAGGACAGGGAGAGAGTGGGGGAGTTGGTGTCTCTGGCAGTTCCTGCTGGGATCACAGGGCTGTTGTGTCTCCGAGGAACTTCCTCTGTCTTCATCTCGCTGAGGTTGTTTCTCACCAGGGGGTGTTTGGGGATCTCTCACACCTTCCTGGTGATCAGTTTTGATAAGGGCTGATAACAATACTGGTGCTTCACTGTCCAGCATTTCTTCTCCAGACTTCGGAGCACAGGCAAAGCCTCCCCAAATAAATCTGTTTGCTTATTAAAGACCAATGAATTTCCTCCTCACACCCAGCACAGTGATAATGCCTTTGCTACGGGCTCTCCACTGACAGAGAAACAAGTGAATGCCTCATGAAGAGTTTCCTCTCCTGAACCCATCCAGATCACAACGTTCTCATTGTGTCACGGCCTGATGTATTAGGAAATTGTTTGTGCTTACCCTGGCTCCTTCCCCAGCAGAGCCAGTGGTGTTTGGAGCTGGTGATCTCCGTGTCTGTGCCCTACTTTCAGTCCCCTGTGCCTCTCCTTACATAAGGTTCACACACGTGTTCACACGGGCCTGCAAATCTGCTCGCATCTTTATATTTAATTTAGAGGAAAATATCTTGAATATTCCCTTTTACTCCTGGCCCATCAGAATTGGCGTCCCAGTGGGATTGGATGTGTAACGAGCTCCCTTTGATGCTCCCAGGAGTTGTCTGTCTGGAGGAGGAACAAGAGCTCAAAGCCTGAGCCACTTCATGAGGAGGTGGGGGAGAGAAATCCCTTCCTCGTGAGCTCTGCCCTTGCTCCTTGCAGGCTCCTGTCCCTCCTGCCTCCCGAATTAATGGAGAGGGCCCAGGTTACAGCACGTGCCCGCAGCTCAGGACCGATGGTGTGGGGAAGGAATTTACCAGGCTCGGCTCCAGCTGCCTTCCTTTCATGTCTGGTTTCTAAGGAACGGGGGCTGCTCTCCTTTCCAGTGGCATAAATGAAGGATAATGTGTCTCCATGAGTGACAGAGGCTGTAATTTATATCATTGGGAACACAACTGTGAACCAGGGGTTTACATTCACGTGCCAGGTTGGGTTATGTTTATAACTTTAAAATACATGCAGCACGTTAACGTTTGTGGAGACTTTGTGGGGGTTTTTTGAAGATTAAAAGTACAAAAACAGTCTATTTTCTGCCATTTGGGCTAAATCCCATAGTCAGAAGAATTGCCTGCCATTTCTAGGCAATTTTTTTCCTCTAAATAAGAGCAAGGAGGTTTGACCTACTAAAACTGCTCGGTTAAACACAAATAATAACCATGGGTGCTCTGTTCTGCTCCAGAGACAGCTGCACAACGCGGGTCTTTAAGGTATTTATAGACCTTGGAGTCTTTGAGGCTAAAAAGTGTTGGAGAAGCATAAAATGTCTTTGTAAATTGTGTGTGCCGCTACTTCACAGGCAGAACATTCCCCGAGAGTCTGTGCCACTCAGGCATCGGAGCCTTGTCTTCCTCCAGCAGATCTGATCCGTGTTTATTCTGGCGCGGGGAAGTCAAGGAGGATAATGAGAGGATTCTGCGTGTTTGTTTAGCGAGAGGAGGCAATAATGGCCTTCCTAACTCGCTGCAGGATTTACCTCTCATGAATTGAAAAACAAAGTAAACTGATTATCGAACAAGCTGCCTATTCCACCGCCTTTCTGCGGTGTTTTCTGGGTGTTCCGCTCCTCCTGGGGAGGAAATGTGGGATGGGGCACCCCGGCTGAGCCGGACAGAGCAGGGGCAGAGGGACCTTGGCCACAGCCACAGCTCTGTCCCCAGCAGCAGGGCTGGCGCTGCCAGCCCCTTCCCAGTCCGCTGGGAAATTCCTGTAAAGGGAATCAGCACTGGCAGAGGCACTGCTCGAGCTGGTGGCAAACCCCTAACGAAGTAATTTACCTGAACGCTGGCTTCTCATCCAGGGAGCAGCTGGGAGGGGTGGTGGAGGGACAAACCCCCCTGCCAGGCTGTTCTCCTGCAGCAGCACCCACGTGAGAGCCAAAACCCCACACAGGCTCTGTGGGAAGGGCTGGGTCTGCAGGGATTTGGGATGCAGGGATTTGGGATGCAGGGATGTGGCTGTGCAGGGATTTGGGTGCAGGAACCTGGGTTTGCAGGGATTTGGGATGCAGGGATGTGGCTGTGCAGGGGTTTGGGTACAGGAACATGAGTTTTCGGGGATTTGGGGTGCGGGGACATAGGTTTGCAGGGATTTGGGTGCAGGAACATGGGTTTTCAGGGTTTTGGGGTGCAGAGACATGGGTTTGCAGGGTTTTGGGGTGCAGGGACGTGGCTGTGCAGGGCCATGGGTGCACATCACTGCGGCTGCAATTTAAAAAAACAAAACCAAAAAAAAGCCCTGAAAGCTGAGCACTGAGGCTGGAAATGGCTCTCAGGGGCTCCACAGGATGTGCAGGGTCCGAGCTGACCCAAACCCTCCCCAGCCCCGGCAGCTCCTGCAGCCCCACTGGCTCAGCTCAGAAACTGAGCAGTGACTGCCTGCAGCAGTGTGACTCCCCGGGAGCATCCTGGGTTTTCCAGAGTCTGGCATCTTCCTACGGATCTCTCCTTCCCAAAATGTGGATCCCTTATTAGTGTGATCACTGCAGCTGTCAGCCAGCACGGAGGGGCTGCCTCGCTTCTGCTCGCGCTGCGCCTGCCTCGCTTTCCCCACAATCCCAATGTGACATTTTCCTTCCACTGGAACCAAAGGAATGGGAAAAAAAAATCAAATCTATTTTGTCCCACTCGTCTCTAATGATGGCAGAACAATTTTTGCTGGCAGCATTTTCAGCACCAGAGAGCAGATCTGGGAAAGGGTGTCCTCTCCCTGTCTGGAGAGCAGGAGCCTTTCTTTCGCAGTCGCCTCACGGACGGAGCTGGCCAGGAAGGATAATGGTCCATAACATATTCATTATTTTCAGGACTGTGCACTGAAGTTCTCTCACTGGTGATGGAAGTGGAGATTTTTTTTGGTTTCAGTCGTAAAGGGGTAAAGGATTCTGCAGCTCCAGTTGCTTTTCCTTCCAGTCCATGGGAGGGGCTGGGCACCTCTCTGGAGCAGGGCACTGCTCTCCCGCTGCTCCTCCATGTGACTTTGGGGTGAAATTCAAAGCCTGAAATGCAGGCAGATGTTGAGTGGAAGGTGGCACAGGCGTGTGGTGCTTTAGGAGAGGGAGCAATGTGCAGAGTCAGCTTGGAAGAGCTGATGGAAAATGCTGTGAATCCAGGGAGTTTGCTGGTGGCGAGCTGGGGTTGGATCCACGCTCCCAGGGCCAGTGGGAAGCTGGGAATGCCATTCCCTTCCAGCCTGTGAGCCCACTCCACTGCAGGAAGGGCTTCCCTTCCCTCCCCAGCACAGCTTGCTGGCTGATGGAGTTGGAAATCGCTCTTGGCTGTTAATCCGTGAAAGTCCCTGTTAGAAATAAAATAAAATATATATACGGAAAAGTGCCACTAAAAAGGTTTATGAGGCTGCAGTTTCAGTTAGTGGCTCCTCCAGACCGGGGCAGCATCTGTTTCTCATTTCCAGCTGGCTTGAGCCGGTGGTGAAACACCTTGCCATGGCCCTGGCTGGAGCTGGAGGGGGAGCCTGCCCTGGGGAGGGGGATTTCCCCCGGGACACGCCGTCCTGCTGGGATCCTGGGCAGGATGGCTGTCCTGGCATGGCCAGCAGATGAGTTCCTTTCATCCCCAGGCTGAGGGGCAAAGGGCTCGGGATGCCAGTCTGGGATTTGGCAGAGGGAAGGGAGACTGTCAGCGTGTTTGTTCCAAACTGCTGCTTTAGCTCGGGATTAATCATTCAGTGTCAGGTGCTTACAGGTACTTAGGTTCCTTGTTCCATTAGATCAAAGCAAATTAGAGCTGAGCAGAATGTAAATAGTGCCGGTGGTCAGAGCAGTACCCGGTGTGGAAATTGAAGAAAAATTGTATTTCCCGGTGTGTTGTGCAGAGATAATGTTTGGGATGCTGAGATCTCACGGGAGGGATGCCACGCAGTTACCAGGTGCTGATAAGTCATTTTTTGTGGTCCATCTCAGGGTTTCATTTACACATTCAGTTTGTGCTTGGGGGAATTGAGACTGCTCTTCTGTGCAGTGGTGTTTCACAGATGGAAGGGATCTTAAAAATCACCTCATTCCACCCCCTGCCATGGGCAGGGACACCTTCCACTATCCCAGATTGCTCCAAACCCCATCCAGCCTGTCCTGGGACACTTCCAGGGATGATTTTTAAGGTCCTGTTCTATGATTTGGAGATAGAAGGGGCAGTTCAGGTCTGCTGCTTTACCCACCCAGCTGGCAGAGGCAGGAATCCCACCCAGGCACTCCTGAGCCCAGGAAATGACTGCCAGCCCCAGCACTGGAGCTGGGTGGGCAGTTCAGGGAGGCAGGGATGCTGGAGCATGGGGAGGAGTGAGAGCAGACAGAGCAGGGCTTCACGTGCCCTCTGAAATTCACCTTGGCCTAATTGTCCGGAGATGAAGCGGAGCAGAGCCTGCTTCAGGTGGTGAGAGGGAGGCACATCCTGGGCTGACTCCTCTCCCCCCACAGCACGAGGGGGCTGAGGGGTGAAATGGGATGAAGAGCAGCCCACCCATCCCGGGGCAGGGGGCTCAGCAGGGCTGGAGCAGCTGATAAGGGGCTGAGCTCCTCAGGAGGGCCCAGCAGGAGCTGCTGGCTCCACAGATAAAACCTGCGGGAAGCTCAGAGCGAGGAGGACACCTTGGATTTATCCCCAAAGAGGGTGTTCCTCCTTGAGCAGCTGCAGGGAGGAAATCAGAGCCAGTCCCGGGGCACAGGGGCTGGCACAGGGGGGTTCTGTGTCCCTGCAGGTCACCCGCAGCTGCACTGGGGACGGGCAGCTCCTGGGCACTGGGGTGTGCTGGGACATCCGCCCAGACCTGCAGCTCCACTGATGCCTCATCGGGCTTGCTTAAAAACAGAGGCCAGGTAAAATAAAGAGAATAAAAAGCAGTTATATTTATTGAAGGGCCTTCAGGTACCTTTAGGACAGATGAAACCCCCCAGGGGCTGCACCCAAAAATGGATGACAGGTCATGGCTATTCACACTTTTATAAGTTTGGTCCATTTGCATGTTGGGGGTTAATCTTCCAATTACAGCTTCAGGTAATGAAGTAGTTTACTCCAAGTTTGCTCCTTCCCATCTCACTGTTGTCCACATTTCTCAGGGTCTGAGACAGTGAGGTGTCCTCGATCCCCAGGCCTGCAGAGGAATTGTTGTGTCTGACCAAAATGGGAAAGCAGCAGCTGGCACTGTGTATGGAGTTGAGAGTTACACACAAAAGAACTGCAGGGTTACAAATACATGAAAAATATAAAAGCTAAAACCCTAAGGCATCACCACCTTAACCTCCCACGTTCCCTCCTTTCCTCCCAGGACTGCCCCCAGCTCTTCCCCACGGAGGAGATCCTGATCCCGGTGGGAGAGGTGAAGCCCATCACGCTGAAGGCCAGGAACCTGCCGCAGCCCCAGTCGGGGCAGAGGGGCTACGAGTGCGTGCTCAGCATCCAGGGCATCATCCACAGGGTGCCCGCCCTGCGCTTCAACAGCTCCAGCGTGCAGTGCCAGAACAGCTCGGTGAGAGCGCGGCCGAGCGCCTGCACAGGGGCCGGCAGCTCCGGCAGCCGCGGGGAGGGTGGGGATCTCCGGGCCTGAGCCCCAGGTGGGAGGATGCCCACGAGGGGAGGGTGGGGGATCTCCGGGCCTGAGCCCCAGGTGGGAGGATGCCCACGAGGGGTTCAGTTACGGGGAGGAGATGCCATTGAGGTCACACCTCCAGTGCTGTGTCCAGTTCTGGGCCCCTCAGTTCGGGAAGGACCTCGAGGGGCTGGAGTGCACCCAGAGGAGGCAGCAAGGCTGGGGAGGGGCTGGGAGCCCTGTGAGGAACGGCTGAGGGAGCTGGGGATGTTCAGCCTGGAGAAAAGGAGACTCTGAGGTGCCCTCGTTACTCTCTGAACTCCCTGGAAGGTGCCTGTGCTCAGGTGGGGTTGGGCTCTTTCTCCAGGCAGCAGCTGCCAGAAGGAGAGGACACAGCCTTGAGCTGCTCCAAGGGAAATCCAGGCTGGATATCAGGGAAAAGTTCTTTACAGCAAGGGTGATAAAGTATTGGAATGCTCTGCCTGGGGAGGGGGCGGATTCACCATCTCTGGCTGTGTTTGGGACAAGGCTGGATGTGGCACTCGGGGCCAGGGTTTAGGTGAGGTGTCAGGGGTGGGTTGGACTCTGTGATCTTGGAGGTCTCTTCCCACCCAGAGATTCTGGGATTCTGGGATTCTGTGACTCTGTATCTGGAGTGCCCTGGCTGCCGGTGGGGGTCAGCCCGGGGATGGGGATGGGGAGGAGGAGGAGGAGGAGGAGGAGGGAATGTGGAGGGTGTTAAGGCAGGGTAATTCACACACAGGGAGATAAGGAGAATCACAGACCCCTTATCGGGGAGCTGTCGAATCCCAGGTCACGGTGGCTGGATGAGTAGAGCAGCGCTGGAGAGCAGGGAAGGAGGGGGAGAGGGAGGGGAGAGAGCAGAGCACGGCAGGAGAGGGAATCACCGCAGCCATGCTGCCCGAGGAGCCGGGGAGAAAGATCCCCCTCCACAGGACAGGGACCCCAGAACACCCCAAAGTCACCCTGGGGATGCCAAAACACAAACGGCAAATGCAGGCACCCCCCCCCCCGATCCACAGCCCACGTCTGGGTCTCCCGTGTCCCTTCACGTCTGGGGACAGGCAGGGACAAGTGCGGCCCTTCCTCTGCTCACCACGTGCTCAGAAAGGGCCCTGGGCAAACAGGCCACAGTCAGTTTGTTTTAGGCAGCAGAACAGGGTCCACTTGAATATTCAGTGCCGATGGTCTTAAATTGTTAATGAAGTTTTGAATTTTTAAAAGTTTTACTGGGTATTTATACACCGCTGGCCGTCTTTGGGCCTTGCAGCTTGGTGGATAATAAATGTATTAATAGTATATAGTACTTTTCCTATCCAGAGTGATTTATAAGCATTAGAGAAGCACTTTTACTGCTGGTAGGAAGTGGTAGGGGGAGGATGTAAGGGCCATTCTGGACTCACAGCTTCTTGTTCCACCAGGCAGGGTGAACCAGTACAGTCAAATGTGAGCTACAACTGCTCAGGTCCTGCTCAGGGACAGGCAGAGCAGTCTGCCCTGCTTTAATCACCATCCCCTCCTCCCAGAGAGGATGGCAATGCTCACTCACCTTTTTTAGTCTTTTTAACAGCTCTTGGTTGACCTAAAGAGAGCACCAGGGTGAGGCCTCGCCAGTGCTGGTGTGATAATGGGAACTTCAGCGTTCACTGGGAATTCAGCTGAAGCATCCAGCCTCACTCAGCCCAGGATGTTCATAGGAAGGGCAATAATTCAAGCCAGTGCTATCCTAGAGCAGGCTGAAGCAGTGCCTGGGGCTCTGCACCATTTATTTTTCCTCTGCTGTTTCCTGTTCCACCTGCAAAGCTCTGCAGTGGGATTTTGGAGCTCCCAGTCACATGGGGCTCCACAAACTGGGCAAGAACCAGCCTGGAGGCAGCAGTCCCAGTCTGGTTAACTGCAGGGGCTGTGTTGGTAAGCCAGAGCCTGAGTGAGGAGAGCAACCACTGTGAGTGGAATAATTAATCTGTTACCTCTCACAAGGACTAGATCTGCTTTAATTATCTCTTCCTGGTGAGGAGAAGGGGCTCAAAGCAGAACCCTGGAGATGAAGTGTAGCAGTGTGGTGTCTCAGGCACGAGCTGATGTTGTTAAGCAGAGAGTAAAGACGGTTTCTTTCAGCAAACCCTCTCAGTCTGTCAGCGTCATCTCCCCAAGCGTTTCATTCTGGATCTCCCCCTGCAGTACCTCTATGATGGGATGGACATCAGCAACCTGGCAGTGGACTTTGCTGTGGTTTGGAATGGGAACTTTGTCATTGACAACCCAGAGAATCTGAAAGGTAAAATCTGCTTGAACTGCTTCAGGTCATGGGTGCTGGGGGGCTGGAGAGGGGCTGTAGGGGCAGAGGGGACCCCTGAGGATCACCCTGGGGAGGAGAGCAGCTCCCTGCAGTGTTGGTGCTGCTCTCTGAGCCCCAGTGACCCCGCCTTGGCTTTGGGATCCACCTGGGCAGGGGCACCTGCGGCTTGGGGAGCCAAAGCTGCCCTTGTGTGGTGGTGGGCAAGTCCAGGAGCAGCTGTACCCCAAGGGAATCCCTCAATCCCAGCTGCACCCTGAGGGAACACCTTAATTCCACCTGTGTCCCGAGGGAATTCCTCAATCCCAGTTGTATCCCAAGGGAATCCCTCCCTCGCTGACCTGGCCGCTGTCCCCTCTGCCCGCAGTGCACCTGTACAAGTGCGGGGCGCAGCGGGAGAGCTGCGGGCTGTGCCTCAAGGCCGACCCCAAGTTCGAGTGTGGCTGGTGCAGCGGCGAGGCCAAGTGCACCCTGCGGCCCCACTGCGGCTCCGCCGGCCCCCAGCCCTGGCTCGACTGGTCCAGCCGCGACGTCAAGTGCTCCAACCCGCGCATCACCGAGGTGAGCCCCAGCTCCCCTCCCTCTGCCCCCGCCCTGCTCTGCGTCTGCTGATGCCTGCTCAGTGTGAGCTGGAGCAGAGGGCGGACAGAACGAGAGGAATAAAGCAGGGATTTATGGCAAGGCCTTCCAAGGGCACAGCCTGGCAATGCCAGAGCCCGGCTGCAGCCCTGCCAGGATGGGCCTCGAGCTGGGCACAGAAAAGGGGCCTGGGCACGGGGTTTCACACTTGGAGAAGTTCTGCTCCATTGGCATCTGGAGCTGAACTGGCCAATGAATCACTGGGAATGATAGAGTTCCACACTCCTTGCTCGGCCTCCTCTTTTTGATGTTGTTGGTGCTTTTGGGGCTGAGGTTGGGAAGGATTGTCCTGGAATGTTGGGCTGGAGAGAATTGTTGTGTCTGACTGCCCTGTGAGGAGAACTCAGGAACACTTAATGTGAATCTAAGAGCTACGCACTAAAGCATAACAGGAAAAAAACTTTAAACTTAAGGCATCACTGTGCTGTCCAAAAATCTGGCCGGCCCTGAGAAATCAGAGATAAAACGCTCCAGTAAATGCTGGGAAACCACTGGCACGTGGCCAGGTGTGCGGCCACCGCCCCACGGACTGCTGCGGGAATGCTAATTAAACCAGGGAGATAATTAGTCTGGAGTTGGTACTTCTGGTATTTCTGTTCAGCCCGCTGAGGGATGCAAATATGTCCCAAGAGAATTTGCACCGGTGGAACTGCACTCGCTCTGTTAAGGCTGCAGTGAGGAGTGACACTCCTATCAGATGGGAATGAAGGAAAGTTTGGGTTTCTCAGTTAATTAAATCCCAAAAAAAAAGCCTCCCTTGCCCTGGGTTGTATCCACACTGCAAAAGGTGTAACAGAGTTGGATTAAAGTTGTCTGTTACACCAGTGCCTGTGGCAGGGCTGCTCAGCACCCACAACCTGCCAGCTGAAGCAGTACCCCAGTGAGCGTGGAAGTTTCCTCTTAAATGCAATTAGTTTCTCCACTGGTTTAACTAAACTGGCTCAGATCCTGTGGGAGGGAGGCATCAGCCTCCTTTTATGGAGGAGAGGAGAAAGCACAGAGGCTGCTGCTCCATCGGGGCTGGCTGGGGCTGACAGGAGCATGGTATTGCTGGGGAGGCTCCATCCACCCTCAGGTATTTCTGCCTCAGGCCTTCTGCCCAGCCGTGTTATACCTTAGCTAGGCAGGTGTTTCTCTTGTGCAGATATTTCTCTTGTGCAGATATTTCTCTTGTTCAGGTGTTTCTCTTGCGCAGATATTTCTCTTGTGCAGGTGTTTCTCTTGTGCAGGTGTTTCTCTTGTGCAGTGTTTTGTACAGGGCAGAGTGGGGCTGGTGGGAGGTGCTGGGGCTGGTTGTGCAGAGATGGGAAAGCATTAAAAAGGGTTGGAAGCCTGTCCTTTCCCTGCTTGGTTGGGCTCTTTATTTTCCAAGTCCTACGAAGTGATAAAATGATCCCTAAGGGCTTTCCTGGATATTCCCCTGGCCCTGCCCATGGGCCGAACCCAAACTTCTCTTGCCCGAGTGCTGTTTGCTGCACAAGGTTATGCTACAAGGAGCAAAGCAGCCTCTGCAGAGATCTGCTTCCCCACAAACCATGCAGAAAATTGTCAAGTCAAAGAAATCTTGGAATTATTTATCTGTCCCTCCTTGAGCTGAGCAGAGAAGGGGAAAAACACTGTTCTGCAGCCACCAAGTGACTTGTATGTGAGCAGTGCCAGGCTGGCTCTGGCAGCTGGCTGCAGGCAGGGCACTGCCACCAAGTGTTTTATCACTGTCCAACTTGAAAGCAATACTTTTGGGCTCTGTCCAAGGAGAAAAGAGCAGAGCTGTGCTGTTACAGATTTCTGACTCCATCCCCAGGTCTGTGTCTCAGCCCTCAGAGTGAGACTGTGGAGGAGACCACGAGACTTTCCCAGCTTCCGTTGCTGTTGGGTCCTTTCCCAACGCCTGAGTTCTCTCAGCATTTTGGGTACCATTTGGCAGTGCCCAGAGCTGTTCAGCTGGGAGCACACCCTGCCCTGCTGGGACTGACCTGGCAGGTCCAGAGCTGGCACTGGTGACACGTCCCCCATCCCTTGGGCACCAGCAGTGACAGGACTGGGGAGCAGGGTTTGCTCTCATACTGGAGCTCCCACTGCAGCCTGGATTAGCCAGACTAAAAGAGCCTTTAATATGGGCTGGTTTCCACTCCTTTTGCTTCATCTGGCCAGGTTCACTCTTTGTGACAAGCCTGAGGTCAAGGGCCTGGCTGCCAGGCGCCAGTGCCTCCGGGGGATGCATAAATAAGAAGATATTGTGTCTTAATAGTTATAAAAGTAAATAAGCAGTGGGGTATTTGCAGCCCTTTCACTGAGTGAGAGGCCCAGCCCTCCCCAGCAATGTCCCCTCAGCAGCTTAAAACTTCCACCCGACCTGTGGCCGTAGCAATAAATAAATAAAAATCAGTTTTCTGGCGAACAAGCGGCGCTCTGATCTCCTATTCATTTATTTGCAGGCCTCATTAATATAACATCAGTGCAACAAACAGCTGAAGGGGGGGCAGTGTCAGGCTGAATAATGGAGTTGCTCTGCTGAGATAACAATTAGGTTCTGAATGTGCCATCAGCTGAGGCAGAGACAAGGAGGGATCATGCCGGGATGACAATGCTCGCGCGCTGCTTCCCCGCTGGGCTCATCAGCTGGGATCCAGAGCTCAGAGCTGCAGCAAAAAAGCACAAAGAGGATGAAGGTGGATGGGGTTTGGGGAGGGGGCAGGGGCTGTGCCTTTGATTGGGTGCTCTCTCTGCACCCGAACAGATGCCAAGGGGTTGCTGTGCGGGGCCGGTGGCTTCCCTGCAGCTCCCAGCCAGCCCCGGCTCCAGCTCTCCCTGGCTCCTCTCTGACTCCTTCTGCAGGCAAAATGTTGCTCCGTGTCAGAAAGGCCGAACGATTCAAGCAGCAGGATGTGACACAGAGGACGTTTATCCCTCACTGTTGGAGTGGCATCTTCTGCAGGCTGGGGAGGGAAGGGTTCTACCACTGGGCTGGGGCTCCTGGATCGCTGGGATCCTTGGATTCCAACCTCGGGGATCCCTTGGGTTCCAACCTAGGTGATCCCTTGGATTCCAGCCTCGGGGATCCCTTGGATCCCAACCTCAGTGATCCCTTGGATTCCAGCTTTTGGGTTCCCTACCTTGGTTTCAAGTAAAAAGCAGCAATACGAGCAATCCCTGGAGCACGTGCAGCCCTTCCCTGATCAAGGACAGGCTGTGAGGGTGGCCGAGCTCCTGCTGCCCCTCCTCATCCCCGTAGCCAAGCCTTTTTATGGATAACCCAGGGCTGCACACCTCATCAGTCCTTCCCAGCACTATGGCAGGGGCTGGATTGGGATTTCTCTCCTGCAGTGGGGAGAGGTGCCCTGCTCAGAACAATTCTGCCTCCCACACCCTGCTCAGACCTCAGTGACTTTCAAGCTGCTTCAGTTTAGCAAACAACCGGAAAAACTTCCAGCAGAGGTGCAGACTCCTGAACAGCAAATGCCCAGCTCCTGGTAATGGCCTTGCTTCTCCTCTGCTGCCTTTTGCAGATCCTTTTCATCCTCCGCAGAGCTCCAAGTGAAAAGCCAGTCTAGTGAAGTGATTTTCTTGAAATTGGGGAGTATTTCTTGCTAATCCTGTCTGTCTCGGATCAGAAAGCTGGACTGGCAGCCCTGCAGCCTGGGCAGCTCCCAGCAGAGCCCAGCTGGGATGAAGGCTGACCATGGGCTGGCTGTGCTGGAGGAGCCTCATCCTCAGCCCAGTGAGGAGCCCAGGGATGCTGCTCAGAGGGTCCCCAGCTCTGGGTGCACCGGGACCTTTAAGACTTATCTTCTTTCTGCGATTTTGACTGAATCTCTCCAGCTGTAATTAATTGAATGCATCTGTTCTAACCCTGGGGCTGCTTTATGGCACAGTTACTTCAAAACTGTTCAATTAGTGGCCACTAAAATCTAGGTCGAGTGGAGCTCCATATTGGGGATTTTCCAGGTCAGGACATTTTTAAAATACAGCATCAGCTCGGCTTTGTTCAGGGAGGCCACTTGGCCCCTCTGCTTCTGCTCAGGTCAGGAAATGGCAAGTGGTGCCTTCTTTTTTTTTAAGCAGTGATGAGACAACGAGCCCGGTGGAGTAAGAGCTCCAGTAAATGCATTTTAACATCATCCAGAGCTGCAGAGGACAGTTGTAACTGTCAAGTGCGTGAAGTGCCACGTTCAGGTGATTCCCAGCCAGAGATGTAAACACTACCAGGCCTCCAGGACTCAGTGTAACACAACCCAGCTCGGTTTTGTAGTGGGTTTATGGGCACGTGGAGCTTCCCAGAGCTAAATGATACAAGACAGGCCGTGGTGTGAGTTACAGGGAGCAGCAGCACGACAGGCAGTGCGCGGTGAATAAATTAAAAACCTCCATCAGGCGGTGGAGGGGAGAGGGAGGTGGGAATTGAAGGACGTGCAGGAAGGAGGGGGTGGCTTGGTGGCTCTGGAGGGTGCACGGGGCTGGGATAAGCTCAGCTGGAGTGGCCAGAAATGGGACAGAATGCCCAGGGGAGTGGTGGGGCTGGAGCAGGCAGCCCAGGGAGGTGCTGGAGCCACCCTGGCAGTGTTCCGAAACACAGTGGAGGTGGCACTTGGTTTAGTGGGGGTGGTGGGATTCCATCTGGAAGATCTTGGACGTCTTTCTGGAGATGCCTTGGGGAACTTGGAACCACAGAGGTGATGGGGACAGGGGGGTCCCACGAGGGCTGCTGTGGGGCAGGTCACTGGCACGTGCTGTCCTGGTGGGACTGCAGTTTGGCCACCTTCCTCACTCACTCCTGAGAAGGTGGAAAAAAACCAACCATCCATCTGGAAACAGCAAGGAAAAGGTTCTGAAGAGCTCAAGTTTTTTTTTGCCAAAGACAAGGGTGGAACAAAGAAGCGTAAACAAGATTTATCCATTAAATTAATTAAATTGCATTATTATGGATTGTGTTTATTTATTAATAACAGCTGCAGCACGGGGAAGATTAAAAACTCACCCAAGAGCAACAAGAGAGCGCTGGCAGATTCAGGATAACTGTCTGAGAGTCCTGGGTCCAAATTTTGTGACTATGCATTATTGAAATTTATACTCCTAATTGAGGAGGAGATTGTCCTTAATGCAAGTCCAGGGAAGCAGGGATGATTATGGCTGAGGCAGGCTATAAACAGGCAGCTTGAAAGCACACACCTCACCCTTTAACATTTTTAAGTCATTTGAGGTGCCAAGTCACTAATAAAATGTGACATTAACATTCCGAGAACGGCCAAGGCAGAAGGGAAAGTTCTCCCAAGCACCAGGCCGCTCCTGGAAGGTGACTTACCCTGTTCTGGGTAGAGGAGACGGGAGCCAGGTTGATCCTTCTGCGAGGATTTCTGGGGAGTGGCACTGCCCACTCCCCTTGGCCGGCTCAGGGACCTTGGAGTCCTCTGTTGGAGCACAGCACAGGTGGATTTCAGCATCCTTGGGATTCTCCAGGACATCCAGAAGAGCCGTGAGGGGTGGCCCTGGCTGGTTCGGCAGCAGGAGCAGGAGGAGGCTGCAGCTCTCGCGGCAGAAGGGTTTGCAGAGCAGGGCTGGGGCTGGGGAATGGCCGTGCTGGGGGTGCCACCTCACCCTGCCCGCGTTCTGTCTCCCTGCAGATCCTGACGGTGTCGGGGCCCCCGGAAGGAGGGACGAGGGTCACCATCCGTGGTGTCAACCTGGGCCTGGACTTCTCGGAGATCGCGCAGGGCGTGCAGGTGGCCGGGGTGCAGTGCACGCCCCTGCCCGAGCACTACGTCGTGGCCGAGCAGTGAGTGTCCCCTCCGCTGTCCCCACCGCGGCTCCCCGGGGCTGGGCCCCCCACGGAGCCTCCTCCCGGACCTCCAGCACTCGCTCAGGAGGCCAAAAACTCAGGCAGAGCCCAGGCACCTGCCCTGGAGGTGGACATGGGAAGGGATCCCTGCGCGTTCCCACACATTCCCTCAGGCTGGACTCTCGGCAGGGGTGAAGCAGCCCTTTGAGCTTCCACTAAATGTTCTGTTTCCTTCCACGCCGCGGTTCCTGCTTGGCTAAGCACCTTTGCTGATGAGCACCTTGCTGCTGCTGCTGCCGAGCCTCTGCTCCCCTGGCTCCCCATCCCACTTGGAATTCCGCCGGCGCCGCCGGCTGCACGCAGCCATTTGTTAGGCGGGCGAGGCGGTGACAGCCCCCTAATCCGAGTGGGCCTCCACTGGAGTCAATTCATTTGTTTCACTCAGAAAAAATGTCAGCCCAAAATTAGAAAATGGGTCTGTAACAAGGGACGGGCGAGCAAAGCCCACAGCGCCACGGCCGCTCCTCTCCGGGGGCAGCCAAGGTGCCCGGGGGGCGCTGGGGGGTGTTTGTGCTGGGTGGGACAGGAGAGAGAGGGGATGTGTCCCCTTGGGTTGTGTCACCTCCTGCTGGGTGCCGGCACGGCTCCTGTGCAGCAGGACAGGCAGCGTGGGGGTGCCCGCGGGTGGTCCCGGCAGCGCAGACCCGTCCCACCTTCGGGAGCAGCTGAAAGGATTTGTCCTCTGCTGGGAAATGCCTTTGGTGGCTCCCACTCAGAGCCCCAGCAGGCTGCAAGGACCTGTCACCAGCAGCACGTGGTGGTGTTGGTTGGGTTTTGTCCGTTCCTTGTGGTCTTTTTGCCCGTCTTTAAGGCCGAAGGGGCATTGGTGACTCTCCTCTGGAGAGTGCCAGGGAATCTGGGATCACGGGATGAAGGGAGCTGCTGTAGGAATGGCTCCAGCCACAGCACCAGCACCCCGTCACTGCAAGCAGTTGGGGCTGTTCCGCTGAACAGTACTTTGTTATATTTTATTTTTCAAATAAAAGATGGAACATTATGAAATTATCCCCCTTTGATGGTATGAAACCCTGATTTTATAATCATGACTCTAATTATGGCTCTTGAGCTTTCAAAGTTTGTTAACATCATTAAAACATTTACCCTGGGCAGATAACAGCAAGCGTTAGCATGAGAGCTGTCTTTTAAAGATGAATACAGATAAAAGGACCCTCTTAAGGCTTCTGTGGGCAGACTGAATTCCAAGACTGTAATGACTCTGCCATATGCTCCAGCCCCGCAATCTATCAGCCAGCAATTAGGTTAATGTTGGTGAAAGGGCCACTTAGCCCGGCAATCAGCACCCCACAGCTCTGCCGAGTGCATCATTTGGTAACAAGGTACCCGCTGGGGCTCTGGCTTTGGGCGGGGATGGGCACCAGGTGTACCCGGGCACTGGTGCCCCGTCCCACGCCCGCCCTGCCCGGCCTGCGCTGCTGCTTTGCTGGCAGAGTTGAGTATTTGGTGTTTCCTTGTGGGAGAGAACCTCCCCTCTCTTCTCCTGCCCCTGGGGTGCCAGGAATGGCTTTGTTCGCTGTGCCCCCGAGCTCAGAGTGGCCTCCTCTCCCCGCCGCCAGCCTGCAGGAGGAGGAGGAGTGATGAAGGAGAGGTGAAGGAATAACAGGCAGAGAGGTGCAGGGGCGATGTCTGGTTGAAAGGCAGAGCGAGGAGCACGTGGCGGAGACGCTTCAATCGCTGCTCTCCAAAGGCAGCGCCTCTCTAGGCAACCCCTTCTGATGTGCAGCAAGGAGCTCGTCACCAGCGTGTGTGTGTGTGTGTTTCATCAGCCCTCCTGGCATCACCTGTGTGCGCGAGCTGCAGCTTCCCTTTTCCTTTCGTCTTCGTGGTTTCGTTTATTTTATTTTATTTGCAGTGAATTTAATGCTGCTGAAGGCAGCTGGAACGCTGCCTCCCCAAATTGGGGCCTTTTATGTCTTTGTGTGTGATAGGCAGAGGAGCGAGGGCTTCCTTCTCCTTCAGCCTCAGCAGGCAGAGGCTGCTCTGGCTCTTCTCTGGTCCCACTGCCAGGGTCAGACCCCCACAGGCATCTCCTCACGGGAGGAACTGCCCCTCCTGCCTCAGGCAGGTTATTCCTACCCCCAGCTTTTCATCCCTGAGGCAAATTACCCATCCTCAGGTCTCCAATCCTGAGGCGAGTTATTCCCACTCTCAGATTTCCAGTCTGAGGCAGCTTCCTCCCACCCTCAGCTTCCCAGTGCCTGCAGGCATGCTGCTGAATTTCTCTTTCCAGCATTGCTGTGGGAGCAGGCAGCATCCAGGTCCATCTGGAGAGCCCTGCCAGCTGATGCCCCTCTGAAAACCTCCCCCAAACCTGCTGGCACGACTGGCATCCACTTGATCCCGTCCCCAGCTGGTGCCACACATCCCCCATACCATGGGATTTCGGGGTTGTTCATCCGCAGTGATCACTTGTGGTTAACCCCAGCAGCTCTCCCTGTTCCTGCATCTTTGCCCTGGGATTTCAGGGTTGTTCATCCACAGAGATCAGCCATGGTTAACCCCAGCAGCTCTCCCTGTTCCTGCAGCTTTCCCAGCCTCAGGAGGTGCCCACAGGGCTGAGCAGGAGCACGGGGACGAGCTCCTGTGAGCACCACGGTGTGTTTGTGGCAGCCAGCCCTGTCCCCCAGCAGACGCTGCTCTCCAGGGCTGTCTCTAGCATCCCCCAGCAGGTTTCTCCAGTTTTGATTAAATGGGAGTCTGCAGTGTGAGCTGTTCCCTTAATGAACTCATCTGTTACTCTGAGGACTCCGCACTCGCTTTGCTACTGGCTAATATATTGCCATTAGTGCTCTGCTTTGCTCTGGAGTTTACAGCTTGTAATAATTATGTCTAATTTTGATTTTTTTTTTTTCCTTTAAATTACTACGTGGGGTAAAAATAGACTCAGTAATTAACTTCTTCCAAAGAGGCAGATATCAAAGTTAAAGAGGAGGGGGGAGAGAAAGGAGAAATAAAGGCAGTGTGGAGCCGTGCAGGGCAGTGCTGGCACCTCCTGCCAAAGCTTCCCTGCGGCATTTCTGCTTCCAGGATCGTCTGTGAAATGGGGCAGGCGCTTCCAGGGATCAGCTCCGGCCCAGTGCTCCTGTGCATTGGGGAGTGCAAGCCCGAGTTCACGGCCAAGTCGGCTCAGCAGTACACGTTTGTGGTGAGTGTCCTGCTGGGGGCCAGCACGGGTGTCCCCCGGGAGGAGCTGAGCGTGGCACAGGGAGGGGCTTCAGCTCCAGAACACAGCCCCAGAACTGCCGCTTTTTTCTGGTGTTTTCCCCCTGGTGTTGCCCAGTTTTTGGTGGCCCAGTCAAGGAGCCCAGCTGGCAGGATCGAGAGCTCACCCTGCGGATAAACCAGGGCTCCCACAGCATTTGGGTTCAGCTCCGCACCTCCAGAACAGTGATCATGGACTCTTAGAATGGTTTGGGTTGGAAGGGATCCACAAAGACTCAGCCCCACCCCTGCCATGGGCAGGAACACCTTCCACTGTCCCAGAGTGCTCCAAGCCCCGTCCAGCCTGGCCTTGGCCACACTCGGGGATGCCCTCCGCTGTCACAGGCACCCAGAGCAGCCCCCTGGCTGCAGCAGGGGCACTGAGCTTGTCCTTTCCTCCCTGCAGACTCCAGCTGTGAGTTTCCTGAGCCCCAGCCGTGGCCCGGAGTCGGGAGGGACCCTGGTGACCATCTCTGGCCACTACCTCGGGGCTGGCAGCCGCGTGTCCGTGCTCCTGGGGAACCAGACCTGCGAATTCCACGAGTAAGAGACCAGCACGGGCTCCTGCAGCTCCTCCTGCTCCTGTCCCAGCACAGATCTGCTGAGCTGAACGTGCAAACATCCATCTGGGAGCCCCTAAGGCTCCCATTCCCTCTTTCATTGCATGAAACCATCTCCTTTTTTATTGTGATGGAGGCTTGCATGGCAAGGGAGGGATTCATCGGTGTCAGTGCTGTTTATTATTTCATTTTAATGCTGTTCCAATGGTAACTGGTGTGAAAATCACAGTGAAACACCACTGAGATGGAAATACTCTTATATTGGTCATCAGTACCTGCCCTCAGCCTGGCTGGTCTGAAGGAAATGGAACATTTATAAGAAATATCTCCTTTCTCTTTTCTCAGACCTGCATTGCTTTTATTGCAGCCACTGCTGCAGGTGCTCGACCTCCTAAAAATGGTCTGGGATCCTCAGGGCAGAGCAAGGCGAGGCTCTGCTCACACCTCCTGCTCAGGAACTTGCACAGCCATCAATCTCTGCTGGGATTTCGATGGCAAATTTGCTTTTTCCCCAGCAGTGTAAACACAGAGTTGACATTTGCAGGGTTTAATGGGTTTTCCTGGGGGTTAGTTAAAAAAGAGACGTGTGGTTTACATCTGTGTGCATCGGTACACAGCCCTGCCCTGCCCACCCTGCTGGCAGCGGGCACAGCCTGGGTGGCAACCTGGTATCCAGAGGGATTCTTCCTCCCACATCCTCACTCAGGCTTCCCTGGAGGAGCCCAGGGAGTTTCTGGCAAAGTAAAAATCCCTGGAGGTGAATTTCTCATCCAAAAGGCTGGGAGGTTTTTGGATGTGGGAGCCCACAGGGTTATCAGCAGTGCTTGTTCTGGATCCATCCTAGGATCCTCAGGGCATTCCAGGACCTCCCAGTGCAGCTCAGTCCTCCAGGTGTTAACCAGTGTAACCAACCCATCAATATTTCCTCCCACATCCAAAACAAAGACGCCAACTTGCTCCTTCAGATGCAGACAGGGAGCAGCATGAGCCCCAGCAGAGGAGGAGGATCAGCCCTGGAATATCCCTTAAATACCTGATCCCACTCAGGCAGCCGGCAGCTACTGCCCTGCGAAACCTGCAGGAGCTTTGGGTTCCCTGGGTGTTCGAATTACAGCAGGAAAGAGCAACTCGAGCAAGGGGAGAGCAGGGGCTGAGCAGCCGCATCCCTCACGGGGGCCACGCTGGGCACTTGCTTTGCCTTGCACCGTCTGGAGGCAACGAACTCCAATTGTACTCCAGGGTGTGGGGGAGCCTGATGAGATGAAGCAGCTCCTAATGAGATTCCCTCTAATTACAGCTTCCCCCATTCTCCCCTCTCTGATCGGAGGAGTGGGTAGATTCACCATGACGACATAATAATAGCACAGAAAGCTAATTAGCTGATCAGAGGGAGCCGGGAGCTGCTCTGCCAGCAGCCCTGCGTCACTCTGCAGCTCGTGCCAGAGCTGGGCAGGCACGGCAGGGTCTGGGGTGGGCACAGCAGAGCAGAATCACTCCAGGACCCAGCACAGAGGCTGGAGAATCTCACTCCTCACCCAAGGAAGCCTTTGTGGCTAAATTAAACCGAGGTGGGTGTGATTAAAGCAAGTGAGGATAGGAAAAGAAGCAAGGCAGGAAGGGGTGGATGTGTTACTGCATCAACAGAAATGGTCAAGTAGAAATGGTTTGAGGTGTTTTAGGGGGCTGTTTCTGTCCTCTCCGTTGTGATGGGTGGAAGTGCCCAAGCGTGAGCTGGGAACATTGTGGTACCTGCTGTTCCATGCCCTCCTAAAATTCCGTATTCCTTAGGGGGGACTGGGAGTGTGTAGGGACCCCGGAAAGGGCCCACACACTGTCCCCCTGCCAGGCACAGACCCCGAGCTTTGCTGGAAGCAGAGCAGGGACACGGCTGCACCTGAGCCTCAGCCATCCAGGCACCTCCACCAGCCCCTGAGGGTGGTGAAGGTGGTGAAGGCTGCCCAGTCAGGAGTGCCAGGTTTTGATTTAAGTGCCAGACTGGCACTGAGCTGCTGCAGCGTCCCCTGAGGGAACCCAAAACTGAAGAAGCCATGGCAAGAACACTGACTTTTCAGTGAGCCAGGGGCAGGTTTGGGCAGGAAGAACAACCACAGGTGGCCGTGCAGGAACACTGGCCTGCCAGGGATGTCCCTCCAGCACTTTTTGTGGGATCAGTGTCCACAGAGCCACGTGGTTCCTCCCAGCTCTGCTCAGCTCTCATTCCCCTCTCCATCCCTGCAGCCAGCGCTGCCTTTGTGCTCTGACAGTGCCTCCCTGCGCCGCTGCCTCCACCTTCTCGGGGGCTCTGGTGGCAGCAGATGGTCTGTTGTGTCCGGCCAGGCAGCGCCGAGCCGAGGTCACCCCGCTCTGATGGGGACACAAAGCCCGAGGCAGCGGTGCCGGTGCCATCGCCCTTCCCGGGCGGGGGCTGCACGGGGCCATTGTGCCGCTCCCAACAGCCCCGTGTGTGCCCTGGGCTGGGGAGGGGAAGAATTTGGCTCTTCACTGAGCTTATGCATCCCACTGAAAAGGCAGCCATCTGTTTTCACACGCCCAGCAGGAGGCAGAGGGTTCGGGGGACGCGGGAGCTGCAGCCTGGCACAAAGAGGGATCTCAGGGAAGCCGCGCTGCTCTCACGGTGGGCAGAGCTCCCTGCCCTCCCTCCCATGCCAAACCCTCCTGGCCTGTCTCGGGAGCCCCCCAGGTGCCAGTCTGGGGCTGAATGGTGGCTCAGCCCTCAGTGAGCTGCCCCAGGACAGGACAAAGGCAGTTTCCTGCCCCTACACCACCACCCCAGTGACATTTCCCGCTTCCCTCGTCTGCAGGAGATCCATGAACGAGATCGTTTGTGTGTCAGCGCCCTCAGCCCACGGCCTGGGGACTGTCCAGGTCTCTGTCAGCGTGGACAGGGCTCAGCTGGAGAAGACTTTGCTGTTTGAGTACATCGATGACCCCAAGGTGCAGCACATCGAGCCCGAGTGGAGCATTGCCAGGTGAGAGCTCTGACAGCACCTCCTCGGCATCTCCCCTGCCCCAGGGCTCCTCAGAACACAGCCAGGCCAAAAGAGGGGCTCTCTGGAGGTGCACATCCCAGCCAGCAGCCTGGGTGGGTCGGGGCTGGGCATTCCTGGCGTTTGCATTTACCAGCACTCAGGCCTGGGCTTGTGTCCAGCCGGGCAGTGAGAGCAGAGCCTGCACCAGGAGTTTGGGGGCACGGCCAAAGCCCAGATCACCCCCTACGTGGCAGAGGGGCACAATCGCTCATTAAAGGCTCCTTCTCGTGGTCCTGGAATGGAACAAAACCAGCAGCCACCAACAAAGGAAAAAGCTGATGTTAATCAAGGTGCACTGTGAGGAGCAGGGCGGCTGTCACATCACGGGGACATTGCTGACAGCCCTGGGCTGTGCTCGTCCTCTCACGGGAGCCAGGCTCTGTGCACAGCCCAGCCCACTGACCAGCCCTCTCCTGGCTTTCCCACAGCGGCCACACGCCCCTGACTGTCACTGGCTCCAACCTGGACGTGATCCAGGAGCCCCGGATCCGCGTCAAGCACAACGGGAGGGAGTTTGTCAACGTGAGTAGGGGCTGGGAGCGTCCCCCTGGACAGGGCTGCTGGTGCCAGTGCTGCCTCCCTGGGGAAGTTTGCCATGGGAAAAGCTGCTCTGGGGGATTTCCCTGTGCTCCCCCAAACTGGGGACACTGGGAAGAGGGAATTGGACACACAAAAATGGGAAATTACCTCCTTTCCCTATCTGTGTTCTTTCAGTCCGTGAGTGAGAAACTGAGGTGAAGCCCCAGCTAAATGGGGTAAAGCGAGGTTCTTTTGTGTGCTACAAGTAAGAACTATACCTCCAGGACTTCAGAAATTATTCTGGTCAAGTAGAACTGAGATATATTGTTTCTATGCAGTGATCTTTGTGACTGAGTCTGTATTATCTTGGAAAGGGCAAATCACTTAGCACTCTTTTCCTATTCCTTTTCTCCCCCTCAAGACCTTTTTCATCTGAGCTCTTTTTAAAAAGACATCTAATTTTGTTGCTAGCACTTGCAGTTATAGTGCTACAAAAATAATTCTGAAGACACAAAATTGAGTGAAATTAAATCTTTCAGTTATGGAGGGAGGCCAAATGGTTGGGCTCTTGCTGCTTTACAAGGCAAGAGCTCCATAAATCAGCGATTTCCCTGCTTCGAGGGCTGGAGGAGCTGTGGGTGTCCTGATGACCTTCATGTTCCCTCCTGCCCACCAGTGTCAGATGATCCCTTCCCTTCCCTCGCTGGCGTTTGGGAATGGTCTCTAATCACCCATCTGCAGCAGGGAACCCATTCCCTATGGGTCTGTTTCAGAGCTAGAGAGGAGGAAAGTGGAAAGAAAAGGGGAAAAAAAAAAAAACAAAGAAAAATGAATAAGAGCTGCTGTGCGAGCCTTTAGCTCCACCGAAACAGCTCATTTTGGGCTCCCCCTCCATCTGCAGCTGAGTGCCTTCGTGCTTACAGAATCAGTAAGGTTGGAAAAAACCTCTGAGATCACGTAGCATCAAGGCTGGATTAAACATTTCCAGCTAAGCACGAACCCAGTGGACTTGCCAGCCAGCAGAGCGCCAGTGTCCAGCTCAGGGCTCCCCGCTGTGTGTCTGAGAGCCCCCCTTTCCCAGGTGTGCAAGGTGGTGAATGCCACAGCCCTGGCCTGCCTGGCCCCCCCGCTGGCCCCCGAGTACCGGCCGGGCCTGGACGCCGTGGAGCGGCCGGACGAGTTCGGCTTCATCTTCAACAACGTCCACTCCCTGCTGCTCTACAACGACACCAAGTTCATCTACTACCCCAACCCCACGTTTGAGATGCTGAGCTCCACTGGCGTGCTGGAGCAGAAGCCGGGCTCGCCCATCATCCTGAAGGTAAGGAGAGCCTCGCCCAGCCCGTGGGGAGAGTCACAAAAACCCCCGAGGGAGGTGATGCCTGATCAGTTTGGCCTGGAACAGAGGCCAGACAGAATGAGAGGAATAAAGCAGGGATTGATGGCAAGGCCTTCCAAGGGCACAGCCTGGCAATGCCAGAGCCCGGCTGCAGCCCTGCCAGGATGGGCCTCGAGATGGGCACAGAAAAGGGGCCTGGGCACGGGGCTTCACACTTGGAGAAGTTCTGCTCCATTGGCATCTGGAGCTGAACTGGCCAATTCATCACTGGGAATGATGGAGTTCCATCCTCCTTGCTCGGCCTCCTCTTTTTGATGTTGTTGGTGCTTTTGGGAAGGATTGTCCTGGAATGTTGGGCTGGAGAGAATTGTTGTGTGTGAGTGCCCTGGGAGGAGAGCTCAGTAACACTGAATATGGAGCTGAGAGCTGCACACTAAAGTAGAACAGAAAAAACTTAAGGCATGAGAGGGAGAGCCTCGCTCAGCCCGTGGGGAGAGTCACAAAAAGCCCCGAGGGAAGGAGGGAGGGAGGGAGGGGGGTTATCCCTGCTGAGGATGCCCTAAGCAGAGCCCGTTGTTTGCACAAGCTGGGAGCGAGGTGGAAGCGGGAGGAATGTGCTGCACCTTTGTCGCTGTTGTGTCCCCAGGGCAGGAACCTGTGCCCGCCCGCCCCGGGAGGAGCCAAGCTCAACTACACGGTGCTGATTGGAGAGACGCCCTGTGCTGTCACCGTGTCCGAGACGCAGCTGCTCTGCGAGCCCCCCAACCTCAGCGGGCAGCACAAAGTCATGGTGAGGGGCCACACGTCCCGCCAGCATCCCCTGCCCCTCTCCTTTCCACCTTTTCTCCTCCTTCTCCAGCTCCCTGCCTCGCTTGGATACTGAACACAATCCCCTGCAGGATTTTAGATTTAACGGGTGTCTAATTGGAAGTTTAAAATATTGATGTGGATTAGCATGGAGAGACTTTGCCCTTCCCTGAGAGTCGTTCCCTTCTAGAAGGAAAAATGCCCTTCAGAGCCTTCTAGAAGGAACAAATCTCTCTGGCAGTGCCTTTGGCACTGGGTGCCAGCCTGTCTCTGCATGAAGTTGAGACCATTCCTGGAGTTCTCCCTCCTGGAGGGATTTAATCAGCCCACGGAGCCAGACCTGACCTGCCAAGTGGATGGAAAGGTTTTGCCTTTTCCCGAAGCAGGAGCCAGGAACATCTGAAGCCTGGAGTGGTTGGATCAACCCCCAGATCCAGGAGAGCAGTCAGTGCCTCACTCTGCTCTGGGTTTGGGCATCGCTGCTTGCTCTGCTCCTCTCACACTCCAAACCCCAGCTGCCCAACTGCCTGAGCAGAGCCCAAATGAGATTGTAATTGTGATTTATTTCTCTCGAATCCAGAGCATCCAAAACATATTCAGATTGTCACAGTGTGACTCCCAGAAGCACAACCTGGCTGAGAGCTGCTCACATCTGTGGCCAGGGCACATCCAAGAAAAGCCTGTCCTGGTGTTAACTCCAGCCTGTTTCTCCACAGCTTTCACGTGGGGCTTCCTCCTCCCTTCCCTGCTCTGTCCTTGCAGTCACTCTGGTTCCTTGTCACTGGAGTGATCAGGGACTTGTTAATGTCCACGGTTTACAAAAAGGAGTTGAAAGCTTATAAAATGAAAGTCAAATGGAGCCATCAGATAACACCAACAAAGCCCAGATAGTGAAGGGCTGGCACATTTATCATCATTGAAGCCTCGCTGTGTTCGCAGCAGCGGCTCCCTCTGTGTTCGAAGGCAGCTGGAGTTTTCTGTTCCAAAGCAGAGGCGGCTCTGCCCTTGCCGAGGGGTCTGTGCTGGGCAGGAGGGGCTCGGGGAGCTGCTGCTCAGCCGTGCTGTGCCCTGCAGGTGCGTGTCGGGGGCGTCACCTTCTCGCCCGGCTCGGTGAGCATCGTGTCGGACAGCCTGCTGACCCTGCCGGCCATCGTCAGCATCGCGGCCGGCGGCTCCCTGCTGCTCGTCATCGTCATCATCGTCCTCATCGCCTACAAGCGCAAGTCCCGAGAGAACGACCTCACCCTCAAGAGGCTGCAGATGCAGATGGACAATCTGGAGTCCCGGGTGGCCCTGGAGTGCAAGGAGGGTCAGTACTGCCCTGGGGCCAGGCGCTCTCTGGGGGCTGCAGCCCCAAGGGTGGGCTCCCAGTTCTCCCAGTGCCCCGGGGTTTGCAGCGTGGAGCTGGGTGGGTGTCCCGTGGGGTTTGTGAGTGTCCCGTGGGGTTTGTGAGTGTCCCACAGGGTTTATGGGTGTCCTGTGGGTGTCCCACACCTGCCCCACCTCGGGAGGGTGGCAGCCAGCAGTGCCGAGCAGCAGACACGGCTCTGATGTACCTGCTCAGGGTAGCCTTGTAAGCACAGGGCAAAAATTGAGATATATTCGGGAGAAACCACAGATTGGGCTTGGCACAGCCCAGCTGAGGTACAGAGGCCTCCCTGATCCAGCGTGTCACACTTTGGAGAGGGAACACGAAGAGACACATCCAGCTGTACAACACGGTGTTGGGAAAGGAGGAATAAATCCCTTCCTGACCCTTGCAGCAGCTTAGATTTGATCTGCATCAGATTTGATTATCTTGGCAACTGTTGATAGAGGAGGAAAACAAGAAGAAAGGGAAATAGGGGAGGCACCAAGTTATGGAAACAGATCCTTGTTTCCCTGTGCAGCCTTTAAAGGTGTTTTAGGTGTGTGTGCACAGGTGTGAACTGCATACAAATGAAGCACAGCTTTGTTCTCACTCCCTGCTCTGAGCAGCGCCTGCTTTCCCACCCTCGGCTGCTGAGACGGGGTCTCCAAGGGTGTCTGAGCTCCCCGGAATCCTCTCCTGAGCTGGGCCCTCCTGCCGTGCCCCGGGGGAGAGCAGGCAGCCAGCCCTGCCCCAAACCTCCCAAAGCTCAGCTCCCAGAGCTCAGTTCCCCCTGCCCCAAACCTCCCAGAGCTCAGCTCCCCCTGCCCCAAACCTCCCAGAGCTCAGCTCCCCCTGCCCAAAACCTTTTCCCAAAGCCTCCCGGAGCTCAGCTCCCCCTGCCCTGTTCCCTCCCCCCCGAACAGCTTTTGCAGAGCTGCAGACGGACATCAATGAGCTCACCAGCGACCTGGACCGCTCCGGGATCCCCTACCTGGACTATCGCACCTACGCCATGAGGGTGCTGTTCCCTGGAATCGAGGACCACCCCGTCCTGCGGGAGCTGGAGGTAAAACAGCCGCCCTGGGGCAGCTCTCCCAGTTCCCCCGAGCCCCCAGGGAAGGCAGGAGGGAGCCCTGCGGCACCTTTATGGCTCCACACCAGACGTTATTGGATGCCCTGGGGTCAGCAGGCTGAGCTGCGAGTTCATTTTAACTCCGAGCCTGGAGTTTTATCTCCTCCCACATCGCGGGATTCCTTTCGGTTTCTCCTCCCTACTGTTGCTTTATTTTTATTTTACAGGGGTTTATATTGCTCTAGGGCAGCAGCAGGGCAGGGCAGAGCAGTTACGGTGTGGTTTAAAGTTTTCCTAAGTCACCTCGAGGGGCAGGGGATGGATGAGTGCCCGGAGCCTCCTCCCCTGCCCGGAGCATCCCGCTGCTGTTCCCCCGCGTGTCCACAGGAGGGCAAGGACAATGCCCAGGCGTTCCAGCCTCTGAGCAAGCGCTTCCATCCCCCTGGTTTTCCACCAGGATGCATAAAAACATATTAAAAAATTTCACTAGGGATGCAGAGCAA
This sequence comes from Picathartes gymnocephalus, assembly GCA_013390045.1. Classification (NCBI taxonomy): domain Eukaryota; kingdom Metazoa; phylum Chordata; class Aves; order Passeriformes; family Picathartidae; genus Picathartes; species Picathartes gymnocephalus. Next base: position 560,442 of record WEKY01062672.1, read on the forward strand.
TTGGGAACGTACAAGGGTCCATCGGAGCACCTGAGCCCTGCTCACCTGGGAGAGGGCTAAAAAAAGGATGAGGCTTCTTAAACACCATCTCACACCTGGGAAGGGGCTGCTGTCCTTCCCATGGGATGGGGGTGTGATCCCCACTCTGGGGTGGAGCTGCCATCCTCCATGTGGGAAGTCCAGAGGCTCAGCTCAGCTTTTCAGACACTGGGATTCAGCTCCAGTAAATCCCGAAATTCTGTTTCCTCCACACAGACTAGGGCTGGATGTAGGAGGGAGGAGTCCTGGTTGCTCCAGGGCTGGATTCCTTTTCCAGGCAGGCATTTCCCACCACTAAAGCATTAATTTGGGTTCCTTTCCTCGGCCACCAGCACCAAGCAGTCGCTGTGGTGCTGCTAAATCAGAAGCAGCCTCTCCCAGCCCATTCCTGCTCCGAGTTTTCCAGCTCCATGCATTATGTTTGCTGTTGGAGTTGCCAAAGAAGCTGATGCTCCAGCAAACAAATATGAATGCTTTTTGTTTTACTCATGAAAAACAGAGTTGCAGAAGTGATAAATGTGTTGCCAATTACACAGTTGCTTAATTATGTAACGTTAGTAAAACCAATACATAACTCTCCAAGATGTTTGGTAAAGAGTTGCTTCGTGCAGTTCATCATTTTCACTTGTAATGAATTACTTGAATCCGCAACTGGCTGAAAGCCTCAATTAATTTTTTACACTTGGCCCGTAATAAAGCAATAGTCTAAATTAGTATTTAATTTACTTACAAGAGTGTCACTTTCTGTGCAGAACAAGCAGAACCGGGTGTCATTTCTGGGGCTGTTAGGCTCAAAGCTGCTGCTTTATGGCGTGCACAGAGTGCAGCTCCTGGCCAGGATTCAGGGGAGCTGTGGAGGGGGAGGTTTGCTCAGGATGGACCAGAAACCACATCCAGGGGTGCTGAGACCCTGAGGGATGGGTGCTGGCCTGTGCAGCCAGGGTTAAACCATCCTGTGCACACTTCTGGTGCCCCCAGAGTGAGAGGGACGTGGAACTGCTGGAGCAAGTCCAGGGGAGGCCAGGGAGTCACTCAGGGGATTGGAGCAGGCTGGGAGAGCTGGGAATGTTCAGCCTGGAGAAGAAAAGATTATGTGGAGACTTTCCAGGGTCTGAAGGGGTGGCAGGAGAGCTGGAGTTGGGACTGTTCATCAGGAACTGCAGGGACAGGACAGGGGGGAATAGATCCAGACTGGCAGAGAGCAGGGTTAGATGGGATATTGAGGAGAAATGATTCCCTGGGAGGGTGGGGAGGCACAGGTTGTCCAGAGAAGCCATGGCTGGCCCATCCCTGGAAGTGTCCGAGGCCAGGCTGGAGCAGCCTGGGATGGCAGAAGGTGTCCCTGCCCATGGCAGGGGTGGGATAAGATGATCTTCCCCCCCAAACCATCCCGTGCTCCTGTGCCTCCCCCTCAGTGTGCCGGGGTGGCCCTGGGGCAGGGCAGCGCTGCCCTCCTGCCCCTGGTCCCCCCACGCCGTGGCTGACGGCCACGCTGCCCTCCTGCAGGTCCAAGGGAACGGGCAGCAGAGCGTGGAGAAGGCCCTGAAGCTCTTTGCTCAGCTGATCAACAACAAGGTGTTCCTGCTGACCTTCATCCGCACGCTGGAGCTGCAGCGCAGCTTCTCCATGCGCGACCGCGGCAACGTGGCCTCGCTCATCATGACGGGGCTGCAGGGCAAGCTGGAGTACGCCACGGATGTCCTCAAACAGCTGCTCTCCGACCTCATCGAGAAGAACCTGGAGAACAAGAACCACCCCAAGCTGCTCCTGCGCAGGTGAGGCCGGGCACGGGCAGGGGGTGGGTCCCGCGGGATGGCACGGCCACGCTGGTGGGGATTTCGGGAGGAATTTCTTCGTGGAAAGGGTTGGAAGGGGCTGACCAGGGAGGTGGTGGAGTCTCTGGTGTGGTTGATAAGGTGGGGATTGATCTCATATTGGATTCAGTCTCAGAGGTCTTTTCCAACTTAAATAATTCCAGGATTCTGAGGGCTCTGCGGGTGCTGGTGTTGGAAGGGAATTGCTGCTCTCCGTGGAGGATTCCCATCCATTTCCTCACCTGGCTCCGGGACAGGGAGTTAGCCCAGCTCTGGGAGTTCACAGATGGCTGGGCTGGGTCTCAAACCTTGTGCTGTGCCTGGCTGGAGAGCAGCATTTGTGTGCCACTGCTGGGCCAGGAGCTCAAGGATGGGTTGAGCAACTCACCCAAGGCAGCAAGAAAATAATAAAAAAAAGTGCATTAATGTGGGGCAGAACAGCAAGCGCAAGGAAAAGGCTCCCCCTGTTCTCCACATCCTTGGGGATCCTGCAGAGCCGGTGCTGCCCCTGGGCTGTGCTGGGGCTCTGCTGGCATCACACTGGAAAGGGGAGGATTTCACAGCTCCAGGAAAATTTCAGGGGTCCCTCCAGCCACAGTGAATATACTTGACAGGAAATTGCTTTAAATCTGGCTGTGTTTGCGGAGGCAATAACTCATCTCGGCGAAGGAAGCCGCCTTAATTTCCCCCGTGGTTTGACGAGTCGCTGGGAAGGCGTCTCCTGCCTCAGCCATCAATAATGGCTTTTCCTGGTGCTCCAAAAAACACAGGGATGGTGAGAAGAGCTGTATCCCCTCCTCCCGGCACAGCCAGCAAGGAGCCAGGGCCGCGGGCTGGCTGGCTGTCCCCTGGGCTGTCTGTCTGTCCTGTGGGCTGTCTGTCTGTCCCCTGGGCTGTCTGTCTGTCCCCTGGGCTGTCTGTCCCCTGGGCTGTCTGTCTGTCCCCTGGGCTGTCTGTCTGTCCTGTGGGCTGTCTGTCCCCTGGGCTGTCTGTCTGTCCTGCACTGGGATTTACCCATTGCACAGGGAGCTCAGATCATTTTAGGGATGGGTCATCTAACACCAATCTGGGCAATTTCCCAGTCTTTCCCCACCCTTATAAAGATTCCTGCTTTACACCCAGTCTGAATTGAGTCCCTTTTAGTTTAAGACCTTTATTCCTTGTCCTGTTGCTCCAGGTCCTATTAAACCTTGGGCTGGAGCGCTGTCCCAACGCTGTGCCCAGCTCTTCCAGCCCAGCCTGGAACTCCTTGCTCTGACTTAATAAGGAGTGATCAGCCATGAAGTGAAACACTGTTTTTTGAGATGTTTTGAGCTCTCTGGTGGCAGCAGTTGATAACTGACACTGAGTTCTTTCCCTCTTTCTTCCTCACTTCCCCTCTCTCTTCCTTCCACGCCTGCCCCTCGCGGGAGACAGCAAGAAAGTTGACGTTAAATCAAACAGCTGCTCTGGTTGCTGGCAACAGCAGTTTGGAGACCTACATAGAGCAGGGAGAATTAATAAAATACATATTTATTTATTGGGTTCTCTCAGCTCATTTTGTTTGGGTTTGTTTTCTTGCCGGTGCCTCAGGAAAGTGGCAGAGCAGCCGAGGCTCCTGTGGAAAATCATCTCTGGCTTGTGCTGTGCCTTCCTCCTGTGGTCAGTGTGAGAAGGGTTTGCTCTGAGGCTAGGGATTCCCTTCTGCCCTGGTAATCTCCAGGAGCTTATTTTTTATTTTTGGAGCAGATCTTTAACAGCAGTCAGAGAGCGGTGATGGCACAGAGCAAAACCCAGCAGCAGATTTGGGGGCTCAGCAGATTTGGGGGCTCAGCAGAAGCCCCAAATGTGCAGGAGAAAGGCCAGGCCCTGGGCTGGCAGGCAGAGTTTCCCATTTCCAAAGCAGAGGAGGGCAGGGATGCTCCATGCAGCCCTTCCCAGGCAGCCCAGGACAGGATGAGCCCGCTCCTGACTCCATTATAAAAGGGAAGAGCCAGATCTGGAGTATCCCATCCCATTTTCCCCTGCAAGAAGCCCCAAGCTCTCTGTCACTCCACATTTCAGTGCTTTTTACAGAGTTGGGGTCAGGCCAGGAGCAGCCCACAGGGACAGGACACAGCATTGCTTCACTGCGAGGGCTAATTGGGAGACTTGCTCATTATTCATTTAATATTCTATTAACAAAGTAGTTTATTAAATTAGTATTTCCCCTGAAGTCCTGAATCTATTATTTTCTGAGTTTTTCACCTGTTCTGTGCTTTGTGTCACTGCCTCTCCGTTTTCCAGGGCTGTTTAGGAGGGTGCTGGTGCTTCTCCTCTTTAATTGGGTGCCTGAGATATTTCGAACAGAAGAACGATGTGTGTGTCAATTTGTAGGATGAATTTCTAGGCAGTTAATCAATTCAGGCTTAAATTCTTTGGGGATCTGCAGACATTTTCACAAATTCCTGGCAGATGTTGCCATCCTAGGAGATGATGGATGATGTGACCCCAGGTCTGTTGGCTGACTGGTGTCAGTTTTTGTTTGTTGAAATCTCTGCCTCCTGTTTATTCTTGATCTGCTCGGCTTTGGAATCAAGCCCTGTGCTTCTTTAGTGTGTGCTTGAAATTCCAAGCACTCAGAATGCTGTGGGGATTCACAGCAAGGGGCAGTCCCTCATTTAAGGGGAAAAATGGGGAAAATGGTTCTGGAGTGGGAGGTGACCCTCTCCAGGGCAGCGAGGAAGTGACCTGGTTCATGGTGAGGGCAGAGGGGACAGAGTCCCCAGAGGAAAGGATGCAGAGAATGGGATTCGTCCCTCTTTGCCTGCTGGAATTTGGACGAGATCCTGGTGTCACGTGAGGGGAAGGCTGGTGGTGCTGAGCCAGGCGAAGCCATGGTCACATCTGGCCGGGGCCGTGCTCACATCTGGCCACGCTGCAGCTCTCCCCTGCACGGGGCTGGGGCTCCAATGTGAGACACCCCTGGACCACCTGCGCCCTCCCATCCCAGGAAAAGGGGCTGTGGAGCTTTCAGGAAAGCCTCTGGGTCCTGCCGAGGCAGCGTTAAAAACTATCATTAGCAGCCATTGTATTTAAATTAGAGATAATCTCGGGCACAATGTGGGGAGAGGACACTGGGTGGGACCGGGGAGAAAGCTGCAATTTCGCTGCCATTGTCGCTCGGCTGTCCCTGATTGCCAGGAACTGCTGTAAATGGCAGTGATTTACTGAGCCAGGCTGTAATTTGCACCACGTGCGAGGAGCTGAGTGTCACCAGGCTCGCTGTCAGCGGCCCCATCGGGGCTGTGACGGGCTGGCAGCGCTGCGGGGACAGGGACGGGGACAGCGCTGGCCTCGTCCTGCCTTGGGGACAGGCTCCGTGTGTGATGTGTGCCCTCCTGCCTTCCCCAGGACCGAGTCCGTGGCAGAGAAGATGCTGACCAACTGGTTTGCCTTCCTGCTCCACAGGTTCCTCAAGGTAAGGAGAGATGGACCCCGCTGCTGCTTTGCTGTCCCACCCTGCAGCCACCCCCGCGCTGGGTCTGGGGGTGAGACTCTTCCATCAGGCTCCAAAAGATGGAGCAGCAGGGAAGGAGAGGTGGAAATCTGCTCTGCTCCATGCTCAGAGCCTTCCCCAGCCCTCAGGTGATTCCCATGGGAAGGAGGTTCTGTTGCACCTCTTTAGTACTGAAGGGAAATGCTCACATCTTCATGCCTCGGCTTCCACAGTTTTTAACTTAATTTGTGGCTTTGGAAGCCTCACTGAATTTGCTCCAGGGGAGTGAACAGTGAGCTGGAAATCTCGAATTCCATTTTTTTACAGCCGTATAGATTCGGGAGGGATTTCCCCTGCCAAAAACACCACAGCCACGGAGCAGCGGAGCTCAGGGGTCTGGCTGTGCTCCCCAGGAGCTGCTGGGGGCCAGCCCTGGGTTCCACATGTGCTGAGGATTGAGTCAGTGGGACTGAGCCTGTGCTGGGAGAATCCTGTGCCAGAAGGGGCTGGGAGAGGCCCCTTCCCCCTGCGTGAGCTCTGGTGTCCTCCTCTGGTGCAGGAATGTGCAGGAGAGCCCCTGTTCATGCTCTACTGTGCCATCAAGCAGCAGATGGAGAAGGGCCCCATCGATGCCATCACGGGAGAGGCTCGCTACTCCCTGAGCGAGGACAAACTCATCCGGCAGCAGATCGAGTACAAAACCCTGGTGAGTGACAAATGCTGCTGGCCGTCAGTTCTGCCGGCCCTTGGAGCAGGGATCAGGGCGCTGGAGCAGGGACCAGGGCACTGCCTGGGGTGTGAGTGTTGCTGGGCAATGAGGACCCGTGTCCCAAATTTGCAGGTTTGGGAAGGCAGGTGTGAGGGGAGTGTTTTATCTCCCTGTGCTCTAGGCATTGCCCTCCTGCAGTGAGTGAAAATGGACATTCAGGACCCCTCTCTCAGCAGTAATTGTATGAATAAATGTTAGATGCAATAGCGATGATGCGTTTAGGGCTGCACTGGTTTTTTTAGGGAAGAGGTTGTTGTGGCACGTGTTTTCTCTTCTCCTTTAGAGCAAGGTGTGGTTCTTCTCTTGCAGATCCTCAACTGTGTGAACCCAGACAACGAGAACAGCCCGGAGATCCCTGTGAAGGTGCTGAACTGCGACACCATCACCCAAGTCAAGGAGAAGATCCTGGACGCTGTGTACAAAAACGTCCCCTATTCCCAAAGACCCAGAGCTGTTGACATGGATTTGGGTAGGAGCTGCCCTGCCCCGTGGGAGGGGGGTGACCAGAGGGGCTGCTGGGTGATTCCTGGTGGGATTTGGCAGAGTCTGGCCCCTCTGACCGTGGCTCTCCCCTCTCCCCAGAGTGGCGGCAGGGCCGCATTGCCCGGGTGGTGCTGCAGGATGAAGACATCACCACCAAGATCGAGGGGGACTGGAAGCGCCTGAACACCCTGGTGCATTACCAGGTGAGGCAGCAGCCCCTCTGACAGCGCCCAGAAAGCTGCCAGCAGGGAAGAGAACAGCAGGGAGTTAATTCCCAGGTGTCTCCTCTGCCCAGGGAGGTCACTTTTGTGTGACAAACCAGAAGGGTTCCATGTGCTTCAGCATTAGGGGGGAAAGCAGCCTTGACACGGAGCTCAAAGGAAGCAGCAGAGTTGAAAATTGGCTGAATTAAACCTGCCAGCCGTGGGAGAGAGGCCGAGGGAGCAGTGCAGGGGCTGGGCTGGCACTGCTGGGGATGAGGGGCCTGGGCAGGGCAGCACGGGGGGCTCAGGACTTTGTCTGGGGGTCTGGGACGGCCTGGAGTGCAGCAGGGGAGGCATAGAGCCGGAGAAAAGCGGAGCAGTGAAGATGCTCAGACAGGATGGGAGAGGAGGCCTGAGAAATTCTTGCCATCTTCAGCTTCTGGGTAGGGCTGAGTCTGTGGGGAAGAGCTCCCTACAGTGTGAAAGTTGGGAAGAGAGGGAGCTGAGGAAGGTTTGGTTAGAGAGGATCAGATAAAAGATGGGGAGAGAGGCAAGGAGGGAGCTGAGGAAGGTTTGGTTAGAGAGGATCAAATAAAAGATGGGGAGAGAGGCAAGGAGGGAGCTGAGGAAGGTTTGGTTAGAGAGGATCAAATAAAAGATGGGGAGAGAGGCAAGGAGGGGGCTGAGGAAGGTTTCAGTGAAAGCCTCTCCCTCCCAGCCTGTCTGCAGCACAGGATAACTGCATTAATTGGGACCCGTAACCTACTCCTGTCCATCAGCACCTCCCCAGAAGTGCTCAGTATTTAATCTGGCGTCTCTCCCTGTTTATCCAGCATCTCCAGCCCGTCAGCCTGACTCACGCTGGGGGACTTGGAACGGGAGCCAGTATTGACAGGAGCCCTGCAGTCAGGCAGGGAGGCAGGGGAGGGCCGTCAATATGCACCGTGCATGTTAAAAAGCTCCTCCAGGGTCAACTTTTGCAAGCAGCCCCCAGGATTTAAACACAGATTACCGTAAAATGTCAGAGGAGTTGTGCAGATTAATTCCATTGTTCCTAAAAATCTGTTTTACCTGACAGTTGCAAGGGATTAACCAACACGCAGGGAAGCAGTGAGACTTTATTTTGCCTTGATCTTTAAAAGTCATCGTGAGGAAGTCACAAGTGAAAGCTGTGCTTGTCTGATGTGCTGGAGCTGGGGGAGGGAGCACTTTCATTCCAGAGCCTGTGGGAAAACCTGAGCCAAAAGCTTCCCCTTAAAATAAACAAAATCCTCGCAGCACTCGAGATGCCGCAGCTCTCGCTGCCATTTGAATGTCAGGTTTGCTCTGGAAGAAAGGAGAAGTTGGCAGGCAAACATCCAACCAGGTAGTGACACGTGTCTGCCTGCTCTGCACAGCCCAACCGAGCTGTCTCAGTCATTAAAGAAAAGCCAAATTCTTTTCACTTGTCAAGGCGAGGCTTTTGCCAAAAACTAACAGATATATGTATATATTATTTATATATATATATTTATATATTTTTATATATATATATATATATATACACACTTATATTTATAGTTATATTTATAGGGGGTTTTTTGTTTGTTTTTTTTTTCTTCTTACCAGTTTGGGGTTTTTTTTCTGTTGGAGTTAATGTTTTCTTAGCTATCAAAAATACAGATGCTCCAGGACTCCACAGCAAAACAAATCCGTGGGCAAAGGCCCAGCTTAAAGAGGGTATAAAATCACTGGAGTTCCAAGTGCTCTCACCATTTAACAGGAGTGTGACACGTGAACCAGGTGGGGCTCAGGCCATTAAAACAAATGCGGATTCCCAGAGGAGCAGTGAAGGTGCTTTCTAGATTTCTAGGAGACAAATGAGCGCTGCTTTGTAAAGCTCTGCCCATCTTTAATTCCGGTCTGCCTTGTCTTTGCTCTGCTCTGAAGGCACAGAGCTCCCTGCCTGTGCAGGGGGTGCTGGGGGATGGTCAGCCCAGGCTCCCAGCCCACAGCTCCAGGTGTGTCCCTTGGGTGGGCGCTGGCGCCTGGGGGCTGCAGGAGGGCCCTGAACCCTCCTGCTCCTCAATTCTCTGCTCCAGATTCGCTCCACAGCCCCATTGCTGCAGCTGCAGAGCTCCAAAGCACCCTCCTCCTCCTCCCTGTGCCCAGGGGTGGTTATTTAATCCCAAGGGTTGCCCAGCTCCACACCTGGAGCCTGGATTTGGACACCGTTGGTTTTGTTTTCTGCATTAGAATCACAAAAATACAATAACTGATCAGATGCATTTTTCATGGGAAGCCTTCACGTTCAAAACCCAAATTGGAATTAAAGAGAAATATTCACCTTTCTAATAGTTTTGAACCACTTTATGATTATAGGGAGAACTGTGCACCTCCCGCTTATTTCTTCATTTATAAAAATAGATGTGTAGCTTAAATAAGTGTAATTCTTTGTTAAATTCTCTGGAGCTGTTATACATGGGAAGGAATTGTGTTACATTTGCGTCGTGTCCTTTTGGTTTCATGGCTATTAAACTCCATGGGAGAGCCTTACCCCGTGTGGTTTCACTCGGGAAAAATGAAACACTGAATTTAATATCGGATGATTTACAGTGGCTCACGCAGGGTTAACTCAGAGGCAGCAGAGCATGAATACCTGTCAGCCCCTGCGAGTCTGGAGAGGCCAGGAGACCAGGAAACTGCTTTAAATGAAAAATTAGAGGGAGAAAATGAAGGTTTGGGTGGAAAACGAGGCTTAGGAGGCGAGGATGCTGTGGATGCGGAGCTGGAATCCTCCCTGCTCCCTCACTGCCCCGCACAGACACAGCGCCAGGGCCTGGCCTCCCTTCTCCCCCTCCCCAGCTTTTATTTTCCCTGTCCTTAAGGTGTTTTGTGCCCCGTGTTTCCAGCCTGTAGAATAATCAGAATATTCATCAAGCTGTAAAGCAGCCCGGGGGGTGCCGGGGGTGCTGTGGGAGCGTGGCAGCTCCGGGGGGCAGCGAGCGCGTGCTCCGCCTGGGGCTGATGGCAGCTGCTGCCCGCAGCTGACAGCAGCCATTCCACCCAAAATTTACTGAGTGTGAGGGCTCTTTTGTGTGTGTGTGTCTGTGGAATTTTTAGTGCCTCTCTCCCAGTTAAGCACGGCCCCGGTGGAAACGGATCCGGCACGGGAGCACCCTGGCCTCGGGTTTCTCCCTGGTGAAGTGGAGCTGAAGTGGCAGCTGATAACAGAAAATAATATCAGCACTGGTCACTTCTTGCACTGACTTAATAAATTGGATGAAGTGAGGCAGGAGCAGCAAAGGAAATAATGGGGGTGTTTGGAGTGTTTTGCTTAGGAAAATCTCACTTCTGTGCCACGAAACACAAGTTACTATTATTTCCACTATCACCAGCAATAACAATAACTCGGATTTCCATGAAACCTTTCACCTGAACGCAGCCCAAAGCCTTGGAGGCAGCACAGGTCACTGTGTGCAGCTCACCTTGGGGCTGCAGGTGTCGTACAAACCCCTGGAGCTGCTGGGGGAGCAAAAAACCTCCAGTCATAGGGTCCATCACAAGATTCCTGGCAAATAATGCAGGATTTAGCCCCAAAAAGCAATTCCTGCAGCACGGAGATGCATTTCTTTTGTGCTGAGCCTCTAAAAAGTGTCTGCTGGGCCCTGGCAAGATGTGGTGACTCTCTGCTCCCTCGCTGTGCTGCACCACAGGTCATGAGTTCAAAATTAAAAGCCACTCAGGCCCATTCCCTGGAAACCTGCAGATCCTTAATTAAGGGGAATAAGTTAGAAAACTTCCAGTGACTACCAGATTTATAGGGAGGATAAAATTAAACATGGCTACTAAAATCTGCTGTAACAAAACCTTGTTAGCGTTAATGTTCATTTATAGTTTGACTTCCCAGTGTTTAATTCCTTCTCTGGAGCAGTAAAGGGATAACAATTAAATACCCTGAAGGATGGCTTTATGACTTGCTCCGCTGTAAATCAAACTTTTAAAGTTCGTAAAAATTGCTAAAATAAAAAATGGTTTAATAGGAATGTTTTATGGCCCATAACGTTATTACAGCCCTTTTATTCCCTCTGCATTGTTACTTTAATTGGATCACAACAATTCTGGAGATTCTCATTTTTATTGGGTGAGGCATAATCTTAAATCAGAACGACCGAAAGCATCTTCACCACGTCTTTTGATTTATCCCTCATTTCCTTCAGGCTCTTGCTGCAGCCTGACCCAGCAGAGGGCTCAGCCAGGCTGGGAGCGTGTCCTGGACTGCCCTTCCCAGGATCTGCTGGATCGGCAGCCGGGGATCCCAGAGGGGACAGGGAATCCCACCCACCCTCTCCTGCTTTGCCTCCCCAGGTGTCAGACCGCTCCGTGGTGGCTCTGGTTCCCAAGCAAACCTCCTCCTACAACATTCCTGCCTCTGCCAGCATCTCCCGGACATCCATCAGCAGATATGGTAAGAAATGGGGTGGGGAGGGATGGCTCAGACAGACAGACACTGCAGGTTTTAGGGGAAAAAGCAGCAGCTCCCCCCAAAAAACCGCCCAAAACGAATGTAAATCCAAGCAGAAAAACCTCCTTGGCTGCTGGTTTGTGTTGCAAAGGCTTTTCCAGCTGGGAGAACAGCAAAAGGACCCGAGGAGGTGAGAGGCGGGAAAAGGCAATGCCAGGCACGGGAGCAGCCTCTGGGAATGTGGGTTTTGGGAAAGTTCCAGGGGCTCAGAGGGGATGGGTGATGCAGGGAAGCGTCTTTGGGCCCCTTGACCCTGAGCAGGGCTGCAGCACAGAAAAAGCTGATTCCTGCCCCTGTTTCCTCCCCAAGTGCAGGATCCCGAGCTCCGAGCTAATGGGTCACAAATGGGGAAGGGCAATCTTAGCACAGAGTGCAGGGATGTGCACACCTGGGAATTCCTGATTTGCATAATGGCAGGGCTCAGCACATTCCAGAGGGTCCCTGAAGATGCTGCAGCCTGAGAAAATGAGCCTGCGAGGTGCCAGGTGCACACTTGGAACACTAAATCCACAATAATTGTAATAATAGACTTCCATAAAAGGCAGCAGTGGCAAAATCTCTCGAGTGCTGATCTTTCATTATCGTTCACTTCGCAGAGCGTTTTACCAGCAAAAAGTCTCCTAACAAACCCATCTCCTCCTCTTGTTTATAGCTCCCAAAATAATGTTGGTTTTTAGCTGGAGCAAGAGTTCTGAGGAGCCAAAATCAGGAGAGTCTTGAGGTAAAAACCAGGAGAAAAAGCATTTCTCCCTTCGAGGTGTAGGCCCACAAGTGTCCAACACATCCCGTGGCCCAGGTGATGGAAAAACCAAGGCTGGGTCTCACAACTGAGCCCTCATTGATCTCTGTCAGCTGGAAAAGCTTTTGCAAAGCACCAATGTGAGCGATCATTGCTCATGTTAAGATTAATATTTCTAATTGTGCCGGCAGAATTTAAATTAGATACTTATTTACTTCCCCTGTTATATATCAGCACAGAGATATGTTTAAAAATAGAATTACTGGATGCTTCCTGAGCTGTCCCCCTGTCTGTCTCCTTAATTATATCAGTTGGAGCACTCATTTATCTAAGCCTTAATCAGGGATGAAAATCCAGCTACTTTGGTAATGACTTGAGTATTTCCCTCAGCTGATTTACAATCGATCCCCGCACTCCTGATGAGGAGGGTGAGCAGTGAATTGAAGGCTGAACTTGAGAAAATGCACGAGATTCCCAGAGAACAAAGAAACATGGAGAGAGGAGAAACGCAGCAAGGCACGGCTGGGCTGCCCAGCCTCGTGCCTCACCCTGGGGATGCAGGGAGGGACATTTTGGGGAGGTTAAACATATAAATAAATGTGCCACATCCCTCCATGGTTTCAGAGCGATTAAGGGGGAGTTGTCTGGTGCCCTCTGAGCTCCCCTTTCCCAGCAGGGACAGCAGGGGCCTGGACCCCTGAGCCCAGGGATGGCCCAGGGTGCAGGACTGGCCTCAGGCTCTGCTGTGGATGCTCACTTTGAGCCCTCACTGCTCTCCTGAAAGCCTCAAGGACAAGCTCAGCAGTTTCTCCAGCCCTTTGTGCTGGCTGTGCTGGGCAGCTCCTCATCATTTACAAAATCCTGAAATCAGGACTCTGCTGCTGCAGGTGCCCGGGGTTGGTGTGTGTGAGCTGTGACTCGGGGAGGATTTTTGTGTGGATCTGTATGAGGAGTTCGCATCAGGAAAGGAGATGAAGGGAGCAGGAAAGGCCATGTCTGGTTAAAAGAAAAAAAAAAAAAAAAAGCTCCATTCTGAGGTTTTTTGTGAGTGGAGACCGACACAGATCTCTGGCAAACGCCAAAATTTTGACGGCGCAGAAGAACACGTGCAAAACAAAAACGTGGTGGTTTCATTGCCCCATTAAAAAAAAAAAAAATAAAATAAAAAGGCAGTGCCAACGATTTGGGCGTTATGAGGTGCGGTGAGGGCACTGAGGGGGGCGCAGAAGGGTTTTTTGCTGCGAGCACGAGCGGCCTCTCTCCCCTCAGACTCCACGTTCCGCTACACCGGGAGCCCCGACAGCCTCCGCTCCCGCGCCCCCATGATCACCCCCGACCTGGAGAGCGGCGTCAAGGTCTGGCACCTGGTCAAGAACCACGACCACGGCGACCAGAAGGAAGGAGACCGGGGCAGCAAGATGGTGTCTGAGATCTACCTGACCAGGCTCCTGGCCACAAAGGTAACTGGGCTGAATTCACCTGGGGAATTCACAGGGAGGCTCATCCAGGGGTCCTGTGCAGCTGCTGCTGATGCTCAGCTCCCAGGCCGGCTGTCCCTGCTGGGTTTTCCTGGCACTGGCGGGGTCCTGGAGCCCAGATTTCCTCCCATTCAAGGCAGTTGCTGCAATTCTGCATTTTTGCTGCACAGAGAGTTGGTGAATGCAGCAGTGCCTGGAAATATTTACCCATTTTCCCGACTAGACACAGTTTTCCTCCCTTTGCCCACGTGCTCATCAGTGTGGATAACACAGCTGTGCTTTAGAAAGCAAAAAAAAAAAAAATTGCGTTTCAGGCTAGAAATAAGGAGTAAATGAGTGAGTAGCTGCAGGCTGGAGTTTTCCCCCAGGATACTCCAGCAGCATTCAAAAAAACCCCAGCCTTGGTTATTCCCATGGGATCTGTGGTGGCACTTTTTGGGGTGGTAACATTTGGTGTCCCCTCTTGCCACTGGCCAGGGGAGTGCCTGTCCCTCCCTTCACCCCCTGGAGTGCTGCTCCTGTCACCAAAACTGCAGAAAACCCAGAAACTCTCCAAAACATCTTTTCAATTTAGAGAATCAGGTATTACTTCATTCTGGCCAGCATGTGCAATAGAAATTATTTCACCCACGCACGGCCCACGTTGTGCAGTGAGAATAACTTCATCACACTGTGGTTTTTACCTGATTTTTCACATATTTGTACATAAAAAGCCCAAAGAAATTCACGTTAACTGCTTCTAAATGACACAGTTCTTAGTATTCAATCTCCAATTGGTTATTGATCCTTTTGATGCTAATTTGGCCCTCGTTCTTTGGTTCTCTTATCACTCATTTCCCAGACCAGGTGTCTCTGACCACAGCAGGGGGTGGTGTTTGTTAATGTTTGTCAACATTCATTTATCTCCTCTGTATCCTGGCTCTGGGAATATCCTTTTCGTTGACTGAAGCCCATCAGGCCTCACCCAGCACCTCTCAACCCCTGAGTGACACAGACCCTTTAAACGAGAAAACTTCAATTCCCCCAAACCCTGAGCAGAACAAACCGTGAATAAAATTACACCAAAAAAAAGAAGTCAGAATCTGTCTAATCCGCCATGCTGCTGCCAGGGCACGCTGCAGAAGTTCGTGGATGACCTGTTTGAGACGCTGTTCAGCACGGTGCACAGAGGCAGCGCCCTGCCCCTCGCCATCAAGTACATGTTTGACTTCCTGGACGAGCAGGCTGACAAGCACGGCATCCACGACACCGACGTCCGGCACACCTGGAAGAGCAACTGGTAACGGGGGACAGAGAGGCACAGCCGAGCGTCCAGCACTTCTGGGGGCGAGAAAAAAAGATGTGGGGCATCGTTTTGGGAAGGGCTGGGAACATTGTTTTGGGAACAGCCAAGCCTCGAAGAGGGAGAGGGACAGGAAGCTGTGCCGTCCCCAGGGTGTGGCAGTGGGGTTTGAGCCTGGGCTGCCAGTGGGGTGTTCATAGGATGGTAAAATATCCTGCTTGGAAGGGAAGGGGGATGGTGGCCTGGCTATCTCTGAGTGCTCTGCCCAGGTGGCAGCTGGGCACGGGGCTGATTCACACAGCTGGGCGTTGGAAGGAGTGGGAAGCAGGGCTCCAGTGCCTGCCCTGTGCTGCCTGCCCGGCCCTGCCGTGCCACAAATGCCAGCACTGGCTGCGAGGGGAGAGCTCAGCACCTCTCCCATGGCTTTGGGAAGCAGCCGGAGCATTTGGGTGTCAGCAGGACAAGGAGCCAGCTCTGCGTGCCCCAGGCATGGGCTGCAGGCAGGTCCAGCCTCTTCAAACAGCAGGAGCTCTCACATCTCTGCCTCTGCTGCTATTTTAGGATTAAAACCTCCATGGGTTGGAAATTTACCTCTGCAAGAAAGGGAAAGAAAAGCACAACAAATGGTTGTTCCCTAAAGACCTGGTATTTTCCCCTGAGACCCTCGTGGTTTAAAAGGCCTCTAATCATCATGGCTGCAAAAGCTGGTTCCCTGCTAAGGCAGTGGGAAGCTCAAAAACAATTCACTTAAAGACTTAGAAGAAGGAGTTATTGGGATGAAAACTGTAAAATCACAAGAAATTACAAGAAAAAAGAAAGCAATGACCACCAGAGTTTGGTCAGCCAGAGCCACAGACCCCACCAGGCCTGGACCTTCCTTCTCCCCATCTCAGCTGAGCTGCAGCATTCCCAGAAAGGAAATTTCGATGGGGAGATGGGGGAAGGCTGCCCCTGGCGCAGGTGGAAGTTTGGGAGAGGGAACTGAGTTGGCTGGGGCTGAGCTGCTCTCCTGCAGCACTGCAAGAGTTAAAGCTGCAGCCTTCAGCGAGCTGGGGAGACAGAGAGAGCTGCGACTTGAAAGGTAATAGAAAGCAGCAGCTGCTTTTTTGATCCTGCTATACAGCCCAAGAAAAAAGGAATAATAATTCCCCTTTGATTGCAAAGGCCCCAGGATGTGGGGACAAAGCTGAGGTTCCTGCTGCTGGCTCGCAGGTGCCGGCCGGTGCTGATTAGCTCACCCTGCACTGCAGCCCTGCTCTAATGAACTCCTCCTCCTCCTCCTCCTCCTCCTCCTCCTCCT
>WEKY01062672.1:576530-625211 GCA_013390045.1 Picathartes gymnocephalus
CTGCAGATGCTCCTCCAGTGCCCCCAGAGTGCCCAGCTCTGCCCTGCCCCTCATCCCCTCTGTGCTCCGTGTGGGATCCGAGCCCAGAGCGGCTCCCTGGCACGGCAGGATCCACCAGCAGCCATCTGAGCAGCACTGGGCTGACTGGTGCTTGGTGGCCTTGGCCCAGCTCCTGTTTAAATTCTCTTATTCTGCCCACCATTCGTGTTCTGCCTGGCAGCACAATCTGCAGCAAGTGGCCTTTCCTCGCCTTTGTCTTCACATTCCATCTTGTTTCTTGTTTCCCTCCCAGCCTCCCCCTCCGCTTCTGGGTGAACGTGATCAAAAACCCTCAGTTTGTGTTTGACATCCACAAGGGCAGCATCACGGACGCCTGCCTCTCCGTGGTGGCTCAGACCTTCATGGACTCCTGTTCCACCTCGGAGCACCGGCTGGGCAAAGACTCCCCCTCCAACAAGCTCCTCTACGCCAAGGACATCCCCAGCTACAAGAGCTGGGTGGAGAGGTGAGGGCAGCCCCTGGGAGTGTGGGTGCGGGGTGTTCTGGTTCTGCCCGAAACCCCGTGGATCTCAGAGCAGAAGCTCCTGA
This sequence comes from Picathartes gymnocephalus, assembly GCA_013390045.1. Lineage (NCBI taxonomy): Eukaryota > Metazoa > Chordata > Aves > Passeriformes > Picathartidae > Picathartes > Picathartes gymnocephalus. The sequence continues at coordinate 577,119 of WEKY01062672.1, forward strand.
GCGGAAGGGAAGCACAGGGACCAGCAGCGCTGCTGCAGGGTGGTTCTCAGCCCCGCCGAGCACCGCTGCTCTTGTTTTCAGCTCCTTACAGCCCGCGATCCTGTTTTGCTGGATGTAAACACAAAACAAAAGGATGTTGTTATCCCTGCAGAGCTTAGCTTACATCCCAGGGGGGATTTGGAGCATTCCTGTTTCTCATGTTTCCCTCGACCCCTGGTTCCTGCAGGTACTACGCGGACATCGCCAAGCTGCCGGCCATCAGTGACCAGGACATGAACGCCTACCTGGCCGAGCAGTCGCGGCTGCACGCCGTGGAGTTCAACGTGCTCAGTGCACTCAACGAGATCTACTCCTACGTCAGCAAGTACAGCGAGGAGGTGGGTGTGGGCAGCGGTGTCCCCTGGGCCATGGTGGTGTCCCCTGGAGTGGTGGTGTCCTCTAGGCAGCAGTGTCCCCTGGGCCATGGTGTCCCCTGGGCCATGGTGTCCCCTGGAGTGATGGTGTTCCCTGGGCGACACTGTTCTCTGGGCCATGGTGTCCCCTGGCCCATGGTGCCTCTGGGCAATGGTGTCCTCTGGAGTGATGGTGTCCTCTAGGCAGCAGTGTCCTCTGGGCCATGGTGGTGTCCCCTGGAGTGGTGGTGTCCTCTAGGCAGCAGTGTCCCCTGGGCCATGATGTCCCCTGGAGTGATTGTGTCCCCTGGAGTGATGGTGTTCCCTGGGCGACACTGTTCTCTGGGCCATGGTGTCCCCTGGCCCATGGTGCCTCTGGGCCGTGGTGTCCTCTGGAGTGATGATGTCCCCTGGGCAATGGTGTCCCCTGGCCCATGGTATCCCCTGTGCTGACAGGGCCCCGTGGCACGTCCGTGGGAGAGCAGTTGCAGCGCTGGGCTGTGCAGGGATCCCTCTGCTGCCTCCAGGGCTCCCTCCCCTCCCTCCCCTGGCTGCAGCCCGGCCGTGGCTGGTGCCGCTGCTGCCCCGCTGTTCCCTTCACACACAGAGGGATTTGGGTTTGGCTGCACTTGTAGCATCCTCCCTAGAAGGACTGAGAGCTAAAATATTGTGGGAGCACCTGGATTCCTTAGCTCTGGCATGCACCCAGTGCAGTGGAAAATATTCATGACCCAGTGAAGCTGCCCAGAAACCTCGGTGTCCTTTGGGAGCAGTGTGGTCCAAATCCCCATTGCAGTGGCTCAGGCTCCTGTTTGCAAAGGCTCCCTGGCAGCCTGAGCTCCTTTAATGAATGCATCACTTGAAACCAAGTTCTCGCCATCTGTTCCACCCCTTCATTTCCCTGCAAGAAGAACTGATTTGGTAATTATGTCCATGAAATGGAAGGGTTTTGTCATTGAACTGCGTGTAGCCATTTGTGATACAACGCCACGGCTATTTTCCCATTAGGGTTGAAAAATCTCATCACTTTCCTGCTAAACGAGACAAGAAATGTGGAGTCCAAGGCACCAGGGTGGGTTTTGTTGGGCAGGTATCAAGGGGTCCAACAAACCAACAACAGCCAAGTTGCTTTGCCATTTATTGGGATTTCACACCTCCCCACTTGGAGTTGCTCACATCTCGCTGCCCACCCCCCTCTCACACTGATTTATCTCTGGTTTTTCCCCCTTTTTCTGTTCTCTCCCCCAGCTCATCGGGGCTCTGGAGCAGGATGAGCAGGCTCGGAGGCAGCGCTTGGCTTACAAAGTAGAGCAACTCATTGGGGCCATGTCCTTCGAGAGCTGAAGAAAGGTCACGGCCAGCAAAGGGCAGAGGATCGCACGGACTCTCGGGAATTTGGATGGAGAACAAGCAAAGAAGGCACTAGACACACCCCCCAAGGCTCTTCTGGAGGGAGAGCAGCCTAGCCCAAGGACTGGCTGTGTTCAAAAATCCAGTTTGAAAGGGCAGGAAGGGAAGCAGATGAAACATCTCAATCACAGTCCAAGCAAGGAGGATCATTTTTTCGAGTGTACGCAGAGAGAAGGAACCTGGAAAGTCTGGATGTCTCCATGACTGCTGCTTTGCATGAAAATTGTTTAATGTATATTAGAAAATAAAACTTTATTTAAAGGGGGTTTTTTTCTAAAAAAAAAAAAAGGAAGAAAAAGAAAAAAAAAGAAAGAAAAANNNNAAAAAAAAAGAATAGAGCAAAAGCCACAGAGGCCATAGAGATAATCCTGGCCAGAAGGATCAGCTCTGAATCCTGTCCCCGAGAGCCTCCCGAGGACACGGCTCAGGCATTCTGAGAATGGACTCTCACAGCAACTGGAACGTCTGGAAAACCGAAATGTCTTCGTTTTGGGATCTTACAACAAATACGAGCACAAGTTTGCACCACACCTTTTTACACAAGCAAAATAGCAGTTTAGCCTGAAAATAGTCCGGTGGCTGAGTAACTTAGAGGCACTAGAAGGAACTTTACCTGAATTGCAAAACCATCAGATCATCCGACCTGTCTTGAAGTCCAGCTTTATCCATGTATTTATATAGTGTCAATATATATATTTTTTTTAAATCCCATTTACTGTCGAGTGAGGAAAGATCTGAATTTCATTGCTTTTCCCTTTTCCTTCCCCATCCCACCTCGCTGGCTGCCGGTGATCCAGCAGTGCCCAGCAGTGTCCAGGAGTGTCCAGCATGGCCGTGGTGATCTGACAGTGTCCAGGAGAGTCCAGCAATGTCCAGCAGTGTCCAGCAGTGTCCAGCAGTGCCCAGCAGTGTCCAGGAGTGTCCAGCAGTGCCCAGGAATGTCCAGCATGGCCGTGGTGATCTAACAGTGTCTGGCATGGCCATGGTGATCCAGCAGTGTCCAGGAGTGTCCAGCAATGTCCAGCAGTGTCCAGCAGTGCCCAGCAGTGTCCAGAAGTGCCCAGCAGTGCCCGGCATGGCCGTGGTGATCCGACAGGGATCCATGCAGTGCCCGCTGCTGGTTCCTGCAAGTGCCAAGGCAGAGCTGGGCTGACACCTCCAGGGTTGGTTTTGGGGTGTCCAGCAGCCACCTCTGATTTCCTGCAGCAAAACCCCCCAAACCCCGATGTTTACGGTGACAATACTTGAAAAGCCTGGATGTTGGGAGAGCAGATTTTTGCTGCTTTTCTGCTGGATGTGTGGAGTCCTCCAGTGCAGGCTCCCTTTGGGTCTCTCTGCCTGCGTTTGCTGCCTCATCCAGGGCCAGGACACGAATTTCCACTGGGAAAGGGAGAGAAATCTCTGCTCCAGGCAAGAGCAAACCTTAAGTAGCACCCCCAGGCCAGCCAGCTCTGCTGTCGTGTCTCTGTGTCGGCGTCTCGTTGTTCTCTTCAGTTCCTCGCTGGCCCCCACGGCACACGTTCCTGTGGCCAGTGACAGGAAAATGTTTGTGAGTGTTATTTCTTTCAAAGACACCAAAGCTTATGTGTGTCCCTTTGTAGAGTGCCGGGAGGGGAAGGAATGCTGTAAATATTTCTCTCTGTAGTAAATATTGGTGCGTGTGCAGGCTGCGGTGGGGAGGGCAGGCAGAGGAGGCCCGATGGAAATACAAGTGTTGGCTGCAGGAGCTTGGCAATGGCAGCAAAATAATTCCTGGTGTCTGCCCAGGCGGTGTCACACCAGACTGGGACCTTCGTTTGCAGCCAGTGTGTGTTGAAGGAAAATCCATTTCCATTTCCATCCCCCTGCTCCACCACTCCTGCCTGGAGGAGCCCAGCAGGGCTCCCAGAGAGCTGCTGGCTTTCCATGTCCTGCAGTCCAGCACCAGAGGAGGGGAGAAGCACCTAGAGAAATACTCAGGAAACTTGGTTTAATTACCATTCAGTAAAAGCCATGCCAAGTCCACTTTCTTTTGGTAATCCACTTCTGTGAGTCTCTCTGAAAAGCAGAAAATAGTGATGATGATAATAATCAACCTTGTGCAATAAGTTCTTGACATTTACAGCAGCCTGAGCACTGGATTTACTGAGACAAGGGGAGAGCGGAGAAACAGAGACTGAGAGACAGAGCAGGGCTCGTACTGCCTGTCATCTGAGAGTTCCCTTCCCAGGGATCCTGCTCCTGCACAGTGCATCTCATTTCCAAGGCAGAAAATGTGCAAAAGTCCCACTAAAAACCAGGCACTTTGGAGCCCAGCACTGGGAACATCATCGGAGCAGTCCCCAGGCTGGCCTGCTCTTTGCTGCAGGTACCACTGGACATGGCAGAGGGTCAGGCTTTGAAATCCTGCACGTTTTGCTGGTTCTGTTCCTGCTGTTCACAGCGATCCATCACACAGCTTAGGTGAGGGATTTCCTGATCTGTATTCCAGCTGTGATTGTTGGCTTGGGTTCACCAAGTTCTCATGGTACTCTGAAACCCAAAGAGAGCACTCCAGAAAGTTCCTGAACGGTTTCCAAACACTTGTGAATATCAGTGTGGGGAGTTATGTGTGCAGGGCTCATGGAATTCCAGTACAGCCCAAAGCAGAGGCCTGGCTGTGCATCACCTGGTGGCTGTGTCCCTGCCTGGCAGCCCTCGTGGTGCTCCTCTCTGCATCTCCCTGAGAGGCTTTTGTGTCGCCCTTTTAATCTGCCTTCCTCCTCCTGCTCTCTCCCTTCTGGCCAGGAGCACCCCCCAAGCCAAGGTTTTGTCATTCCCCACTCCCCTGTATTTTCTCAGCAGAAGAGGAGGTCCCCAAGCACCTCCTGGATTCTCTGGGAGAACATTAAGGAGACAAGGGGACAACTGAGTGGATCTTCTGTGCTGTGGGACAACTGGAGCAGAGAGAAAAAGGGGGAAGCAGCGGGAGGACTTTGCAAACCAATCAGCTCTTAGACTTCTGACCGAATTCCAAAGGAAGCAGCAAAATCACCTCTTCCATCATCTGGAAAAGCTTTAGGAGAATGGCAGGGGAGCAGCACAGTCCTGGCTGGAAGGGTGGCCTAGAAATACATTGAAAAAATACATTGCCAAGTATCTTCTCGTGGTGGTTGACATTAATTATGGATCTTTACAGGCAATTACATGGATTGAAGCAACATCTCCCCCTGGGGCAAAGCACTGGGAATCTCTTACCCTGTTTGCCTCCGACATTTCCATTCCTCCTTTGGGAAGAGGAAGCTTCAGATCTCAAACTGGCATTTTCTTTGCACTCGCAGCGAACTGGACTCGAGGTTTGGTCAGGAGGGGGCACTTGCCTTAGATGAAGCGATTTCAGTCCCTCTCATTGCCCCCTCCCTCCTGCTTTGGAGTCTCACTCCCTTTCAGGTGTTCCCACATCAGAGTGGGAGACGTCACTTTCCGGGATCTCTCTGCCTGGTGCCACCGCCTGAATAATTCCGTTTAATCTTCTCCTCGTGAGCTATCAAAGCACCCACTCCCCAGGGGAGCGAGGTGCTAATCAAACGCTTGTGCACCTCGAAAGCCTTTGTGGAAACCCCAGAGAGGAGAGTGGAGCTCGCAGGCAAGGCTGGCCCCGTGGCAGCCCCACTGAGGAGCTGCAGCCACCAAAGCTCGGAGGGTGTGGACAGCGAGCGGTCCATACTTTGCCAGAAAGGATGGATTTAAAGGGAGGCAGGAGGGATCAGCACGGCTAAATCACTGGAAAACCTGTGAAATCCAGCTTGGATATCCATGGAAACCCTGGATATCCTGTCTGCAGCAGAGTGAGGACCCACCGTGGGGACGAGTGCTGAGGAATCAAACTGCTGCCACGGCCTTGCTGCTCCCCAGCAGCATTCCAGGTGTGGAATTTCAGGTTTATCCCTGCAGGGTGGCCGTGGGGACAGCGGTGCCTCCCCGCAGGGGCTGTGAGGCGCTGGGGACAGTGAGAGCAGCTGCTCACTGCAGTGCCAACAGAGACCTTCATCACAGCAGTGCCTTCCACGCTCTGTCTTAAAATCCTGGTGGCCCATCCCCGCATCAGTGTTCCCTCCTACCTTCCACTGGACTCCACAAAAGATGTCCCGATGTAGGAAACAGTTTGGGTGGGCACGTGGAGGGCAAAGGCAACAGGGCTCAAGGCTCTGGGGTTGAATTCAGCACGCTGCTGGCTCCGAGCTCCTTGGGGGCTCTTGTGAGTTTAAGTCTGTGTGGAAAAAGGGTCAGAGCATCCCCTCCTCCAGTGGGTGCAGCCTCCAAACGAGGCCTCATTCCCAGAAGTCCCCAGGAGGCAGCAGGGATGAGGAAGGCTGGGTTGGCACAGGGCAGAGCAGCTCCTGGCACAGTCCCTGTGCTGCTCCAGAGCCTCGAGCCCCTTCCCTGGCAGCAGCCCAGCCCCACTCTCCTGTCACTGGCTGTTCTCCATCCAGTTTCCTGCACTGTCAGTGCTCACCTGTCACAGGCACTCAGCTCCCCAAACTAAACGAAGCTAAAACAGACTGACTTGGATAAGCTGGGCCATCAGGGAGAGCTCACGCGTGACTGTGCCCTGGAGAGGAGAAAAAATGTTCCGAGGAGGGTAAATAACTGACATCAAAGATGCTTTCAAATGCCACAGAGCTTCAGCCATCCTCCTCCAGCACCACATCTGTACCAGGAATTGCAAGGCAATCGTGCAGGGAGCTGTGACACTGGGAGCTGAGTGCGAGGAAGAGGTCGGAGCACAGTCCTGTCCTCGGTGAGTGTCTGTGGTGAAAACACCCAGCCTGGACCCAAAAGCAGAGAGCAGGGGGTCAGAGGCTGAGGGCAAAGCACTGGGGACAGCTCTGAGGCCCCCTGCATGGACAGGATGGTTTGGTTTTATTGATGAGGCATTCGGTGGGGAAATAATTGGGGTCAGAGGTGCCCGTGTGTGCTGCAGAGGCACTGCTGGGGATCTGCTGGGCTGAGCAACCCCAAATGTGCCATTTCAGTGCAGTTTGGCTGGCTTAGCTTTGCAGGGGAAGAGGATGGGAGCCTTTGAAATTAGTTTGGCTGCCCCTCCACCCTGAAAACCCCCAGATTCCGGCGGTGCTCCTGTTCTGGGCACAACCTGGAACAGCAGCCGCAGCCCCAGCTGCCCCCTGGTGCCTTCCCAGCTCCTGGAAGAAAGCTGGGGGTCTGTGGTGTGTGCCCTGCACCCCGGGGTGCTCTGCTGGGTGCTGGGGCCGTGCTGGGGTCAGAGCTGGGGAGCTGGAAGGGTGGGGCAGTGCGGGATGGCAGAGCCCGACTGCTCCTGCCTGGAAAAGCCGCTCCAGTCCCCCCCAGGTGTCGGTGCCCACCTTGCTGAGGTGGCCCCCAGAGGTGTTGTGGCCATGCTGTGAGCGTGGCAGTGGCTCTGTGGTTGTTCCTTCAGATCCCCCTTCGTCCCTGTGTTTCCCATCCCTCTCCTTCCTTTGTAACCGTGGAATATAATCCTGAAAAAACTGACCTTTCTGCAGTGCTGAGGAACGCGCTCCGAAGGCCCGCAGGGCCCATCCAGTTGCACGGACAACATCCCAAATATCCCAAACTCCCTGGGCCTCCCGAGGCTGCCAGATCAAACACGAGATCTCCTGTATGGCCTTTCCTTGGGGATTTTTAATACCTCTCTTTCGAATAAGCTTGGAAGTTTATGCACCAGCTTCTGCAGCCGACGTTTCCATCCCATGGACTGGGCACACGAAGGTGCCGGAGGAGCCGTGGGGAGGGGAATGAGCTGATTCGGCCACGGTATTTCATGGCTTCAGAAGATAATGCAGTGAAAATGTCCTTCTCTTACTGCTGGCTTTTGGTGCTGATGGCACCTTGGGGGCCTCTAGGAGGAGCAGCAAGGGGAAGGGAATGTACAGGTACTGAAACTTCTGGAGTCCCCCCAAAATGTCACAGAATGTAGAGGTAGCAGCCATGGAATAGATTCTGATTTCTTCTTCCCCTTCTCCTTACAAACCAACCCCCAGCAGTTTTAGGGGATTTGTGCATTGGCAGGAACAAGGAATTGATTTGTATCTGTGCCCATTCCACCGTATCGTTCTCTGGCTCCTCCCCTCCCCGTTATACTTGACACACTGGAGTTCTGTATTATATTTTTTTTTTTAAGATGATTGTCTGTTTTTTGTTGTTTTTACAAGTGTTGTGGAAAAAAAAAACAAAAAAACAAATGTAAGAAAGTTTAAGTATTTAAAAATGTTCCAAGGAAATAAAAGGGGGTTTTGTTATTATTCTAATATATTATTGTGTACCTATTGTAAATATGAAACACTCCTATTTTGCAAGCCAAGGACTCACTTTGTACTGTTGTTATATATAAATAAAGTTTACTGGTTAAAAAAAGCCTACCTGAGTGGCTCCTTGTTTTCCAGCATGTGCTGGGTGGCATTTATTGTGTGAGGAATATTTATTTACTGAATCCCAGCAGCAAGGCATGAACGAGTGGAAATCCCAGATTGGTTTGGGTTTGAAGAGACCTTAAAGCTCATCCCATTCCATCCCCTGCCAGGGCCAGGGACACCTCCCACCATCCCAGGTCGCTCCAGGCCCCATCCAACCTGACCTTGGGCACTTCCAGGGATGGGATATCTGGAAATAAATAACCCCTGACTGGTGAAACTGGGGGGCAGCTGGGCTGGATGAGGGTCCCCAACCCTTGCAGGCAGGAGCAGCCTTAGGGACGGTGTGAAATCCCAGCTATTTCCACTCCGGCTGGAGCAGGAGCAGCAAGCCCTGCTTGTAAATAAAAGACCTGGGTGAGTTCCTCATGTTTGCCCCTCTCTGAAATGCTCAGTCCTCGAGGTGAAACGCTTTTGCTTCCGTTTCATAAATTCAAGCCAACATCTCGGCAAACGCTGAGAGGCATCTGCTGAGTAGCAGGAACCAGCCAGTGACTTCTCCAGCAGCTGTCTGTCAACTTTAATGACCAATATGGTCGCAATTACAGCAATGAACTTTCTCTAACAGCCCAAAATTACTCTGGATGATGATAAGTGACAGAAAAATGGAGACCCTTAAGGAAGCATTAAAGAAGAAACGTGGGTATGGAATAAGAGGTCTCACTGCTTTTTCTGGAGGATCTCAAGGGTTGTGTGATTTTATTTTTTTCCTTTTTCAAATTAGGTGCTAAAAAGGATAAATCTGAGCCAGAAGGGGAAGGCCTGGCCCACTGTGGGTCACAGCAGGGAGTCCAGTGCTGCCCCAGGATGTGGTTTTTATGGACATTTGACTCTGAATCCTCTCATTTTAGTGTGGGGCTAATGAGGAGACGGGAAGCTGCTCCCGTCTGAGAGGAATGCAAATCCATCGTGTCAGAGCAGCACTCTGCTCCTCAGGCAGGCCATTGCAGCTTATTTCCCTCAAGCTGAGACCAAAGCCTGACACGGACCTCAGGGGGGCAGTTTGGCCACATCCTGCTGTCCCCCACTGGAAACCTGCACATCTGAACCTCCCCGGATGGATCCCATGGGCTCTGCTGCTGGAAGCCCTGGAACCATCCCAGTGCTGTGACCACCCAACGTGGAAGGGAGTTTTCACAGGATTTGGGAATTAGGGAATAAAGGAGGAGATGCTTGTTTTTCACCTGTGCCTTGGGTAAGTCTAAATGTAAAGAATGAAATAGGAATAAGGCTCCCAGAGCTTTCCTGAGGGCTGGAGGGGTCAGATTTTGTGTTTTACCTTTAGAGATGCTGATCCTGTGCTGCTGTAGGACAGACCCTGGAGGCAGGACAGCAGCTGCCAGGAAAATCTCCACTCCCTGTGCACCCTTTGGGGGCTTATTGACTCCTTCAGTCAGAAAAGGAGAAAGAAATTCCAACATGAATCGACAGCATCGACCGTGGGGTCATTTGTATTCATCTGCACCCTGTTAATAGATGTAATAGGGATACTCAATTAAAAATTACATTTTATCTGGCATGCAATTCACAGGCCTTTATTGGCACTGACAAGGTCAAGTGATGCTTAATAAAGGTTATATAAAATGCAGATGGCTTGGATGCCTTCATCAACCCCCACCTCCAGTGCAGAGGAGTGAAGAGCCACAGACACAGCGGGGAAAGAATGGGAGAGGAGCAGGTTTGGATCTTCCACGGGAACTTTGGGGGTCCCAGCACTGAAACAGCAGCAAAATATCCTGGAATTTCCCCTCATCCCCCCATTTTGTCCCTGCCACCCCCTGCATCCCCTTGGCCAGCTTTTATTTCACCTCCTGAACGTGTGGGATGTTGTTTAATCACTGTCACTCTGCAGATTGTGCAGCAGATTTTGGACGTCCTGGTGCTGGCTTTTCCAGCCTGGTTATCAGGGCGAGCTAATGGAGGTGACACTTCCAATTATCAAATACAGGCGTGGCATTAATTTTGACCTGTTTAAATTTCAGCATCTTTTCCCTTCTGTGAGTGCTTAGCTAGAGGGTGACATAGAATGGTATGGAATCAGACAGTGATCTCAGACTGGCAATAACAGCCACAAAAATCTCCTGCTTCTTATTTATGCAGGGTCTGGTTATATTTAAGTGGCCAACTCATTTGTAATGGAAATTTAATTCCCTTTTATTGGGCACTTCACTGCTTGAAATGGAGCAGATCACTAAAAACCACATTAAATCCCCTCCTCTCAACTCCAGACTCTTTCCAGGGGACATCTGGGACCCCTCGCCTGCTGGGGCCACAAAAATTATAATTTAATTAAAATTTAAAGGTAATAATAATAAAATATAAAACACATTACCCCAGGTGCCAAGTCAGCCTGAAACCTGCAAAATATTGATGTTGTCCCAGACTGACATTAATGTGATGAAAACTCATTAATTAATTTAGAGATCATCCCGAAGAGAAATCTTGTCTGTGCTCCAGTATATTGACAGGTTTGTGCAGGCAAGTGGATATAAAACAATGTGAAAGTATAAAAACACAATATCAAATAGATGTACAGCATAATCCAACGTGAACATGTCTGTATCTGTTTGTATCAAGAGTACACCCCGAGGTTCATGTTAAACTTAAAATTACAAATATTGATGCCAAAACAAAGGACTTGTTTTCACTCCCAAATAATACTTAGGAAAATGGGAACCACTCAGGCTTTATTGTCACTTCATAATTAACTCCAGTGAAGGAATCTAATTACAAATGTTCAATGCTGCCCTAGGGCAGCGTGTGTAGGAAAAGGGAAGGAGGATGGTCAGGCTTAAACAACTCAGGTAAAAATGAACTCCATGGCAATATTTGATAATTAAGAATGTCTCTATCAGCTTGTCTGGCTATTAATGAATCGGGCTGTTCTTTTCACATTTGATTACTGGAGTTTTATGATGCCTGCTCGCCTTTATTGCTCCTGGGAATGGGCTTGTCTGTGGGTTGAGCACCAGGAATAATGTTAAAGAATGGGTTGGGTTGGAAATCATCTTAAAATTCATCCAGTGCCACCCCTGCCGTGGGCAGGGACACCTCCCACTGTCCCAGGCTGCTCCAAGTCCCATCCAGCCTGGCCTTGGGCACTGCCAGGGATCCAGGGGCAACCCCAGCTTCTCTGGGGTGGGGTCCTGTGCCAGGGTGTTGGGAGATTTAATTCTATTTTGAGAGCCTCAGCTGGAAAGCACTGCAGAAACACTGGGAATGAATCCATTCCTTAGTCCTGTTGGATGCCAGGGCTGGACACACGGACCCCTCATGTTGGGAGGTGGTCAGGGGTCTCTGGGATGTCAGGCAGGGCTGCCAGAGCTGGCTCAGGACACACGGACACCTCAGGTTTGGGTGGAATTGATTGTCCTGGAGCCACCAGGATGTGGCCAGAGCTGCCAGAGCTGGCTCTGGACACACGGACACCTCAATTTTGGGTGGAATTGATTGTCCAGGAGGCACCAGGACATGGGCAGGGCTGCCAGAGCTGGCTCAGGACACACGGACACCTCAGGTTTGGGTGGAATTGATTGTCCTGGAGCCACCAGGATGTGGCCAGAGCTGCCAGAGCTGGCTCTGGACACACGGACCCGCCGTGCCTGGTGGGTGGCAGAGCTGCCAGCTGACCCAGGGCTGCTGGGGCTGGCTGTCGCACACGGCTGGAATTGTCATTCCGCTCCAGCCGCCGCCGCCGCCCGCCTGCAGAGGAGAAAGCGCTTTCTCTTTTGTTCGCACTCAATTAGGCTGAGCTCTGAGGAGAAGATGGAAATGCTTAAAAGTTCCTTTTCTTTGCCGCGTTCAGCCTTCACAAAGGGAAGTGTCGGGATGATCCCAGGGGGAGGGGCGGTTCTGAGGATTCTTTGGACGTTCATTTGATTTTTGCAGCGGGAACCTGCGATGTCTCTGAGCTCGCCACAAAGGCATCGCCTGGGGCTGTACAGGGGCTTAGAGCCCGGGTCACGGACCTCGTGCATATCTGATACGTGCTCAAATTGCCTTTGAGCCTTTGACAAGGCCGGGCCAGTGCCTGCACCCTCCCTGCGAGGGACGTGGCTCAAGGCAAGGCACACGGAACACACACCCCTGACAAACAGATCAAGGAGCAGAAATGCTCCAGTCGCTCCGGGAGGGAACCCCGAGACTGCTCTGTGCGTGGCCTGGCCTGTTTGCCTGCACAGGCAGGAGCGGGAGGACGCCTGATGTTTCCAGAAGGATTCGGAAGGAGGAATGATGGTACTGGCCACCAACCCTTGTCATGCTAAAGGATGGAATTCACCTCACCTGCTGCCGGTAAATAAAAGAGATCGGTGTTCCTGCAAGGCCAGTCCCCCTCTGGAGATGCTGTAATTCCCTGAATTCCTGGCGGGGCAGGAGCTGCTGGAGCTTGGTGTGTATTGGCAGGGTGAGCGTGTAGGAAATGTGTCCGCGGTGCTCTCAGCGCTGTGCTAATTGCAGGTCTCACACAAACACCTCATTTACACACACACACACTAATGAATTGACCGCCTTTTGATGGGCAATGTGCAGTGGGGAGCTCTGCGGGGAGCTCCCAAGGTTGCACCTCTGAAAAAAAGGCGGAATTCCCTCCCTCCATCCTCGGAGGAGCTGCTGGTGGGGAGCCAAAGCCCCCAGTGCACAAGCTGGAGGATTAGCAGGTTGGTAATGGATATGGGTAGAGTAATAATCTGTGGAGTGATTAATATGGAGATGATTTTTGGATTAATAAGGATGCAGCAGAGCTGCCTGCTCAGGAAAGATGTTTGCACTCGGCAGTTTGAACACAGTGACCGTTACCTTAGTGCTGTGATTAAATCCATATTTAAGACACCTCATTAAATTAGAGTGTAAGAGTGAATTCTTATAACCCGCAGCAGGAAATACATTCAGGCCTGGTGGGTGAAGAATGCCAGAAGATCCCTGGAGCACCTGGGGGAGTGTCTGACAGCTGCCAGCCCCCCGGCAGGTGACCCTGCACTGCTCCCAGGTGTGGCTGCACCACCTCCACCTCAGTTCTGAAGCTGCTGCCCTCCAGCAGGGATCCTGACCGTGGTCACCCTGCCGCAGCCACCCCTGTGCCCCTGTGTCACCTTCAGTGAACTTGGTTCAGCTGCAGGACGAGTCTTGAGAGAAAAATCCACTGCAAACCGCAGGTGTGGGGCTCCTGCCATGCTCTGAAGTGCACTGAGCTTTCCCACCTCTGCTGAGCCTTGAAAACGAGGGGTTCTCACTTCAAAAAGGGGGTTAAACGTGCAGGTGGATCCCTGACCTGTCTGCAAAGCACTGACCTAGAAGGGAAGGAGACTTTTAAGAGCTTTATGACCTCCCCTGCAGCTCAAAGCTCAGCTCACGTCCCCCTCAATTGAGCCTTTCATTGCTCTGGGGATGAAAGCGGCCTTGGGCAGAGGGGATTTGAGAACCGAGGCACTGCAAATCCTCTCCTCCCAGCACAGGAAAACGCTGCTCCAACCCTGCGGGGACGCGAGGGGACCCTGGGGGCCGGCGCCAGCCCTGCCCACGCGTGTGCCCAGGTCTGAGTGCCCTGGGCGTGTTTGTAAAACAATCTCTTTAATTTTCTGTTTGCTCTGGCAGATCGCGGCTGCTCCTGGCTCTGAGCACATTTGCACAGGTTCCCGTTTCCATTCGGGAGGGCTTTTCAGTTCCTCCTCACCGTGTGCTTCGGGGACAAACCTCTGAAACCCCGCAGCTGGCTGGGACAGGGAATGGGCCGTGGGATCCACGGATAACCCTCCACTGATGGCACAGCCCGGGATTGTCGTGGCTGCCCTGTGCAGGAGGATTTCAGGAGGGTTTGCTCTTCATTTTTGCTTGAACTCACTGGCTTTGCATTTATCAAGCCCGAGCCGAGGTGCTTGAGGATTAATTGACGCTGGCTGCTGAGCGAGGCTCATTAAACAGCAGCTTTGGGGTGCCAGTGGCCGCTCACGGGGGCTGTAACGAGCAGGACGAGAGCTCCCGGACTGCAACTTCTCTCCCCCAGCATCTGTTGCGGCAATTACGGCCGCAGAACCGCGGGAGCAGTCAGCAGCACGCACACAAAAGAGCTTTATTAAAAACAACAGCTCCGGCCACCGCCTCCCAGCGAGGGAGCGCCAGGGGTGTCTCGGGGAGCACCAGCCTGCAATGGGTTAATTGCGGGTGTTTGGGGAGCCCTTCTGCCGCAGAACCCCGCACACCCCCACGGCAAACTGGGGAGGGCTGAAAGCAGCAGCAGAACCTCGGGCTGTGGGGCGGGGGGCTCCCCCGGGGCTGGGGCGGTGGGTACAGCAGTTAGTGTCCTCTGGTGATTAATGCGGCTGTAATTACAGGGGTAATTTCTGCGGGCGGTTGGGGATAGCGGAGCCCTTCGCTGCCGCTGCCCGGTGCCCAGGGCACAGCTCCGCTCCCGGGGGCGATGCCCGGTCCGTGCCCCCACCGTGGGACCGCGGCTCTGTCGCCGCCCCCGGGGCGCTGTCGGTGCGAGGAGGAGGCGCAGGGGGTGCAGGAGGTGCTGGGGATGCTCCGGCTGCCATCTGGTGGCTTCCCAGGGTTTTTTTTTTTTCGCTGGATGCTCCGCTGCTGGAGCGGCTCCCGGGGACTCTGTGAGCTGGGGAAGGAGAGGAGCGCGGCCAGGCTTTGGAGGGATCACAGGGATTTGCGCTGGGTGGGGATTGACACCGGATTTATTTAGGATTTCTATCAGTTTGCTTTATTAAAGCACTTTCTGCTATTGTTCGGCTCCGTGTTCCCTGTTTGTGCCCCGGTTGCGCTCCTGACCCCGGGCACGCAGACACTGACGTCAGCCCTGTCTCTCCAGCTCGGGAGATGCCGCTGATGAACTCAAGGACAAGGGGCTCGGAATAATGATCTGCGATGTCCTGTCCTCCCAACCCAGCTGGGAGCTGATTTATAGCAGGGCAAATGGTAAACAAAGCAAAACAAAAACTAAAAAGCCTGATCTATGTGCAGAGGCAGGGGATTGTAAATGGGCTGGCTCTGAAATGTCTGAAAGCTCAGAATGTCACCCTGGGGCTGGGACAAGGCTCTGTGCTTTTCTGCTTCTGAGTTTTAAGGGTTTTGCCCCATTCGGAAAAGAAGGATTAAACTAAGTGAGAACTTACTGACTCAGTGGGATGGGTCTCACCCCAAAATGCTTTAAGGGGCTGTGGATCAGCCCTTTGAGTTGCCCTGATGCTCTGCAGTGCAGGAGCTGCGTTTTGAGGGACAGCAGGGGCTGAATTTTGGAGATGTGACCCTGCTCCAGATGGGATGGGAGCCCCTCAGAGCACAGCCACGACCCTGCCAGGGACAGCAGGGGCTGAATTTTGGAGATGTGACCCTGCTCCAGATGGGATGGGAGCCCCTCAGAGCACAGCCACGACCCTGCACGGACCAGCTGCTGCTGTGGCAGAAAGAAACCCGTGAAATAAATGGGATAAAAGGGGATAAAATGCGTTTTAGCAGCTCCATGGGCCGCCCTGAGCGTGCTCTTGTCAGGTGAGTGATGGAAACCTCCCTCTGGAGTCTGAAACCCCTCGAATTCCCTGGAGGGAACATTCCCGATTAAAGCAGGAGGATCCTGCTCCCACCTGGCTCCGTGCTGGCGCTGACAGAGGCTCAGGAAGGCACAGGCATCAGAATAAATGTGACCCTCTTGAAGGCGGCTGATGATGCAAAGGTCAGAAGAAATGACTGACGAGGAGAGAAGTACATGCTAATGTTTCTCCAAGAGGAGAAAGAATTACAGATAATGGGTGTAATATTCAGAGAGAGAGAGCACAGCCTGGTGACTGATGCCAGCATTTTAAAGGCACTTAAGCCTCAAATTTCCCCTTGATAAAATTTATGTCACGTCACTCTTGGGCTGACACGGGTTATGGGGGAAGTGTCACCAAAACAGAGCCAGGGGAGAGGAGTGCCAGGGAAAACGGCAGGAGCAGAGGGTGGGCACAGCTCCCTGCTCTTCCCACCCGCTCCTGGGGCAGGATCCCCCTGCAAGGTGTGCTCAGCACAGCTCTGGCCGCCCAGATTGGGCCTATGCAGGATTTTGTTGCCCTTTTTCCTGCAAGAAAGAACCCCAAATTCCCCTCTGCTGCAGCAGCTGGTTTTGATCATCACCGACAGCATCACACCCTCAGCTTGAACAGGGCCAAGGGTGGGACTTGCAAATCCCGAGCTTTTGTCCAAGCTCAGTGTTTGTGTCAGAGTGTTGTGAAATGAGGAGCTGGGGCTGTGAGAAACTCAGGGTTTGAGGCAGAGGGGGCAGGGTGAGGATGCAGCACCCTGAGGGAGCACCAAGAACCCGCCCCAGCAGCTCAGCTCTGAGCAGGGAGAGGTTCCAGCACCAAGAAACCCCCCCTGATTTATTGATCTCCGAACCTGGCACACAAAAAACCCCAATCAGGGTTGTAATCAAAGTGATAAACTTTACGCTTCTCTATCAGAAAAAATAATTGTTCTGCCAGAGCATCATTACCCCGACATTTTTCTGCTCCTGTGTCACTTACTGAAAATAAAAGTTCATTTCTCCCATTATAATGAGCTACACTTTCAATAATTCACAGGGATTTTTTTTACTGGGCTTTATTTTTTAATCCTCATCACAAGGCTGTAAAATTTGTGTCACTTTTCCAAGTGTTCCTGAAGGGAAGAAGGGAAGTGCAGATTTGCTGCAGTTCATTTAGTAGGATTTTCCTGTGCTCTTTTGGAACTATTATTACTATTATTATTATTATTGCTATTTCCAGTGCCTACTACTGAGGGAAGACAAGGGTTCAGGGAAGACTTGGAATGAAATTTGGGCCCCAAAGATGCCCTCCAGGCCGCTGTTTCACGGACAACATTTTCTGTTCCTGATTACTTTGATACCTGCAGAAGTCTCTGGAGCGGTGAAATCCTTACACAACCATTCCAGGCTAAAAAAGTGCCTTTTTTTCCCCCTCTCCCTCTATTGTTTCTCATCAGGTTTGATGTATGATACCTTCATATATGCTCTGTGTATACATATTTAATTTTCCATACAGAAAGTTCTGCCTGTCTTCAGGAACAGGATGTGGAACTTTTGTGACATTAATCTGGGAGCATCATGAATTATGGTGCTATTTCTGAACGCTTTCTTCATCTGTATGAAATGATTATTTGACAGAACAGCCATTCAATATTGTTGGAATCATTATTATGCTTGTTTAATACATCAATTTGAGCTGTTATCATGGATTCTTTGAAATGCTGGATAATTACATAAATAATTAGGAAACGGTCTAGCAGTGCATTTTAGGGCAAAGCAGAGCTGCTGATTTTTATACACGCAGGACTAAAACTTGGGGAAAGAGGAGGGAATCCATGGCTCCATGAACAGGTGGTTTTCTGTAAATTCCCAGTGTTTGTTGGCTCCTCCTCATCCTCCTTGTGCCCTCATGGCACTGCACATCCTTAAAATCATGGGATGATCTGGTTATTTCCACAACCTAAATGTGTTAGAAACGGGTTTTCTTAACCAGAATGGAGTCCTGTGTCTGGCACAAGCCAAGAATTGGGGATTCTGTGGAATTCCATGGCCAACAAAGCCACTCTTGGCCCTTCCCTCCCCCTCTGCTGCTGCCTGGCAGGAATGCAGCACCTCTATTGATCCTTGTTCTCCTGGAGGTTTATTAACACATTATTAATTAGCACATGAGGCCGAGGAGGGGTTTGTCAGCACCCTCACCTGCCATTCCCAAGCCCATCACCTCCATTTGCGCTGGAAAGGGATTTTTTACCCCCTTCTTTTTAAGAAAGAACCCAGGGACCCAGTGAAGAGTGGTGGGAGCAATCTGGAGAAGACGGAATTTCTAAATTTGGGAAGGATGGGGAAAGGATGGACCTGTGTCCCCTGTGTTCCCTGTGCCACCTCTGCCACCTGTGCCACCTGTGCCACCTGTGTCCCCTGTGTCCCCTGTGTCCCCTGTGCCACCTGTGCCACCTGTGCCACCTGTGCCGTGCTGGCAGCCCAGGGATGGCCAGGGGAGGGCTGTGCTGGGCACTGGATCTGCCTCAGCTCAGCACTTTGAACATTTAATAAGAATAAATCAGGGCTTTGAACGAGGCTCCTGAACGTCGTGGGGAGGATTTGAGCGAAGCTCTGGGTTTTGATTGAATTTTCCTCCCTTTGTTCAAACTCCTCTGCGGTGAGGGGAGGCAGCAGCACCCCCTGAGCTGTGAGACCCCAGCAGCCCTGGCCCCCTGCCCGGTTTGGGGGGGACAGCTGCTGCTGTCGGCTGAGCAGTTCCATCCCAGCTCCCCTCCGCTGTCACCGGGCCACGCGGCGGAACGAAAACAAAAGACGTGACAAATTTGTCCTTTTCTCTTTTATAATTAACCAAAATATCTCGTGGTGTAGCAAAGCGTGGCTCCTAATTAACAGACAGGCGAGAGGCTATTTTTAAAGCCCAGACCCCCAGTAATTATATTTGCAGCAGAGGATGATATTTCAGTCAAACGCGACAGACAGCGAGCCAAGCTCCCATGTGAGGCAATTAATATTTCACACCTGCCAAGCAAATCAGTGGCAGGGAGGGGAGGGGACAGCATTGATGCTGCACTGGGGGGGCCCTGCCTTCTCACAGAACACCAAAAATCCTTCACGTGGCTGTGGGGTGGCCAGCGAAGCAGCACTGGCTGCTGTTGGGGCAAAGAGAGTTGGCCAAAAGCGCCGGCGGGAAATAAAACAGGGAGAGGATCCATGGGAAGGCTGGGTCCTGCTGGAAAGGGGGAGAGGAATAATCAGGAACACCCAGAACCAGCCCTGCCCTTGCAGCACAAAGTTGTTTTTCCTCTCCTGGCCCCGGGGGGCTGGAGGACACTGCTGGTTTGGGTTCCTCGCGGCTGGAGCTGCCCCTCTCCCACACCAGAATGTTCCTCTCGCCTGTTTTGGAGACAAAAGCCGGCATTTCCCTCCCCACTGTTTGTGCAGCTCAGGATTAATCTGCCCGTTAATGGATAATCTGTCAGCCTTTGGATGCTCTGGAAGCTGGGAGGAGATTCACGGGCGTGTGATGCCATCTGCTTTATCGGGAGGGTTTGGAAAGCTGACGTTCAATTTGTTCTGCAGGATTTGACGGCGGATTATTCTCCACATTCCAAAATAATTAAGGAAATCAAAGAGCAGAAAGAACGACGACAAGGAGGAGGAAGCAGAGGGAGGGGAGGCAGCCCTCGACCTGTGCTCTGGCTAGGGCAGGCTGGCAGACCCTGCCTGGGCAGGTTTGCTGTCCTTTGTTCCTGTGCTTGGCAATAAAATTCCACGAGCAGCGGCTGGGGCACCTCGGAGGCAGCGGGGAGCTTCTGGAGAACAGCAGAGCCACAATTATCCCTTATTCCTGGGTAAATTTAAAGCTTTTCTGCTTAACGAAGGAGCTGGTCAGGGAAGGGGTTGTGTGGTCCAGAGTTTGCTCTCAAACATTCTGTGCAAGGTGCCCCGGGCACTGCAGCTCTGGAAATTTCCCTTCCAAATTACAGAGGAATCTCACCCAGGCAGGAGCCTCTATTGACCTCCTGCCACCCTCCTAATGAGAAAAGATGATGGTTCAACTCCAGGGGGAGGAAAAGTAAACAAACCTCCTTTCCTCCATCAAAGCAAACCTGCAAAGCTGTAACAATTCATCTGAACCGGGCCAGGAGAGGTCCCAGGATGGGGTTTGCATTGCCGAGGCTCTCTCTGAAGCGCTCCTGCTGAGTGATGGAGCCTCAGCCCGCGCAGATCGATCGCGTGGCCTTTGTCACCCCAGAGCTCTCTGCAAACGATGCCGTGTCACCTCCCATCACCAGCTCCTCCTGCCGTAACAGGCGGGGCTGGGGCGAGCTGTGTCCCACAGGATCGCAGGGAAACTCCTTTTAGGTGGGAAAAACAGCCAGCTCAGAGCTCTCCTCATCCCAAACCCCCCGTGTGAATTCCCTCAGCCCCTCCACTGCCCCGGCTAAAGCCACAGCGGGCAGCACTCGTGACCCTGCTGTGCCACCAAGGTGCCACCCTGAGCATGGAGGGGACAGAGGGGCTGTGCCTGGAAAGCTCCTCCAGGGTCTGAAACCCTTCCAGCTGCTCTGGGAGCACCCAGAGCCATTAACTCTCTGTTCCTGCAGGAAGTTCTGCACCTTGGTCATTTCTAATGCATTTTTTATTATCTCATAGATATCTTTTTTCACCCTAGATCACCACAGGACTGAGAGGAAAGGTTCGGGATGGTGCCCATGGTTTGGATGCCTTTTCATGGAATCATGGGATCACAGAGTTATGGAATGGCCTGGGTGGGAAGGGACATTAAAACCCATCCCATCCCACCCCTGCCATGGGTGGGGACACCTTCCATCACCCCAGGGTGCTCCAAGCCCCGTCCAGCCTGGCCTTGGGCACTGCCAGGGATCCAGGGGAAACCACACGGGTGTGCCAGGGCCTCAGCACACCCCCAGGGAAGGATTTATTCCCAATATCCCATCCAAACCCACGCTCAGTTCTCCAGCCAGACGCTCTCAGCAGCGCTGTGTGATCTGTGGGGTGAAGCAGCGCTGGGGTTTGAAATGGCCATTCTGTGGGATGTCCCTATTTAGTGTCCCTGTCCTGTGAGTGCCACCGCCCCCGTGGTGCAGCCGGGCTCCTGAGCTGCCCCTCGCTCCCCTTCCCAGGAGGTCTCACTGGATACCCTCTACTTCCAGATGCACTTTGATTCCCAGCCATCCCGGCAGCTTTTTGTTCTATTATTCACCGTGGTCTGTGCTGTCTGTGCTTATTATGAGCCATCAGAAGGTACCTGGGAGTCTGCAGCCTTCCCAGCCACTCCTATTGTACAAACACATCAATAAATAAGAGGTGTCTGAATTCAGCTGTGAGCTCGGAACTGCTGGCAGAGCCCTGTCACTTTTTCAGGTCATCTGGCACTGCACTTAAAACAGTTTTGCTGTTGCATCCTTCTCTTCAGGAGACAACCAAAGAAGTGGCTCTTAGATTTCTATTTCTTTTTTATTTATTGGGCCTAAGAGCAAGGCCACGGCTTCAAACTGCAGACAAAAGGAGGTTTGGAATGCAGGCCCTGGTGCTTGGCAGAGCGCTGGGGCAGCAGCAGCAGCAGCAGGAGTCGGTAATGACCGAGGATGCTCCCGGCCCTGCATCTGAAGAAATCCTCCTTTGAAAAATGAAAAGCCCCATCCCTCTGGGACCTCATTTCCCAGGTAGAAAACAGCAGCACTTTATGATCAGCAATCTCCAGGGTGGGGAGCAGAGCCCGTGGCAGCCCCGCGCCCCTGGCGCTGTCGAGCTGCCTTTCATCGCTGCCGCCGATGCCTTCCGCCATTTCTCGGATGCTCCAGGAGCACCTGGCACTGATCTGCTCTTCACTCAAAGCCGTTCCTTTATTTCCTAATTACAGTTTTGGTTTCTCTCCGAGAAACACCACCAAAGTTGGTTTTTTTTAAGGCTGTACTACCTTTGCATGAATTAAAGCTGGAGTGGGGATTTCCCTGGAAACAAAGGACACGAAACTGAGATTATTTCTTTTTTCCCTAATTCCTTGGGCACAGGGGATGCCCAGCAGGAGCCAGCCGGGCTTCTGGCAAGTGCAGACTTGGGATCAACAAGGCAACCCATCAGGTGGTTGTATTTGAAGTACATTTGTAAAGACAATAAATTAAACACATGAGAGCAGCCAGTAGGAGACTTTTTTACACCAAAATGTTGGTCAAGAATTGGAAAAGGCAACCCGGGGTGGAGTCCCTGTCCCTGGAAGGATTGAAAAGATGTGTATATGTGGCACATGGATGGGATTGGCAGTGCTGGGGAGTGTTGGACTCGATGATCTCAAAGCTCTTTTCCAACCTTAAACAATTCCACGAGCCCATAATTGCATTTAAAATGAGCACCACTGCAAACAGCATTTATTTGATATTAGATTTTAGATTAAACGTCTCATCCATCTCGGATTCTGCTCACTTGGGGCACCCACAAGATGGACTTGCTGCATTCCCTGCCATGAATCCAACCCTCATGTTCCTGTGGCATCCATAAACGGGAGAAATAAATTGCAATTAGCGGGCTGCAGATCTGGATGGAGGAGCCAATCTTCGCCCTGAATGACCAGAATTATGCTTTAATGATTTTTATCAGTGCTTGGTGCTGCTGCTGTTTATTACAGTTAAGCATTTTGGAGGGGGCAGGGATGGAAAGAGTCAATAAAATCAGGTTAATGAGACTCCAACACCATCCAGGGCACTGATGGATGGGGACAGGAATGTGACTGGTCCAGCTCAGTCCTCCCCTCTCTGCTCTCTCACATTCCTGCAGCTCCTTGTTCATCCTGGGATACTCAGCTCATTTTGGTACATTCAAACTCTTGGGGAAATTTCCAGAAAAGAAAAAAAAATAAAAATTTAATGATATCTTGATACCTCAACACAGAGAGAGCAGCTGCCTAAAATCACATTTGCTGCATCTGAGGGCACACAGGGATACAGCTGCACCCTGCAGAGATGGGTAATTCATTTATTTACTCTTCCCAATGCATTATCATAAAATTCCAGGATGATTTGAGTTGGAAGGAACCTTAAAAATCCTCCAGTTCCACCCGTGCCATGAGCAGGGACACCTTCCATTCTCTCGGTGGCCCCAAGCCCTGTCCAACCTGGCCTTGGGCACTTCCAGGGTCATGGCAGCAATTAAAATATTATTTTTAGAACTAAAAACCATATATATATGGTTTATATATATATTTTTTTTTAACTTGAGTGTCTTTATAACCCTTCCAACTGCATTTAACTGTGCTCTGCTATTTATCACCCTCCTGCACAGCTACTCCTCACTCACTTACACACAGCAGAGTCATTTCTCTGAGAGGAACAGCTGAAAAAACCCCTCAGAATCTCAGACTTCTGCTCTGCAGATCGTACGTTTTTATTCCAAAAAGCTCCCAGAAATCTTAAGGGAAAAAAAAAAAAAAAAAAAAAGAGAAAGATGCATGGCTGCTGCGAGTCTAAGACACTGTTAATAAAAGTGCTCTATTAAAACAAATTGCTCGGTATGATCATCCCGCTAAAATCAATATCTTCAAATAATAAAGCAAATATGAAGTGCACACACGGCTCCAGTCAGGCAAACCTTCTGCTGGAGAGATTGCTGAGGAGTTTCTATGCCTGAAACTTTTACTCCAAGGCTGTTGGTTCAAATCGACTCGAGGCAGTGCTCGTTTGCTGCCTTCCGTGCGCTCAGCGCTTTGCGGGCCATTCCCAGCTCTTTAATCCCGCTCTAAGGGCCAGGCTGCCATGTAAATCAGGGCACTTCAATATTTTTTTCCATTAAACTCTTCCCTGAGGAACATTTTCCCGCAGCATTACCGGAGGTGGAACGAGTCAGGAGGAAAAACAAGGCGAGAAGGGGCAGACGCAGCAGCCTGCAGCGAGCAGAGGCTTTTCCCAGCCCCAGGAACGGGATTTGGGTGGGAATAAAGGAATTCTGGCACAGGATGGGCACGGAGCAGCTGGAGTGACCTGGAAATGGTTGGTGGCACAGGGAGCAGCACGGGCAGGAAACCTCGCTGGCTGCCCCAGCACCGGGACTAAAAAAAGCCCTTTGTTGTCCTGGAAAGGAATCCCTCCTGGATTTGAGACGGGAAGAAGGAGGCCCATGGAGATGATATCTCCCCGTGCTCTGCAGCCTTCCCTCCGCAGCAAAGGGAACAAGGAAATCCAACAGCTGCCACGAAAGTCATCCAAAATTGGATCCCCTCAGTCCATCACTCCTCAGGAACTGGATCCCATCACTCCATCCCTCAGGAGCTGGATCCCATCACTCCATCCCTCAGGAATTGGATCCCATCACTCCATCCCTCAGGAACTGGATCCCATCACTCCATCCCTCAGGAACTGGATCCCATCACTCCATCCCTCAGGAGCTGGATCCCATCACTCCATCCCTCGGGAACTGGATCCCATCACTCCATCCCTCAGGAGCTGGATCCCATCACTCCATCCCTCAGGAAGTGGATCCCATCACTCCATCCCTCAGGACCTGCCTGCTCAGAGCAGAGTTTGTCTCCTCCTGCAGGGACAGGAGCTGCCCTTGCTCAGCCCTGGGCAGGATTTGGTGCTGCACCAAAGCAGATGTGATCCCAACAGAATTTAATGAGGAGAAATAACCCAAACTTCTCTAAATCCCATTTTATTTGCAGCTCCATACTCTGGTCTGGCTGCCCACCATTCCCAAAACTGGATCTCCTCCTGCAGCATCTCCTGCTCCTCCCCACCAGCAGATTTTGGGGGCTGAGCCTGCTGGGTGCAGGAGAGGGGCTGTCATGTCCAGAAAGGGCTGCTCTGCTGGGGAATGGGTCAGTCTGCTTGCTCAGGCTGAGGCTTGGGATGCAGAATTGTGTCTTTTGGGGTTTCCCCGAGGCCTGGCCATGCTCCAAGCGCCTCCACGTGCCCCCAGAAGTGCTGTGGAGAGTCATGACTCGCTCCACGCTAAGTGGGAAAGTTATTAAAATGCTTTGAAGCTGGTGAGTGGCAGTGGTTGATTTATGTGATGTGATTTTGCACAGCAATAGCCCTGTACCCTGCACATCCTCTGGGTCAGCAGTGCTGCTGCCTCGGGAGGGTGGTGGGAATGGGATTATTTCATCTGTCCGAAATAGTAACTTTTAAGAGGTGAGGAAATGACTGCACCAAAACCATTGTGTGCCATCTGCCTGCAAAAATACTTATAGAAAACATGCTTCCTGGCATATAGCTTCCCAGCCATATGTCCATTGCATCATTCACAATTAAATTAAATCACCCTTAAACACTTGGACCAAATCCCAGCCCATGTGAGCAAGCCTTCATGGCTGTGCTGTACAAAATTTGGACACTTGATCCCATAAATGTTGGGTTGGAATTGGCTCGGGCGTTGTTAACCTGATACAGCTGATGCTGAGTGCAGCGAGATAATTCAAGGGCATGTTCCTTATTGTGGTCTTTCAGTTTCTGGCTATAAAAATGTGTCAGGGCTCGGAGAGAAAGGAAATAATTCTGCAGGATTCACTTGCAACATGCTCGAGTCACTTTAAACAGGTTTTAACAGAGAGTTGTAGCCATGAGAAAAGGTGTTGTTTCATGGAATAAACAGAAATAACTGAAGGGCCTGGGCGCAGCTGGATGTCTGGGATATTCAGGATATGCTTGGAGATGTGGGCACGGAAACATCCAACAACAAAGCCTGGCCTGCTCCTTGCTGGGCTGGCTCAGATTTTTGTCAGCTGTGGGGGGAAGGAGCCACCACCCCGTGCTGTGTGCCCAGCACTGCAATTCCTGTGCCACAAGAATGGCCAGGCTCAAAAACTGAGTGCATGGAGGGAGGGATGGATGGATGGATGGATGGATGGATGGATGGATGGATGGAAGCATCCCTAAACCTGTCCACAGAAATCCTCTGAGGTCGGTGCCTTCGGTTAAAGAATAATCTTAATTCACTCATTTTGTGGGTTTGTGGCTCTTCCTTTGAGGAAATGTTGGGTTTTCCTGTGCTTAGCTGAGCCACTCTCCCACAGGGAGTTCTGTGGGATGGTCTGACACGGGGAGTGCATAAATAGGAATGAGATCCCATGGCTCTGACACAGGGAATGGCGTTCCAGTCCAAACCAGCTTCCACTGGAAACCAAACCCAGGAGCTTCCCGTGCACGG
This sequence comes from Picathartes gymnocephalus, assembly GCA_013390045.1. Classification (NCBI taxonomy): domain Eukaryota; kingdom Metazoa; phylum Chordata; class Aves; order Passeriformes; family Picathartidae; genus Picathartes; species Picathartes gymnocephalus. The sequence continues at coordinate 603,023 of WEKY01062672.1, forward strand.
TGTCTGCCAGACCCGGTCACGGCCTATTTTTAGTCCAGCTCTCTATTTTCAGTCTGGTTTTGAAAGGTGAAACAAACCCAGCAGCCAAACCTGGATGATCCCGTTGGTTTCTTTCATCCAGGGGCAGCCTGGGCTATGGAAAGTGTCCCTGACATGGCAGGGATAAAATGGGATGATATTTAATGTCCCTTCCAGCCCAAACTGCTCTGTGGATCTATCACCGTGATTTTCAGTCGTGTTATTCAACCCAAATTCTCACTTTGATAGACAAAAACATATCTGTTATTTAAATAAGACTCTCGTCTCACTCTGCCTTTCACATTTCATCTCTGAATTCATTTTCTGGGCTGATATGCAATGTAAAATCTGCTTACACACTGAGTCAGGCGCTTCCCAAAGTGTGTGTGTGTGTTTGAGGGAGGAAAAAAGGGAAAAAAAAGGGAAAATTCTTGGTGGGATCTGTTGGAGTCAGCAGGGCTGTGCCCACACTCAGATTTTAGTCCAGTTTTACTGGGATATTTTGGCCTTTAATAGAGCTGTGTGACTCTGTCAGTCAGTAACAGATTACTGAACATAATAGAAATCTTTATATAGATGCTGGAGCCTTTGCTGAGCTGCAGATGTTTCCTTCCAAGAAACATTTTCCTGCCACAGAACCACAGAAAGCTTTGAGTTGGAAGGGATGTTTAAACATCATCCAAATCCTGTACTACGCTAAAAGCAAAAGCTACTGGAATTTTGTCCTACAATAAAAGTGGAAATACTATTTGAGGGTTTCTTTGTAGGTAACACCGTCCTGTCCTTTTTAGTGTTCTTTAATCCTTTTCTGGCTGTAGCCAAAAGATGGCCATGGCTGCCCAGGGCAGGGGGTGGGAATGAGATGAGTTTTAGGTCTCTTAAAACCCAAACCACTTTCTGTGATTCTGTGACTGTAGAAGTGCTACAGGAACATCCACAAAAAGAGAATACATTGAGTAAGAGCTTCCTCATCCTTCTTTCCACAGCTTTTTTTCCTGTCCACCTCATTTTTCGATTTCCTGTTCCCAATGACTCCTTTAGTCACCTCATCATCCAAAAGAAAAGATGGAATTAACACTGAACTGGAGTTGAGTTTCCCAAGTGTTCATCTTTTTTTGTTGTTGTTGTTTTTATACCCAGAGGCCAAAATTTGAATCCCAGGCTGCTTTGGGTGGGAAGGGACATTAAGGATCATCCCATTCCACCCCCAGCCATGGGCAGGGATACCTTCCACTGTCCCAGGTTGCTCCAAATCCCATCCGACCTGGCCTGGAATGTTCCAGGGATGGACATCCCCGTGTGAGGACACAGAGCATCCCTCATCCTGCCCTCCCTGGGCTGCTCCCAGCTGTGTCTGCAGTGCGACCACTGAAGAACCAGAGAGCCAAGGTTCCCACTTGGTGAGGCTCAGCCTGGAAATAAAACTGCAGTGGTTGTTCTGTGCTGCTTTCAGGGTTCCCACAAAGCATTCCCAACGAGCTCGGGGAAGTTTCTTCTCTCCTGTCCCTCTCCTGCTCCAGGTTTAACGCCAAAGTTTTCGCCTGTGTGTTTTTCCTCTCCCCCAGACCTTCTCTAACCCATCTCGCTCGTGCTCCTGGTTTGACTGGAGTCAATTTGGTGGAGCTGATGGAGTTACTTCTCTTCAGGTCAGCGATGATTTCACATCCTTGAGTTCCTTGCTTAATTTGCTGAGAAAATTTCTGATTCTGAAGCCCATCTTCAGCACTCCCCTGTTTTCCACCACACTCGGGGCTTGCTGGGCTGGACCTGGGGCTTCCCCACGTCCCTGCCCTCCTCGGGCCGTGTTTGCTTTGCCTTGAGGGGAGCTCGGCTGCAGGCTCGGCTGCAGTCCCTGCGTCCAGCTGGGGCAGGCTGTGTCCCTGCCGTCCTCGGACAGGAAAGCAGCAGCTCTCAGGAAAGAGTTAATCCCGGCCAGCCTTTGGGATCCTTTGCTGGGGAGAGGGCTGATCTGATCTTTTGTTTGTTTTGAAGCTGCTGGCAGGAAAGTGGGGAGGAGAAAATTACCTAAGTGATAGTGAGGTTGCCACGAACTATATAAAACTGGGGAAATCAAAGCGGAGAAACTCCACCTCGCAGTCCTGAACCACAAGCACAGCCCCTGAAGAGAAACCCACCCCAGCAGCGAGTGATCTCAAAGGCTTGAACTCCAACCAAGCTGCATGAGCTCAGAGCTCTGCAGCAGCGAGGAGCCCGGCGCTGTCCCGGCCGGATCCCGCCGCTCCGGGAGCGGGGAGCGCCGAATTTGGGAACTCTCAGAGCCATGAAGTGGAGGCAGCTCCTGTGCGTGGCCGTCTGTGTGCTGGAGCTGGCTGGTGAGTATTGATGTCCCAAAGCCCCGGGTCAGCAGCAGCAGCTCGGGGGGAAGACGCTTCTTCTCCGGGAGTTTGGGATTCGGTGCCACCCAAAACCCCTGCGGTGACATTTCACGGAGCTTCAGCATCCCAGCGCTCTCGCTGCCACGTGCTGGGGGAAAAACTCGCTGCTGCTCTGGAAAGGGCAGCAATAGGGATCTAAACTTCCTACAAAATCCTGGATACCGGCAGGGGGTGGGGATGCAGCAGGCAGAGGGTGCAGCCACAGCTCGAGCTCTCTCTCAGCCTGCGCTGGTGCGAATGAGCCACGCTTTTGTTTTGTGCTTGGAACTAAACATTTGCTGAAAATCAAATGAATCTCCATAAATATTAAAATCTCCTATTGCAGCTCTTCAAATATTCATCATGTGAAGCAATGAATAACAGCACCGAGATTTTTCTCTAGGTGCTACTTTTTCAAGGGTTATATTTTAGGGAAATATTATCATTTTCTGTCCCAAACCCAACAACCATGAGGTAATAAAAAAAGACTAAAAAAGTGAAGCAGCACTCTGTGTGTTGCCTGGTGTGCTGGGACAGCAGCCAGGAGCCTGCGGGTGTCTCCTCAAATGTAATTTTTTCTTACTCACACGAATGTGAGCGACGAGATCTATTGCTGGAATTCGCTGGGTTTTGCTCTCCTGTTTCACAGAGCTCTTTTCAAATGTTCCCTTGGCTGCCCAGGTAAACTGCTCACCTGAGCTGCTGGCTGACCCTCCAGTCTGTGTTAATTGAAAAAAATACCAATTTTATTTGAGAAAAAATTGACATTCAGGACTGTGAGTTTGGGCTGAACTGAGCGACGGCGGGAGACAGATGTGTGAGGCAAACCTTGAGTTTCAAAGTCAAGCTCCTTGTACAAAACAAAAGTGATGGAAAAGTGATAAAAAGCTTGGATTTTGGGAGGACAAAGCTGCTGGGCAGCAGGGGCTTTAATGCTGAAAATTGTCCTTGCACAGCCCACGCCCATCACTCCTGCAGGGTATTCCTGCCTGGGAACTGGAGGAGGTTGATTTTTTTTCTTGGTGTAGCTGCTGGGAAAAATTCAGGCAGCTCATCCTTGGGGCTCTGCTTGTTCCTCAGCTCCGTGGGGATTCCCAGAGAATCCATCAAAGGCTCCGGTTGTGCAGCTCCCATGGAAATCCCAGTTCTGTGGGTTTGGGATCCAGCTGCTCCTGGCAGTGCTGCTGAGGGTGGGAGCAGAGGGCTCCTCCTGTTCCCAGGACACCTTTCAGCTAAAGCCACGTGTTTCATGGGAAAAATCCCCGTGTGCCACACTGGGGCAGGGGCAGGGGTCCTGCAAATGCTGTGGTGGGGGGAGGCTGAGTTCGGGTTCCCGGATCCAGAGCCAGGAGCAGCCTGGTCCAACCCCACAGGAGCAAATTCCCTGGGAAACCTGACCTCCAGGGCAGCAAATTCCCTGGAAATGCTCTTTGTGGCCTTTGCCTGGTTCTGTGGGGTTCCTCCCGAGTTTCCAGGAGCTCGGGAGAGGTTCCCACCCAGTCCTGCTCTGCAGAGTGGGCTCCCAGACCCTCCCAAGCTCCTGGGAGGATGCTGTGAGCAGCTTGTGTTGGAAAATGGGGGCTGGATAAAGCACATGGAGAGCTGTCCCGTGCTTGTCTCAGAGTGGACGTGGAAAAGGGAGAGTGGATTGCATCTGTACCTAATGAAAACACTTCATTTCTTTTATTTAACATTTCATCTTTCTTTTTAAAATATTTTTCATTCATCTCCGCCGAACTTGATTTTTAGAAAAATCTCTTTTCTTGCCATTTTCACGTGTTCTTTCTTTCCCCCACTCCTCTTGCAACACTTACGAAAGTTCTGAAAATCAGGAAAGGGAAAAGAGACTTTAGAACTTCCAGCTGCTCGAGTTTAACATCCTTTAAAGGCTGCTGCTCCGGCCAGGAGAAATCTCAACCCCGGGAAGGTGCAGGGCTCCCGGGCTGCCCGAGAGGCCCCGATCCCAAGGAAAGCCTTGGAGCAGCAGCTGGGCTTTGGTGTGGCAGCTCGGGGGGCTCCCCCAGCCCCCGGCCCCGGCCCCACACCCACATCCTGTCTGGGCGAAGGAAAAGGGGGAGGGAAGGGATTTTTATCAGATATTTCCAGAGGGAAGAGGGCTCCACCCGCTTGAATTCCTGCCACATGGCTGGGAGCTGTGGAGCTGGAACGGCATGAGTAATGCCGGCTGCAGCCCTTGGAGGGGCTGCTGCGGGAGCGGGGCTGGCTCCGGCCCCGGGGCTCTGCATCCCACGGCTCCAGAGCTCCTCTCCTTCATCCCACGGTTCTGTACCTTCCTCTCCTTCATCCCAGAGCTCCAGAGCTCCTCTCCTGCATCCCACGGCTCCAGAGCTCCTCTCCTGCATCCTACAGTTCCATCCCTTCCTCTCCTGCATCCCACAGCTCCAGAGCTCCTCTCCTGCATCCCACGGCTCCAGAGCTCCTCTCCTTCATCCCAGAGTTCCATCCCTTCCTCTCCTGTATCCCAGAGCTCCAGAGCTCCTCTCCTTCATCCCACAGTTCCATCCCTTCCTCTCCAGCATCCCACGGTTCTGCACCCTCCTATTTTTCATCCCGTGGCTCCCCGCCCTCCCCTGCAGCCTCTGGGCCCAGCAGTGCCCTTGTGGCAGCTCAGGGCATCCCTTTGCTGTGCTCCCTGGAGCTCCTGGAGTGCTCCCAGGGCTTGGGAATAAACTCTGATAAAGGCAGGGCTGGAGGAGCTCCCCTGGCCCAGGGTTTGTGTGCCAGGTGCCCAACGAGCCAAAGGCTGAGCAGAAGCTTTGCCAGAGGTTAACCAGGAGACCTGAGCCGGGATCAGCACAGGAGGTGCAGGTCCTGCCCAGAGGGACTCCCAGTGGGATTCACCTCCCCCAGTTTGCTTTGCTGTGGATGCAGCTTTGGGATCCAGTGATGGAAACTTCCCTCCTCTTTCCTGAACCTTTGCCACAGCTGAGCTGTTTTGTGGCCCTGGCTCAGTGCTCAGGGATGAGTCTTGGAGAAAGTTACACATTTATATTGTTGCCTTTATGCAATCTAAGATCCTTCCTAAGCTCCATTATTAACATATCTTTTAAAAAATCGTTTACTTTTTAAAACCTAGGTGGGTGAACACAATGGGCTCTGGGAAGTGCAATTTTCTTTCCCATCTCTGCACAGTTTTCCTGCTGCACGTGCTTGCACTGCCAGGTGAAGGTTTCTCCCGGGTTAATAAATAGCTTGGCTTAAACTCTAAACCCTCAATCCTAACAAATTCACAAAGTTTAATAAAGCCATTAAAAATGTATGGTGCAATAAATAACCCTCTTAACTGAGCACCACGTGGATTATCCAGCCCACATCTGGGTCATTATTTATCTCATGAGCCCAAAGATTTCAAAAAAAAAAAGAACCATGTTTTGTGCAAAAACTCCTGCACATGCTCCAAGAAAGGCAAGAAAAAGGAATCCAAAGTGACAGCTCCTCTCCCAAACTACACCGAGCAACAGCCAGGCTTCCATTTCAATATTCAGCGCTGAAAAGGCTTTGATTAGAAACACCTCGGGTGCTTTACAAACATCTGGAAGAGCTGGGAGGTGCTTGGGTGGCTGTGGCACCTGGGGAGGGCAGGCCCAGGCTCTGCATTGTTCTGGTGACGGGAAGTTTCCTGCTCGTGCCCTGAACGCCGGGAGCTGCGAGCAGAGGCTGGCTTTGTGCTGCTCCTCGCCCTGGGCACCAGCCCTGCCTCCTGCTTTCGATCTGGGAAAAGCCATCAGGAAAACTCGGTGATTGAACCAGCTGCAACTGAATCGTCTTGGAGAAGAAGGAACTTCTCCCCCTGAAATAAAAGATGTGCCAGAGCCTGAATTCCAGCTCCAGACACCTGCACTGAGCCCTCAGCAGGGACCCCCAGAGCAGCTGCAGCCCGGGCTGGGATGGGATGGGAAAATGGGATGGGATGGGATGGGATGGAATGGGATAATGGGATGGGATGGGATGGGATGGGATAATGGGATGGGCAGCCCCACAGGCATTATTTGGCCCCACATTTCCCCTCTGGCCCAGCCTCCCGCAGCAGGACCAGCAGAGCAGCTCTGCCCCTGCCACCCACGGCCAGAATGAACCCCGGTGACCTCGGGCTTTGCTCTCCACAAACCCTCCAGGCCCTGTGGGTCCAACCCAGCCAGGTCCTGACGTGGTGACACAGAACAGCTCCTGCCAGGCCCATCCCCAGTGCCCAATCCCCCAGCTCACAGCGCCCAGTGCTGTTTCCCTGGCAGCAGTTCCTGCCCAGAGCTGGTGCTCGTGGCTGCTCAGGCTCTGCCAGAGCTGCTCAGGATCTTCCAGAGCTACTCAGGATCTGTCAGAGCTGCTCAGGACCTCCCAGAGCTGCTCAGGACCTTCCAGAGCTCCTCCATCTCCCAGGGTGGTTTGGGAGGATGAAGTAACTTTTCTTGGAGCTGGGGCTCTCCTGGGCAGAACTACAAATGAAACAACACATTCTGTATGATTTTCTCTTTAGTGCCTGGGTAAGAATCTTACACACCACGAGGCCTGGGGTAGAGACTGGAGCTGTTTGTTGAATTTGGGATCCATTTGGGAATGGATCTTCTGGAGAGAGGAGGTTAAGGAATGGGGAGAAATGCATTTTCACTGACGCACACAGCTCATTTCAGAAGGAAAAGCTGGAAGTGTCATCTCTGTAAGGCAGCAGGAAGCGATATATAAACTTTAAGTTAGAATAGCAAACTGCTCTCCAAACATTCTGCTTTACCTCCAAAGATGTTTTCGCTCATGAGTCAGGGCTGATCCCAAGCCAGTGCGAATGTTTCTATTTACTTTGAGGTTGTGCCTGCAACTGTAAATTCAACTTATCTATCCTGAGGCACACAAGTGATCTCTTCCAAGGCTTGATTCTTTCCTCCCAGGATTATAAACCCAAACTGCTCTGAAATCCAGCTTTGTGCAGAGCTTCCACCAGCGAGGGAGGCTGGGGTGGGGTGAGGGTAGGCAGGAGCCTGTCCTGTCCCTCCTGAGAGCCCCAGAGCCCCTGCCAGGGCTGCACCAGGCTCTGCTGCTCACGCTGTTGAAAAGTTCCATCCCTGAGCCTCTCCCAGAAGTGCCCCGAGGCTTCCTGCCAGTTTGGGGCAAGAAAAAGCGAATTTGGGGGAGCAGCGAAACCTTTCCTGCGTTCCCCCAGGGGCTCAGGGCTGGGCTGGGGGCTCAGCAGCCCCTCAGAGCTCCCTTTTCCCTCAGGCTGCAGCGCTGAGAGCACGGCAGAGACCCCCAGAGCGACTGGCACGGCCGCGGGAGCGAGGGACAGCAGCAGTGGCACAGCCAGCGCTGCCAGCACTGCCAGCACTGCCAGCACAGCCTCCAGAGACACCAGCAGTGCCAGCAGAGACACCAGCAGTGCCAAACCAACCGCTGGTAACCTCTCCCTTTGTTCCCCCCGTGACTCCTGTAGCATTTGTGTTAAGGATTAGATTTGCGAAGGGCGCAGCCTCGCACCGTTAAGGCGTGGTTTGTGCTCGCAAAAAAACGGAGGCTGAGTATGGTCAAAAGCTTAAATTCCACCCAAAAATCCCGCCTGGAGACACCCAACCCAGGCAGCTCAGCCCCATCCTGGTCAAAATAAAAATGTCATTGATGTTTGTCTCACCAGACGTGTTGGAAGAGACACCTGTAAGGGACCTGTCAGCCTGCGGGAGGGGAGGGCAGCGGGGAAGGGCTTTAAACTGGAGGAGGGGAGATTTAAATTAGATCCTGGGGAGGAATTGTTCCCGGGGAGGATGGGGAGGCCCTGGCACAGCTGTGGCTGCCTTGGATCCCCGGCAGTGCCCAAGGCCAGGCTGGACACTGGGGCTGGGAGCAGCCTGGGACAGTGGGACGTGTCCCTGCCCATGGCAGGGCTGGCACTGGATGAGCTTTAAGCTCCCTCCAACCCAAACCACGATGGGAGGCGCAGCCCAGGCTCTGAGGGGCTCTGGAGCAGGGATGAGAGGCTGCAGGGAGCCTTTTTTGGGGTCGATGCCTCCCTTCGAAGCCTCGGGGCCAGGGAGGAGCTGGGGACGATGCCGGGCGGGGTGGGCAGTGGCACCTTTGCCGTGGTGGCCCGGCAATGAGGCCGTTGTCCCCCGATTCTGAGGTGTGTGCAACAATTAAGCAGCCGAACGAGGGCGAATGAGGGTCCCCGGGAGAGCCGACAGCTCCTCGTGCTGCTGTCACAAACGCGTGGCGGGCTGTGGCACCGCCGTGCCCCGCACGGAGCTCAGAGGGTTGAACTTTCTTTCCCCGTGCCCTTCTCTTTGCATTTCTCCCAAGCTGAAGCCGCAGCCGGGTCCGTGGCCGCCAGCCCGACATCACCAGGGCTCCTTGGAGAGCTGAGGACGAGCCCCCAGCCCAGCCCGGCCCGCACGGCCCCGCCGGGCACCTCCCCGGAGCCGCAGGGGAGCGCGGGGGTCTCCACAACCCCGAGCCCCCCGACACAGCCCGGGCACAGCGCGGACAGCCCGGGCTCCACGGCGGCCGGGACGAGCCCTGCGGCCACCCGCGAGCATCCCGCTGTCCCCGCTGCCACCACAGCCCCGCACACAGCCAGGGCCAGCCCCCAGGTGAGGATGGGGCTGGGGGAGCGCGGGGAGGCTGCAGTGTCCCCCCAGCCCCCAGCAGGGCTCTGACACGGCCCGCGGGTGCCCTCCCTTGCAGCCTGCCCTCCCCGCCATCGGCTGTCGCAGCGGCAGGGACCAGGGGGACACCGGAGCCGTCTGCCTGCAGCTCAACGAGTCGCACACCTGCGTGAGTGCCCCGCGTGTGCCCGAGGGGGCACGGGCAGCGGGAGGGGGTCCTGCGGCTCTGGGGTCACCCAGCACCCCTGGGGGGCTCTTTGGGGTGGGGGATGCGGGGGTCCTGCGGCTCTGGGGTCACCCAGCATCCCTGGGGGGCTCTTTGGGGTGGGCAGCTCCCCTCTGCTATCCCGGGGCAGAGCACCGAGCCGTGCCAGGCTGGCGCAGAAGGGGATGCTCCCCCGAGGATCCCAAAGGGATCGCAGCGGTTCCAGGGCAAACGCAACCCCCCCACAACAAATCGTCCTTTTTCCTTTGAGCTCTGGGGTCAGCTCAGCTTCTAAAGCATCTCCCACCGTGTCCAACAGGAAGTTGCCTTTGTTCTTCTTCTTCCTCTTCCCTGTTGGGAACAAAAGTGCCTTTTTTTTTGTCTTGCCAAGTGCCCTAGGAAAGAAAACAGGGCTTTGGAAGGAGGTGCTCAGTGTCCCCATCAGCTCCCGAGGGAATCCCAGGCTCTCTGTGACCGTCCTTGGCCCTGTGCAGCAAAAATGAGGCATTTACAAGAGCAGAGGGGGTTCTGCTGCGGGTGGGAGGAAGGAACCTTTCCCACTGGAGGCACAACCTGCCCCAGAGGGCGGCTGGTGCTGGATCTTGTGAGGTAACAATGCCCTGGGTGGGAAATACATATAAAATACACAATTTTAGCTTTGTCATTGAGCTGTACTTCTGCCACTTAGGATGAGGAGTCTGACTTGGCTTTCCTCTGCCGATGAGTGATTAAATGGCATTTAGGCTCGTTCCTGTTTACAGGAGCTGCACTGGAGCAGGGACCCAGAGGGAATCTCCTGCGGGAGCCCGTGCCTCCGATCTCAGATGCCATCTAGCGGGCTCTGAGCCCTTCTGGGCACGGGCTTTGTGCATCCCGCGTGTCAATGGATGGCTGCAGAACATCCAGAGCACCCTACCGAGTCACAGCTCACACCCCCCGAACCCTCCCTGCACGTGAGACATCCCAAACATCCCCGATTCCCTCCGCGGATTTCTGGGAGCTCCCAGCCCACGGCAGAGCCCTCCCCTCAGCAGCCCTGGGGTGGGACCGGGCGGCTCAGGCTGGGCCTGGGAACCAGAGAAGAGCAGTGCTGGAGGGAGCAGCCGGGAGGGACCGTGTGCCCCTGGCTCCTGCTGGCCCTTCCCGAGGCAAATGAGCAATCAGCTGGCACCCGGCGCCGCTAATTGCACAGGGAAACTCTGACACTGCCATGAGTTCTTTCCACAGCAGAGAAAGGAAAATACACTCTTGGGTCTCTTGTTCCATCTCGGCCTTCCTCCCCGCGAGCCAAGCTCTGTAGAAACAGCTGAAAATGATTTGTTTGTTGTTCTCCCGTGGAGGAGTTTCTGCGTTTTGTGCCCTCGGAGGATGGAGGGTCCCGGGGCAGCTCTGGGCTGGGGGGAGGAGGGCACTGAGCCCCTGCCAGGACAAGGGGGGTTCTCCTCCTTCCCGGCCCCAGAGGTGGGGTTTAGCTCAGGACAGGGCTCAGTGCAGCTGTCTCTGTCCCTCGGGGTGCCAGGGAGGCTGAGGAGGATTTTAGCAACTCTGGGCTCTGTCTGTGAGCCTGGCTGCGGCTGAAAACAGCCCCCAGGAGAAAGCCCATCCTGTCGGATACAGAAACTGGCTCCTCACTCCTCTTCCTCTTCCACCCCAGAGCCAGTTCAGCTCTAAAATGTGAGAAATTTGTGTTTTCTTACGTAGCCTTTGATCAGCAACCTAGCAAAAACATTGAAGACGTTTCCTAAACAGGAAGGCTCAATGCTTCTTTGTTATTTCCCTCCTTTCCCAGCCTCGTCCTGGGACTCTGAAACAATAGGGCTCTTCTGTTGTTCCAGCCCAAAAACTGGGGAGACTCGCCATGCGATCCAGGTCCTAAATTTAGCTTGGTTTAAATGCCATTTTCAAGGGTTGCTAATAATATCTGCATTTAGTTTACTCTCATGAAGTTAAGACACGAGAAATGAGCACCTCCAGCTCCAAAGTGTTGGGGCTCTGGGCAGTGCTGGGGTGGGAGGGGAGGGTCTGACACCCAGCACAGAGGAGCCACCAAAACTCACACGGGAAAGGCCAGCGCCTCCAGCAGCGTGGCTGAGGCAGAGAGTTGCTCAGTTGGCTTGGGTCAGTGGCTCTTCTCTGTGAAAATTTTGCAGGAACACTTTTTAGAGAGGAAGGGAGGGGATTTATGGCGAGCAGTGTGTGAAAATAGAACCCACACCACGGACTCCCCCTGCGAGATCAAACTCACCCCATCCAGCCTGGACAGGGACTGCTTGCTCCTCATCCTCAAAGGAGAGAAAGGTCAGTGGAGGGGATTCCTGGGCTGTGATCCATGGGTAATGAGCCTGCTGTGGGCAGTGGGACAGGGATTCCTTGTGGGGAAGGGCTGCGAGACAGATCCTGGCAGGAGAAACTCCTCTGCAATTCTGCTCTTTCTCCTGGGGTCCTGCTGCATCCCTGGAGCGGTGAAACTGCCTCCAGGAGCAACCCGGGCTCCTCTGTGCTCAGCCAGGCTCTTTGGTGTGCCAGGAGCTGCTGAGGGTGTAATTCATGTATGGAATGTATGGATGTAGTGTGTGTAATGTGTGTGATATACATATCTAATGTGTGTAATGTATATATCTAATATATGGGATGTGTGCAACGTGCTCTCCTGATTTAAACCCTGCAGATCCTGAGAAACTTCTGAACGCGCTCCACAAGTCTCACTGGGAAAAGGTAAATCCCTGAAGGAAATTCAGCTGCAGGAAGTGCCTGGCCCAAGTGGCTGCAGAGATGGGAGTTTTAGATCAGCTGAGGCTGGGGGAGATGCTGAGACCTGGGCCTGAGGAGGTGCCTGAGGGGTGCAGAGACCCCTGGCAGTGCCCCAGGCCAGGCTGGAAGGGCTTGGAGCACCCTGGGACAGAGGGAGGTGTCCCTGCCCATGGCAGGGGTGGCACTGGATGATTTTTAAGGTCTCTTCCAACCCAAACCAGCCCGGGATTCTGTGGTTGGAGCCAAGCACCAGCGAGGCTGTGACGCAGCACAAGAGAACCAGTACAACCCATGGGGGCAGAAGTGCTGGAAGCGGTTCTGTAAAATGCTGCAGCATTTTCTTAGCAAAGGTTTGACCCCAACAATAACTCTCAGGATGCAACTGGCACTCAGCTCCTCACAGGACCAGGCTGACTTTAACAAATTCCTCCTCCCAGAGCTCCCCTGAGGCTGCCATTGCCTCGTGGGGCCGAGCCCCAGGTGTCTCTCAGGGTGTAAAAGGCAGAGCTGCAGCACACAGAGAGATCCCAGCCGTGTGCTCTAAACCCCTGTGAGTGCTCCAGAGGACAAAATCTCCCTGTGCCACAGCAGGCTGCAGGCTGGGATTGAGCCTGAGAGGACGTGAGGGCTCCCGGGGCTGGGGCAGGGCTGGGGCAGCAAAGCCCAGCTCTGGTTACGTGCAGTTTCCCAAGGAGGTGAGGAGCAGCATTGTTTGGAGCCTGGGCAGCAGATGCAAACGCTTCCTGTTTGTCCCACTCCCGCCTCTCTTTGGTGGTGGGTTTGTTTGTTTGTTTGTTTTTTTCCAGTTTGGAATAAAATCCCTCAAAAAGGAGAGCACGAGGAGCCGCCGGGACTCTTCTCAGAAGACCCTGATTGCCCTGGTCACATCTGGGCTGCTGCTGGCCTTCCTGGGCCTGGCTGGGTACTTCCTGATGAAGAGGCGCAGCTGGAGCCCCGCGGGAGAGAGGCTGGTCAGTGCTTACAGGTGGCAGAGCCGCAGCTAGACAGGAGCCCGGCAGTGCAGGGGGGGCCTGGGGGGAGACCAAGGGGGATCCCCACCCCCTGTGGCTCTGGACCCACCCCAGTGAGTGTCCCCAGGTCGTGGGACAGCCCAGCCCCAGGTCGGGGCTGAGTCTGGGACAGCCAGGGCAGGGCGAGGGGCAGGGGCACTGTGCAGGGGGAGGGAAAATCCCTCCTGCTTCCCAAAATCAACCCCTGCAGCAGCACCGGCCCCTTCCCGCCCCTATGTCGGGTCTAACACTTATTTTTGCTCAGCAGTAAGAGCCCATCCAGCAAGACCCCTCCAGAGCCACCAAAACCTTATGAATTTGTCATTAAAAGTGACGCCCTTTAATTTCCGTTCCGTGTTTGAGTCCCGTGTCTGTACCCGTGCTGAAATAAAGGCGGTTTCTCCCCACCAGCCACGGTAATAAAACATACCAAGAAAGAAAGAGGCAGAAATCTCCTATTTCCATTCTCCCCTTTCCAGACAGGCTGACCCTGAGGATTCCTCCCCACCAGTGACTTTTGGGGCCGTGACCCTGTGTAAAGTGAGGCCGGGCCATGATTCCCCCATCACTTCCCAGCATGAGCAGCTGTGTCCTGAGAGGCCACCAGGGCATTTCCTGGCCAGAAAGGCTGTCCCCAGAACAGCCAGGCAGGGACTCGGCCTCCACGCCCCTGGTGCTGGCAGCAGTGACAACGTGTGGCAGTGCCAACCCCCATTCCAGGTGAGGCGTGTCCAGCCCACCCACGGAACAGGGGCTGAGTGAACTCCAGCCAGGAGAGTGCTGACGAAATTCCAGCTGGGAATTGCCACCCGGGATCACCACTGCCAGTTCCAGGGCTGCACAACACCTGGGGAGCTCCTGAGAGGGGATGGAGGCAGCTCGGGGTGACCCTGGATGCTCCAGAGGCTCCTGCTCCTCACAGTGACTGTGAAGTTCTGCATTTCTGCTGCACCAGGCAGCAAGCTCTGCAGCTCACAGGAAGGGCCAGGGAAGAAAAAGAGACAATTTCCATCATTTCCATTCGAGAGTGCTTCTTCCTTGGCCAAAGTGGCCAGCAGAGGTTCTGTCCCAAGGCGAGGCTGACTCCAAAGCCTGGTTAGGAGAAAAGACCAAAGCCTGACAGCTTCTCTTGCAGGTGCAGGAGGAAAAACTGCAGTGCCTGGGTGGTTTTCTTGCTCCACGTTGGTTCAGACCCTCTGCTCCCCTCCTTGTCAGCGAGGGCAGTGCCCCGGGCTGTGCCTGGGGAGGGTGGGCAGCCCCTGCCCTCCAGCCAGCAGCCCTTCCCCTGCCCTGACCGTGTCCCTTGTGTCCCTGGCAGGCTGAAGACCCCTATTACACAGAGAATGGCAGCCAGGGGAACACCATGCTGATGACACCTTCCCAGGAGCCGGCGGAGCTGCAGGAGAAGCCAAACCTCCCCAACCTCAACGGGGGCACCCAGGAGAACGGGACAGGCCAGGCGTCCTCCAAGAACGGCCACTCAGGCAGGCAGCACAGCCCTGCTGACACTGAGATGTGAGCGGGCCCCGCGTCCCCACGGGAGCCACGAGGGCAGCAGAGGCACAGGGCAGGGCAGGAGCTTTCTCTGGACAGAGAGGGAGTTGCAGACCTTCTGCATTGCTATTGTTGTCTCTGTGAAGAACTTCCAAATCAGCCTAAAGCACACTGAGGGCCAGAGCTGCCAAAGAGCTTCTCTGCTTCCTCCCCCTCCTCCTCCTCCTCCTCCTCCTCCCACTGACCACACAAGACACTTTTTTGCAGCTGTTCTCTGCTTTTGTTGTTAGAAGAACATCAGGACAAATGCCACTGCCCTTAGCCCTCCACAGCTCTCAAGCAGAGGCAGAGTTTGACTCGGAGCAGCCCGAATTTCTGGTAGCAATATGTTAGGCTGACTAAAGTAGTTAAATTGGGATTGCAGTGACAAAAGCCTCTCAGGTTTCAGATAGTTTTGGTTAACAGAGTTGTTTATAATCTCGTCTTTATGTTTAAGTGCAGGATTTCTCCCTCTTCTGAGACCACCAGGCATTTAACCCTTTCCTGTGCTTTAGGGCTCCTCTACTATTTCCTACTCCAGCAGAATTTGCTGAAGCTCTGTGTAAAGAACTTCCCACGTGGAATTGAAGGCTGGAATGTCAATAGGCCTCAACCTTGTTTCTTTTTGAATCCTCCCAGGACTGTGTCCTGAAGTTGTTTTAGAGGAAAAAAACCTTCCCCAGCCTCCTCCTGCCAGGGGCTGCTGGGGCTTGTGACAGGCAGAGCCAGCAATTCATCCCTTGAGTGAGACGGAGAACACTGGGCAGGGCTGTGGGGCTCTGTGGCTCTCTGGGGCTGGGACACTCTCCCTGCTGGCACCTGGGGCAGGAATTTGGGAATGAGGGGTGCCAAAGGGCTCCCAGAGGGATGAGTGGGAGACAAAACCTGCAATGGGCGTTCCTGTCTCTGCACCAGCAGCAGGGACGTGGACAAAGAGCAGCATTTTCACTTTGGGAAGCACCAACTCCCAGGAGCAGGGGCAGGTCTGAGCCCTCTCTGTGCTGATCCTGCTCCTGAGGGAATTGCTGCTGGAGCCACGTCGAGCTCCCAGCAGCTTGGTGGGACCCAGGGACCCAGGGCAGCTTTGTTCCCTGTCCCAAGCCCAAATTTTAGGGAGCCAGACCCTGGCTGTGCCAGCCCCGGGAGGGGTGGTGGTTCAACACGAGCACCAGCAGCAACCTCCACACCCAAAATAAGCCTCGAAATGGCCCTTGAAGCTGATCTACCCTCTCACGAGTGAATTCATCCCAACCTTCTCTCAGCGCTGAACACCTGAGGGGAAGGGGTTTTTTCTGGTACAGTGCTCAAAGCCGTGACAGCAGCATCCATCACCACCCGGGGCTGTTTTCGGTGGGTGCAAGAGCCGCTTAAACACAATTAAACCATTCCAGGCTGTTTGCTTTGGTGTGAATTGCTTCTCCCAGACCTCATTGTAAATAATCCCGGTTGAAAAAGAAAAATAATTAAGTACTGAAAGCCGGCTTCTCCGTTGTGTCCTTGGAAGAGCGGCGTGTTTATCCCTGCGGGATGTGTGGCTCTGGCTGCTGCCAGCAGGACGGGAGGACAACGCCTCACAGAGACGTTCTTTCCCAGCAGAAATCCCATGACTAAAGGCTCTGGCTTGCTCTGAGCACAATCCCCCTCTCCCAGCAAACACCAGTGACTGTTACACCTCGTTCGTTCGATTTGGGTTGGTTTTTTTTTTTTTAATGTTGGAGACACTCGGTTAATCCCTGGAAAAATAAATGAGACCCCAGAGTGATGTGCAGGACAGCAGGGAAGCAGCACCAGGGGAGGGGCAGGCTGGGCACCAGCAGGAATTTCTGCATGGAAAGGGTGGTCAGGCCTTGGAAGGGGCTGGAGCTGCTGTTCATGAAACCAAAGCTAATAATGTTAATTATATTTTTACCTTCTAATTTTTAGCTGACAGTATCCTTAATTACCCAGCCCATAATTTGTGTGGGGATGTCTGTCAGCCTCACCTGGCCTGTAATTCCCAGTATCAGCCCTTTTTTCCCTTTTAAATATTAAATTGACTCCCACTGGCCACCTTCCAGTCCTCTGGAATTTCCCCAGAGTTTTGGTGTTTGGAATCCCTATCCCTGGACGTGCCCAAGGAGGTGGCACTGGGTGCTCTGGGCTGGGGACAAGGTGGGGATCAGGCTCAGGCTGGACTCGATGATCCTGCAGGGATTTTCCAGCCTCAATGATGCTGTGATTCTGCGAGGGCTCCCTCATCCTGGGCCCTCTGCAAAAACCAGCAACATTTCCTGCCCCAAAAACTTGCGGGGGGACGCAGGGAATCCCTTTAGTGCCTTCTCTTGTGGAGGTGCCCGAGCCGCGCTGGAGGCAGGCGCTTCGGGAATGGGGATCTCTCCCGATTCCCTCTCCTCCCCGCGACGCCTGAGCCTTCCCGGAGCTGCTTCCTGGCACAGGCACACCGGGAACCCCTCCGGGGTCACTGCGCAGCCCCTGCCTCCTGTTCGGCTGTGCTTTGGGGCAGCCTGACCTCCGGCAGCCCGGCTGCGAGGGGAGCAGATGCAGGAAAGCGAGATGACTTCGGCAGGGAAGGCTCTGTCTCGGTGAGAGCTGGGACAGGGAGCGAGCTGCGGCCGCCTTCTCTCCGGGCACGCGTTTATCTGCTCAGCGCTCTGCCGGGAGCTGGAGATCTCATCAGAGGTCAGGTGCACTTTTCACAGCTCGGGGTCTGCCCCACAGCCCAGCAGGGACAATAAAGTTACACTCAAGCGCTCTGGCAAAACAAAAGGTTCCTCCAGAGGCTCCCGAAGGAGGGAAATGCCGGGAGCGGGTGGCGGAGCGGGGCCGGTGCTGAGCCAGCGGAAAAGGCTGGGAAGGGCTGGGAAAGGCTGGGAAAGGCTGCACTTCCAGCTCAGGAAGTTTTTTGCCTGTGTGTAAACAAAGCCAGGCTCAGCCCCGGCCAGGCCGAAAAGGTTTTTATTATTATTCCTTCCTTATCAGCCCCCTTGCATTCCTTCCTTGCCCCCGCCTCTCACCATCCCCCGCAGCCTCACAGCGGATTTTTTTGGGTCATTTTGGGGAGTTCTGAAT
Organism: Picathartes gymnocephalus; assembly: GCA_013390045.1. Lineage (NCBI taxonomy): Eukaryota > Metazoa > Chordata > Aves > Passeriformes > Picathartidae > Picathartes > Picathartes gymnocephalus. The sequence goes on from WEKY01062672.1 coordinate 620,586, forward strand.
CCATTTCAGCTTCCAACAGCAGCCTGATTTCCCATAAATGTGGTTCAAGGTTGATAGAAGTGCTCCTACCTGGAACTCTCACTCTGCTACCACACAGGCTTTGGTTGGTGAGGAGCCTTGCAGTGAAAAGAACCCTATAGAGGAAAATAATTGCCATGAAAGCATCCTCTGGGGAGGAATGGCAGGGAATACAAGGTGCTAAATAGAAATAGAAATAGAAATAGAAATAGAAATAGAAATAGAAATAGAAATAGAAATAGAAATAGAAATAGAAATAGAAACATTATAAGTATACAGTAAATATAAATATAAATATACATGATATAAATATACATAATACAAATATAAGTGCAAACTGCCACAGAATGCCATGCCATGTCCATTTCCCAGCCTGCCACCCACCCAAGCCGCCCCTAAATCCCTCTGCAGGCTGAAATCAAAGATTTTTCCAGAAATGAACGAACACCTTCCTATCTGAACTACCTCAAAATTCCACTGTGAGTTGAAGGTGGCTCGCTCTGTGCGTTGCTGAAGCCAAATTTATGAAAGCAAACAAGTTTTAATTCATTTTTATTAACGCCTCCCTCGGTTGGATGTCCCATCCCTTTCCCAATAAAAGCAGCACACCCCTCCCGGGTGAGAACACACCTGCCCTGCACTGTCACACACCTTTCACAGCCCGACAGCCCATCCTGGGACAGCGAAAAGCAGCTCCTTCCTCCCATCGCTGGCCTTGATTTCCCGTTCGGTGGAGCGGAGGGGGCGGCACATTCGCACTCCAATGCTGCTATCTGCTGGCTGCGCTCCGCCAGAGCCATCCGGGCCGGGCTCTAGAGGGCAGCTGGAGCTCGGGGAATGGTGCCCAGGCAGCAGCAGCTCCCAAAAAACGGGTCCTGCCCCAGCACAGAGCCCGCGGTGCTGCAATCCGGCCCCGGGCTCAGTGAAACCGTGGAGTTCTGGAAGAATAATATGAACAGTGGGATTTGGAGTTCATATTTCAGGAGTGGGGAACACCCACAGTGACATTTCTAACGTGGATTTCACATCGATGTCTTTCCCATCTGCCTGTTCAGTGCCGGATCCTGCAAAACCCGTGTGGGAATTCTCCCATTTCTGCTGCTCCATCCCCTGAGAGGCTACGCGGGATTTTTGGTCTGACCCAGGGAATTCAGTGGCACAGGAGGGCTCCGGTGATATCCTGTGTCCCTCCTCAGGGGCTGATGGAGAAGGACCTGGAGAAGCATCGGTGGGGCCAGGACACCCCTGAAATCCGAACTGGGGAAGCAGCGGTGCCCTGGGCTCAGCCCAGCCCCAGCTTTGAGCCAGCCTAAACCGCAGATGGCTGTAAAGACATTTCCCAGAGCTGGAAAAGAGTGATGATCAACCTCATTTCCTCTTTTTCCTCCTTTTCCAGCCATGATGGTGAACCTGGCAGTTCTGGGTTAATGGTTGGACTTGATCTTTGAGGTCTTTTCCAGCCTTAATTCTTCCATGATTCTGTCTTTGCTTTCCAGGTAAAAGAACAGCATCTCAGTAGGGCTCTTCCATCCCCCAGAAAAAAAAAAAAAAAAAAAAGAAATTATATTTACAGCTCTTTGCATTACAGGCACTTCCCATGTGTTTGGAGCCTTTAATCTTGGCCTTCAGATCCATTTAATTTGCTGCTGTTTCGATTTGTAGTAACAGACATAAATGAGATTATCCATCCCTTGAGATCGACTGTCAGAGGCAAATGCTGAGGAATTGGGGTCTAAAAACATGTTAATGTGTTGCAAACACATTAAGAGAGAAGGGCAGAGAGCAGGGAGAGCCAGGACCAAGGTCCCAAAGGTCCCAGGGTGAGAGCAGGACCTTGGGGTGGGGCAGAGCTGTCCCCGTGTCCCCGGACTCCTTCTCCTTCCTGAAAGACCCACAGGGGCAGGAGGAAACACCTGCACAGCGTGCAAAGAACATCCTAAGTGTTGTGAGGCTGGAAATCTTCTTTTTTAACTTAAAAAACACAAGGATGGCTGAGCCTGGGATGCTGTTTGTTGGGTCGGTGTGGATGCAGAAATTCCTTGGAGTTAAGATCTTCCTATTGAAAAGTCTTTGTGTTTTTCTTCTGGAGGAAAAAAAAAAAAAAAAACCAAACAAAAACCAAACACCCACAATTTTGAGTAGTTTTTCTGTTAATTTTCTAATGGTACCTTCTGGTGTTGGAGAAAATGGGTTCCACTTCTGGTTCCACTGCTCTGACTGCAGAAAAAAAAAAGATGTACAAAGTCCTGTCCCTTTTTGTCCCATGTAAGACACAAACGCCCCGAGGGCTCTTACGTAGGAAATTCATTCTCAAGTTACTTATTTTTTATTGCTATAAATTAAGCAATACATAACCCTTCCGACACTTAGTTATTTATTTGCTATTTCTGGTTCTTTTGATTTTTTTTTTCATCATATTTTTTTAATCTTCATGTTTGCATCTTCCTTCTCTCCTTATCTCCTGCCTGCCCCAGAGGTTTATTGCTGCTTTGGCAACATGCTAACGTGTTTAGGAATGATAAGACGTCTAATTAATAGTTTAATTAGCAGTACAAGGTCTTAATAGCTTATTAAAGGAAATACATTCAGAAAATTCTTTTCCTCTCCTCGCGCTGGTACAATGTAATTTACCAGCAAATGATAAAACAGTTTGAAACGTTCCGATTTTAGAGAAGGAAGTGGGGCTGCGTTGGTGATTTCACGGGGGATTTTGCACCGCTAATGCCATTATTTTGTTGTTGTTGTTTTAAAACAATTTAAGAGATTAACAGAAGCGATTGGGAAGGAGCAGGCAGTGCAGGCAGGAGCCTGAGAGAGGAATTAAGCACCACCGCTGTCCCTGCTCGTGCTCATAAACAAGTCCTGGGGAAGGCAAACTTGCTCTTTAAGAGGCTCAGGCTGAAATGTCAGGTCGCGGTCGGAGCCGGGGCAGCGCAGCCTCTGCTGCCTCCTCCCGCTCCTTTTCCACTAAATTACTTAAAAATCAGTATTGCAAACCGAGGCACCCTTGGCTCGTAAACTCCAGCGGAGCCTGGCCCACCTCTAAAGCCTGTGGCTGCCTGTGGCTCTGGGCAGCGGGAATGGCAGCGCTGAGAAACCCGAAATGCTGCTGGGAGCGAGCCCAGGGAACGCGGAGCGCGCCGCCGCAGCTCGGCTTCCCCGGGCCGCCGCCGTGTTTTTCCTCTGACCCACACAAAGATTTCTTTCTAAATTTATCGCAGCGTTCATCGGCAGTCCCACTTAGCGCAGATTAGGAGGCCGGGCGGGCAGGGCCCATCGGAATGAGGGCAGGGGAGCCTGGAGAAGCGCGCGGGGCTGCGCGGGGCGCGGAGAGGGGCAGGTGCGGCCCCATCCCCGCTCCCCCCGGACCCCCTGCTCCCCCCAGTTCGCTGCTCCCCCAATCCCCTGCTCCACAGGATGCCTCCCAGGGGCCGGAATGCTGCTGACGATGGCAGCGCCCCAGCTCCTGGCTGGGTGCAGGGAGGTTCTGCCGGTCCCCGGAGGCCCCAGCGCTGGCACCGCTGGGGAATTTCCACTGGGCTGCGGAATTCTGGCGCTGCGCAGGGCGCGGAGGTGAAGCGGCGTTCGGGGAAGGCTGGAGCGGGGGTTTGTGCAGCCCACCCCGAGCAGCTGAGCATCCCTCCGCCTCCCCAGAGCTCGGGTGTCCCCCCAGGTTGTAGCTGCACATGCTGCCCCCGTTTGGGGTGGGTTTGTGCCCCGGGGAGCCCCGCGGAGGGGACACAGCCGGGTCCTGCCGTGGGTGCCGGCTGATTGGAGCTGCACACTTTGCAGAGATGAAGCCCTGCCCAGGGAGCCTGAGCCGTGTTTGGAATCACGCAGGGAAATTATGCAGTTCCAAGGATGGCATAATTGGGAGAACGCTTGACTAGCGCAATTTTCTTGTGTGCCTGTCAGCAAATCACTTAACGTGCGCTGTGCCAGGTTTCCCAGCCGTTAAATGGGGAATGATTATCCCACCACTTCCTAAGAGGGAGTGGGGATAATACCCACTAATGACTCTGCAGGTCCTGGAAGGTGGTCCTGGAGATGTGCAGGGCACACGCAGGGGCTGCTGCAGCCCTGCAAGGAACACGCAGCACTTTAAACCCGACCGTCAGACATGTATTTCTCCTCATGCTGCTTTTTTCTTTTTTATAGCAGAGGAAAATCCCGAAATAGATTCGTGTCTGTTTGTGCCGGATTCTCAAAGACTGCGCTGTCATCCCCTGGGATGGGACAGCCCAGCTCCGATGGGGAAGAAGAGGAAAATGCCGGGGGAAGGCGGCTCGGGGGGGGTCTGGAGCGGACCCCTCACTCCCCCCGCGCTCCCCCCGGGCCTTTTCCCGGGATCTCGCTGCCTCCTGGGAATTGTAGTCGCTGCGGGGTGACCTTGGCCCCGCGGCCGCCGCCTCTGCGGGGGATCCAGGAGGGACGGGGGGGCGCCTCCGCCTCCGCCGCCCCCGCTCCGCCCCAGCTCTGTGCGGCCCCCCGGGCCCGGGCCCGAGCCGGGGATGCTGCGCCAGGCGAGTACCGCGGGCGCGGAGCGGGGGCAGCGGGGGGATCGGGGCCGCCGGCGCCGGGCACGGCCCGAGCGCACTCCGCGCACAG
>WEKY01062672.1:629162-661403 GCA_013390045.1 Picathartes gymnocephalus
TTTTTTCTGTTTGGTTTGGGTTTTTTTCGGGGTTTTCTTGTATTGTTTTTGGTTGGTGGTTTTTTGGGTTTTCTTGTATTGTTTGTGGGTTTTTTTGTTTGCTTGTTTTTTGGGTTTTTTTAAATAATTTATTCTTATTTTCCTGGGGGTTTTTGGGGAAGGATCAGTATTAGACACTGACTTAAATCCAGTCCTTGCCATTCCTCAGGCGCTGGCCTTTCCTGCAGGATCAACAAGAATCCTCAGCTTCCCTTTCCCCTTTAAAGAAGTAGAACAGGCTGGGAAGGAGCTGGTTTATGTGGGGTTTTTTAAGAGGAAAATAATTGGCAGGAACATGAGCAAAGCTGAAAGTATTTTCATCTGTTTTGGTTTGTAATGTTTAATGTTTTGTTTTCTACTTTACGAGTTATACAAAGGAATCACTCAAAACAAAGTTCTCCCATTCTGGTAAGGGAAAAAAAACTGTGGTGGCACTAATGAGATTAATGAGAATTGGCCAAGCAAGAAAAAATCCAAAATATCTTGAAAAATGACAATATCCATGTTTTCTTAGGAAAAAAAATAGAAAAGTTCATTCTCTAATTGAGCTTTGTTTGCAAAATAATTCCAGGCTGGGAAGAGTAATCAACTCGTGCATAAAAATGCTGCTTTAAGATTAATTTTCATTTTATTAATGGTAGCTTGGATTTTAGAAGTTACTGGTGGTTTTCAAATGATTTTTGCTATGGGAGTACAAAATACCTGTCCTAAATTTGTGGACCCTTGTTTTATGAAAAGCTATGGAGAGAACTGATCAAGAAAACACATTTAAAAAAAAAATAAATCTTGGCAGTTTGAGGCTGAAACAGCTGTGAGAGAATCCTCTTCTTGCCCTCTCTTTTCCCCAAGTATTTTAAAAGATAATAGCTTAGAAGCCCTTATTTTTAGAAGCCTCCAGAAGGCTCAGCTGAGACCCAGAGGCCGCTGTGGCCGGGCGCTGTACAAGCAAATTATTTAGGCCAGTTTATCCCCGGCCAAAATAATTTACAATCCCAGTTTCCAGGCTGAGACAAGAGGCAGGGAGAGAGCTCCGGCAGCGCTGCCAGCACCAATCCCAGCAGGAGCAGCAGAACGCCCCGGTCAGCCAAGCTGATGAATATGATAATCCCAAATACGATAATTTTCGGTAATAAAAAGCACTTCAGGATTTTTTTTTTTTTTTTTTCTCCCCCAGAACAGAATAAATCATTTGTGTGGCAGCGAGGTTCTGGGCGTTCCCCTGGCAGCCGGGGCTGGGAGAGGAGTCGGGGCTGCTCCGGGAGCGTCTGGCAGCTCCCGGGCGCCCGTGGGTGCCGAGCCGGGCTGGGAGCGGGGCGGATGAATCACGGCGCGTTTCCCAATCCCTGCCGTGGCTGGAAAAGCAGCCGCTGCAGGCAGGCTGGCACACGGGCAGCGGGACGTGCCCTCCACCCGCAGCGATCTCCCGGCCGGGCCCGGGGCTCCGCGCTCACCCGGCCGGGGTGATGCCGGCAGCGGCGGGCACAGGGACGGGGATGCTGCCGGCCACGGGCTGCTGGTGGCACAGCAATGCCGAACCAGCTGCTCAGGAGCGCCGAAACTGATTTTTCCCCTCCTCCCCTTGTTTGTTCATTTCCCAGTCGGAAAATGTTGCTTTGTTACATTACAAGCTTTGGCGGGGCTTTTCATGGGAGGTTTTTGTGTAGCCAGGGTGCAGCTCCGGGGAGCTGCGAGGTGACAGCAGGAGGGACAGCCAGGACTGTGGGACAGCCAGAAACTCTGCTCTGGCATCAGCTGGGCTACAGGAGACTGGCTCCGCGGGACTGGCTTTTGGGGAATCAAACTGGGAATTTCTGTCAGCTCAGGGGAGCGCCAGCAGCCCACAGGCACCAACTGCTCTGCACTGAGATTTTATCATTTAATTAAAAAAACAAAAATCCTGGAGCTGCATTTCAGTACAAAGGGCAAATGAAGCCTACATGTATAAATTGAAATGTTTTCCGATCAGGTCTAAGCAGAAATATTGTTGCTCCCCAGCACATCCAAACCCTTATCCCCACTCAGAGCTACCTGCCAGCTCCGGACACGATCCTGCCTCCCTAAGGGCTCTGTCCTGGCATTCACCAGGACTTTTATTTTTAAATAAAACATCCCATCAGGCTTAGTTGGACATTTAAAGGAAATCCATGCTGTTCCCCCTGTACCTAAAGGAGTTGTTCCTCAGGTAAATCTAAGATATTGAGGTTTGATTTCTGTCACAGAAACTAAAAGAAACCCCAGGGCTCCTGGTTTGTGATTAAACAACACGAAGTTGTTACAGCTGAAGGGATAAATTTTCTAAATAAATATCTAAACTGGTTATTAATATCCATCCATTTGGTGGGAAAAGAGTTGTTTGCCAGAGTTTCCTTGACTGGATGGGACAAATAAACTTACCAGAGTTTGGAAAACAGAGGCCTAAATCTGTTTATTTCACAGAGAACATTTTGCAATGAGGAGCAGCCAGCTCGGAGTGCAGCGCTGCCCGGGAGGAAATAAAACCGGCCGGGATTTCAGGCCCAGCCCCGCTGCGGGGCTTTGACCAGAACCTGGCACGGGCCGAGCCGGAGGGAGGTGCCGAGGCTTCAGCCTTGAAGCGGAGCGGCCGCGGGAGCCGCAGCCCGGCCCGGCCCGGCCCGGTTTGGGTCACCGGCGGAGCGGCTTTGCCCCGGGGAGCGGAGCTAAGCCGTGCTGGGCAGCTGGAGCCGCAGGCAGGGCCGGCGGCGGGGACACTGCTGGCATTGTCACTGTCACCGTCACCGTCACGCTCCGAGCCCCCGGCTCAGGCAAGGACGGGCTCCCGGTGCCCCCGGCCCCGCTGCGGCCGCCCGGGCAGCGAGCCCCTCTCCTTCACCCCCACGGGGAACGGCAAACCTGGGGAAAGCAGAAGTGTGGCTGTAATTGGGATTAATCTATTTTTAGCAGGCTGTCTGCTGCCCTGTCCACGCTCCAGCTGAGATGTTTAATTCTGTCCAGCTCGACTCTTTCTGCAGTGGCATCCAGGACCGATTTTTCTTTTCTTACAAACCTTGAATTTCTTTATTTTGGGTTTGTTTTGGTTTGTTTTTTTTTTTTCTTCATTTCATTGTTACTCTTTTTTTTTTGTTTGTTTGTTTGGTTTTTTTTTAAACCCTTTATTTCCCCCACGTACAATAATTGGAAAATCCAGCACTAAAGTAATACAAAGGTTGCTGTATTAAGAAAAAAAAAAAAGTTATACAACGTTTACTATCATTATTATTCATTTTACTATGGAGTTTGGAAACCTCGTCATAGATCAGGAATGTGTTGTACCCTGCGCTGCACAAACAGCACAGAAGGAAAATTGCCTCTTCCAAGCTATATTGGATAAAAGCACGCAGTGATACCAAAAGGATTTTTGTTAAATAGCAGCAGGACAAGATGTTAAAGCCATCCCTGAGCAGCTCGCCATTTACTGACCCCGCATTTAAATACCTGCCGTGCGTATCTTTAACCTTTTATGAGGTGTTTGCAAAGGGAACTTCGAGATTAGCACTTGGGAAAACACCCTGGAACACAGCTGGACCGACATCAAGAGACTCCTGCGGCCCCGCTGCCCGGCCCGGGAGTGTTTGCCTTTTCCAAATACTCCTGCCCCGTGCCCCAGCGGGACCCCCTGCCCAGGGAGCGGCACCTTCAGCAGAGCACGGGGCAGCGACTGCGGCTGCCTGGGGTTCTCCCCCCACAGCCTCGGGACTGGGAAGATGCTCCGCAGGGAAAACCAGGCTGCCGTGCCAGAGGCTGCCCTGCAAACCCGTCCCGGGGCCGGTTCTGCCCGGGGCCGGTTCTGCCCGGGGCAGGGCGGGTTTGGACCCTGCCCACCCCACTTGTGCCCCCGTCCGGGGCCGGGGTGACTCAGGCAGCTGCGGGTGCTGAGCTGGAGCGCGCCTATTTCCGTGCTCCCCCTGCACTCCCTGCTCCTCCGGCTGCGCTGTCAGGCACCTCAGCACCCCCGCCGCCTCTATTCTTAGCAGCTAATAGCTGAAATAATTCCTTTTGTCTCCGCGCTCTTGGCTCCTTGGATCGGGAGCGGAGTGAAGGCTGCCCCCACAGCCGCTCCCAGCGCTGCCAGAGCGGCCGCGGGTCCCGGGGGTCCCGGGGCTGAGGGCAGGGTCCCTGTGCCAACCGGGAATCCTGGTGTGGGCTTAGGATCCCAAATACCCCGAGCCCGACCCCAACCCCAACACAGGCCGTTAAGCCGTGCTTTGAAGCAGCTGGGATGTTAATGTGGTGCCACCACTTTGAAAAGGATCCTGGCTCTTCCAGCTGGGAGTTTCTTCGACTTCGCCGGAAAAAATTCCAGGTTTTCAGAGGAAGGGCCAAGTTTTCACCTGCGGGCTCCCTTTTCAATGCCTGCTCTGTGGCGTGGGCTGGGTTTGCACCGAGAATGCAAATGCTCCATGCAAATGTGACTCCCCAACGCCAGCACAGCCGTGCCAACACATCCCCGACAGCGCCCGGGAACGATCCCGCACCTCTGGCAGTGCCGGCTTTTTATCTCAGCACCAGCTGTTCCACACAATTCCCTTCAACCAGCTCCTGAGGGGCACTGTGAACCCCCCAGCCCGCTCTGCGTGCAGCTGTCAGCTCTGCACACCCAGATGCATGAAATCGGCTTTAAAACTGTTTGGGAAGGGCTTTATTGCTCTTTACGTGCCTGCTGCTCTTCCTCCTGCTGCCTGGGACCTCAGGGAGAGCAACAGAGAGTTCCCAGAGGAACAGAGTGCCCAGGGAAACTGCGGCTGTCCCTGCCCATGGCAGGGGGTGGTACTGGATGGGTTTAATTTCCCTTCTAACTCAAACCATTCTGGGACTCTGCTGGGCTGATAAAGAAAGGACTCACTGGCCACTTCTCTGGAATTCACTAAAGAAGCTTGCCTGGAAAACAATAAACCTTTTGGAAAAAACTAAAACTGAATGTTTATTGTGACTCCGTCCCTCACTGAGGCTGCGTTTTGTAAGGATGAGGCACCGCTGACAAATCCAACAAGAGCTACCCCACATCGGCACTTGAAAAAGGGACTGTTCTGCATTTTAAAGCAGCTTTTAGGCCTCGGGGTTGGCAAAGTGAAGAAATTTTTCCACTGCCCTGTCCACCTTTGCCCGATTCTTTGCTCCTTCCGTTCGTGCCCAGCCCCTCCCGAGGGGATGTGCCAAGCCTCCCCTTCCGAGGCTCCCGAGGTCGAGAGGTTACAGATTTACAGCTGCCCAGACTTGCTCCGGCCCGGGCAGGAATTCGCTTGGCATAAACGAGGCCTCTGGATTATTTATCTCAGCCCTTCAGTTAAACAGGAACATGCCCTGATTTTAACAATCGTGCTTCCTGCGCTTGGGGAAGGTGTGGCCGATGGCATTTAAACCGAAACCCGAGCCAAGGCTTCCCCGGCAGGAAGCTGGAAGTGCGGGCAGGACCACGAGGGTTTCCTTGGGCACTCAAAATACCACGGGCCTCCCTCAGGTTATTTTATCACCCCCCAGCAGCAATAATGATGTGCACGAGGGTGAGATTTGGGGAGTGTCAGCCTCCTTATGTTGTTGCTATTAAGGTCATGGTGCTGTGAAAGCAGAAAATCACACAGGAGCCGCTGGAGAACTCAGGATGAACCTTTAGGTACAGCCTAAAGAAGCAGGGCGAGCCCAAAGTTCCTCTGGAAGCTGAGGAATCACTCCCTGGTCCTTTCGTGGTGTTGAGGGAACTGTCAATGACAGCCTGGAGGGTCAATCCTCTCCCTCCTTCCTCAAAAAAATCGTATTTTCCCCCAAACACCCAGCCCCCACCATCTCACTTGCAAGTGGTGAAATCTTGTTACAATGTTAAGGGCTATAAAAACTCTTAGTTTTATTAATAAGCACTGTAAGCACCCAGGGCCCAGCTGTGATCAGCCATGGAGTCACCCCCAGTTTTAGAAGGGATTCCTACCCTGTCATTCCCACGGTGACACTGATCTCCCCTGCCTCCCTCCAACCATAGCCATGGATTATTCCCATTTTCCAAGCCTCCTTTCTAGCCCAGGACTTTGCACCCTTATAGGCAGTTCTTACAAAACCAAAGCTCTGCCTCCTACTTTTGAAGTCTGGAAGGAAAAGAAAAAAAAGCTAAAAAAACCCCCCAAACCAATACCAACACAGGGAAATGGGCTCCAGTTAAACCAGAAAAGCAGCCTAGATTTTTATTGTGGAACCATGGCCTCTTATTTTCCTGCAGAAAATGCCAAATCCTGCCCCAGAGTATCAGAAGATGACTGTATGTTTTTAGGCCTCATCACGCAGTTCTGAAGGCTGAAGTTTTCCATTGCTCCAAGATTTCTTCCCCAGCTGATTGTTTCCCAGTGCAGACAGCTCTGATTTCTCCTTGGGAGCCCGAGTGCCACCAGCCAGGTAAAGACAGAAACATGCCAGGGCTGCTGATTTACAAAGGAAAGCAAACCATACAATAAACGCCACATTTCCCCTGAAAGCAACCAGAAAGAGTAATTTGAAATAAATCAAAGTTGGTTTCACCTTCTTAACGTAGCACAGGCCTGACAAAAGCAGTGTGAGCTCAAAGCATCAGCCAACTGCCCCATTTCTGAGGCTCCCAGCGTTTCATCTCCCTCTGCCACTCCCAGAGCTCCGTGGATCTCGAGGTGGCCTCTGCCAGCCTGCCCAGCGTGGTGCAAACCACCAGGGAAAAGTGGGAATGTGGCAGATCCGCCGTGGCCCCGCGTGCTGGGGCTCCCGAGGGAATGGGGGTGACCGAAAGCAGCGCAGGCAGCTCCACATCTCAGCTAAGGCCGGCCTGCTCGGAGGGGATGACTCATTTCAGGAGCCTGTGCTCACTCCCAGTCATTAAGGAAGGAGTTAATCCCCGCAGCTTTGGCCACAAAGTGGATGTGTAAGGCCTGGAGTCCCATGGGCTCGATTGCATAAGAAACCATGTATTGTGGCATTTAGTTGATCATGCACTACTTCTTCTGGTCACATGGAGGCTTGATTTCCCCTTGCATCAGCTACTACAGACTTTTTACATTTCTGGTACTGGTGTCTGTTCAGTACACCGGGGTCATCCCCTTCACCCCCCAGCAGAGCCTGTGCTGCTCACCCAGCCTGACCCCCGGGATCTCACTCCATGTCTTGTAGGATCCTATCAGAGGAACCGGGTGCTTGTAATTTTTCTCATTTGTGTCTGTGCGTAACAGGTGTCATTTTCAGAGTAGTACAGACAAATCCCAAAATAGCTCAGGCTCTTCAGACGCTGCGAGGAGAAGAAATCGTGGTTACTTCAGCTTTGGTTGTAGTGAAAAACCCAAGGCTCGCAGCCGGCTCTGAAGTCGGAATTAAAATGGCAGACGGAGGAGTGGAGCAGGGATCTCTCTGCATTCCGTGCTTCCTGACGGACTGCTCCTCTGTGTGTGCACATCAACTCCCTCACAGTGCTGCCTCTCCATCAGCTTCCCTGATTCCTAGGAGCTGCACCTACCACGGATCCTCCTCCACACTTCCCGGTGCCGGCAGAGCTCTGCTTCCCCTGCCGGGTGCCGGGGCCGGCTGGAGGCACCGCAGTTAAAGGAGGGATTTGGGGGGCAGAGGAGAGGAGAGAGCGAGCAGCTGCAAAAGGCTCCGTGCCTGTTGATGATGATGCCTGCTGTGCTGAAATGCAGAGCTGCTTGTGGACTGTCTTTGTCGGGGATTATTGGATTCTGGTGACTCCAGGAACGCAGTTATTAGTTCCCCTGCCTACGCCGAGCGTTTTGAATCTGTGTGTGTGATAACATTAATACTGCTCAGATTAAGAAGATCCTATGGCTTTCCAGCACTTTCAGCACCTTATCTCACACTGTGCACCTGCCCAGCAGCTGAACCACGCTCAATGTCCTGTGGCCAGCAGAGCAGGGGCTTGTGGGGCCAGCAGTAGCCTCACGACCAGAAGCCCTGCCTGCGTTTGTTCACAGCAGCAGCTCCTCCTAAGCTGCCTTGTGCTTCAGGGGATCTGCCTGCTGAGGATTTGCAGGACGTGGGCCTAAAATATTTTATTTCAGGAAGTCAAGCAGTGGTTCCTGTCACCGAAACAGTTAATCAGAAAGCACCAACTCTCTCCTGCAACGTGTGTGTGCGTGTGCGTGTTTTTGTTTTTTAGAGCCAGCAAGGCTTGCTTTGGTTTTTTTTAAAGCAGAAAACACCAAAAAAGTTGGCTGTGGTTTCAGCTGCTATCGCTCGAGATTTGTACTGCTGACTACCAATCCTAAAAGAGTTAACCTGGTAAGTATGACTCAGAAGCAGAGAAGGAGATGCGAGGCTGAGAGCTGGGGAGGAAGCGCAGAGAAACAGAGGTGAGGAACAGAATAATTGCCAAAAAAAGGTGCAGAGTCCAGGAGCAACGCTCCCTCCGGTCTGCCTGGCCCTGGCACCGCTGGCACGGGCTCCCTGGAAAGCTGCAGTTCCGCTCTTATAACACAAGGAGCAGGCTGGAGAATTTAGAGCTGCGTCACAGAGCTCAGCGAGAGAGTGAGAGAGCAAGCTCCGTCGATAGGTCTACCAGCAACAGCCCTGCTGCAGCAAGAGGGGAGAGAGGCAGCAAGAGAGGCAGAGAGGGCTCCAGGAAGAGAAGTGGCACCAACACCACGGGCTGGGCTCCTGCCACCATCCACTGTCATTTGCACCTGGTACTCGGGCTCGCTCGGTGTAGGAGGCTTCGCCCATTGACGATGCTGGAGACCTGGCGCGCTTAATCCCTTGGGGAGGGAGAGTGGGCAGACACCGAAAGGGTTAACGGGAAGGAAATTTCTGGAACGTTCTCTTCTGCGGCGCTCCAGAGCGAGCGGAGGGCTGAGGACTGCGCAGATGGTGCACGGGCACGGCTCCTCGGTCCGCTTCGTCTCCCTCACGTACGTACCCTTTGATCAGGATGGGGCTGGAGCTGCAGCTACGTATTTGGATTATTTGCAGGGCGTCCCTTTCCCCGGGCGTCCCTAAGTTCGGATCCCAAAGTGCCTCGATTATTATTTTGGCTGGGAAGGATTGCTCTGTTCTGCGTCAGAGCTGTTTTCTCAATGGAGCGACGGCACAGGTTGTACTAATGTCACTCCTGCCGGCATTGCTGTACTGCAGAGGAGGGTAGTAGTCGTGGGGGAGAGATGACAACTTTGCAAAGACTGCTGTTTTCCCGGTTTGTCTGGGCTTTCCATCCCCCCCGTGTCCCTGGAGGCTGGCGTGTCGGCGAGGGGTGGGTGCAGGGGTTAACAGGCGCCCTGCCACTCGGAGCTCGGAGGTTTGTCACTGCGTAGCTCGCAAAGTGGCAAACGGTGACGCAGTGATCATTGCAGGGCACGTCGTCCAGTTTTTAAAAGCACTGGGGACAGGTAGCCGGGTGCCTTCCAGACGCTTCCACACCAGCTGAAAGGGGTTAAAGATGAGTCGAGCCGGGCAGCGAGCATTTAGGGATTAAATGTCATCATTTTGGCGTTGGAAAGTTGTTTACCTTGCTCTCTCGGTGTCTCCATGCTGGCAGGCGGCCAGCTCACATGTGATAGTCTTCCCTGGACTGCTGCATCATTAACGAGAGCCAGCGGCGGCTCCCATTGGCCGGGGAGGGCGCAGCGCCGGGGCCGCGCCGCCATTGGGCGCGCCGGGGATGGCAGGTGGAGCGCCCGAGCCCATTGGCCGTGCGCGGCTGTCAGCGGAGCGGCCGTGCGAGCCGGGCTGCTGCCTGCCCTCTGCCCGCTGCTCCCTGCCCACTGCCCTGCTCACTGCCTGCTCCCTATCCGCTCCCTGCCCTGCTCACTGCATCCTGCCTGCTCCCTGCCCGCCGGTGTCAGCGGAGCGGCTGTGCAAGCCGGGCTCCTTCCTGCCCTCTGCCCACTGCTCCCTATTCCCTGCTCACTACCTTCCCACGGCTCCCTATTCCCAGCTCACTGCCTGCTCCCTGCCCGCGGGTGTCAGAGGAGCGGCCGTGCGAGCCGGGCTCCTGCCCCCTGCTCCCTATTCTCTGCTCGCTGCCTTCTCCTGCCCTGCTCCCTGCCCGCGGGTGTCAGCAGAGCGGCCATGCAGCGTGGCCAGCACCGGCGGTTACCCTCTGCCCACTGCCCTGCCCTGCTCCCTGCCCACTGCTCCCTGCCCTGCTTCCTGCCTGTTTGTGTAAAATGTGAGCATTCACTGCAGCACTGCGAGCACTGGCAGTGGCTCTTACCCTCTGCTATTCCCTGCCTGCTCTCTGTCCATGGGTGTCGAAACTGAATGTTCACCCCAGCACTCCAAGTACCGGCAGCTGCCCCTGCCCTGCTCTTTGTCTGTTCCCCCTGTTCCCTGCTCATTCCCTGGCCTGCTCCATGCCTGTTCCCTGCCTGCTGCTCCCAGCTCCCTTCCCACTCCTGCTCCCTGCCCACTGCCCGCTGCTCGCTCCGTGCCCACCTCGGATCCTGGGATGCCAGGCGTCCCTCAGGCAGCAGCAGGACAGGAGCTGGTCACTGCTGGGTGTGCCGGGTGCAGCCCTTGGCCCTCGGGTGCTCCTGGGAGGTCTCGTTTCGCTGTCCAGTCACAACGATGACGTGTCAGAGCTGCAGCCCACGGTGCAGGGGAAAGTACCAGGGTTCGGGGTTTTTCTCCTTGCTTCCTTCTCCCTTGTGAGGTGCTGGAGTGTTGGCAGCACTGTGAACTGCTTGGGGCAGGGAGTGCACCTGGAAATTTTGTCGTGGGAATAGTTAAAGAAGTGAAAACGACTCCTGCTCAAACTCAGCTTTTGTTTGTGTGAGTTTGCCACAGGCTCAGCAACATCACAGAGAGATGGAGACTCCCCTCAGTGATGGGTCTGCAAAGGTTTGCAAAGGAAAGAACAGCCTTAGAAAGAAACGACTGAAGGATTGGGAAGGACTGGTTAAGGATGAACGGGAGACTGAGAGCAGAGAGCAGCTCCAGAGAGAGGAAGTGAAGGGGAGAACTCTTTTCCCTCTTAACCATTCACTATACTATTTTTTCACCTCTCTTCTTAAAGCGACCAGCAATGAAGATGGCAACTCTGCCTGGAAGTGCTGAGGACACAACCAGCCTTGAGCTTGGTCCTTCTGGCCGAGGAAGTCTCCCGATTATGCAGTGGAGTGGTAACTTTGCTTTCTCATACGACAGAGACCATTATTCCATAGCCTTTCACCATTCTGAGGCTCACCCAAGTTTCAGGATGTGCTAGCAGGAGTGTTTGATCTCTGTTACTCACTGGTTGACATCTCCAGTGTCAGGCTTGGTTGTTTAGCAACAAATGCTGGGCTCAGCACCGGCTCAGGCACCGCGCTGGCCGCCGTCCCCATCGGCAGGGCTGCAGTCCGCTCTCCGCAGGGTGGTCTGGGACACAGGGAGAGAGGGAAGGGCTGGATTTACACCCTGAACGGAATTTTGGTGGTTTGCTCGCGCAGGCCGCAGGCGCTGCGGATTTTTCGCGACTCCGTCCTTTGCGCAGGGCCGCCATTTCCAACGGCAGTGCGGTGCAGGGACGGGGAGGGAAGAACCCAACAGACTGTACGTGCCACTCCCCACTTTCTTCCCCTCTTTCCCATCCCCATCTTTCCTCCTTCCCCTCCGTTTCTGCTAGATTCCGTAGGGAATTTCAGCCTCTCACTGCAGTCATCACAACCCCTCCTGACTCACTGAGCCTTTGCTGGCTGTAGCTGGCTCCCTCCGAGCATCCTTACCTCTCGCAGCGCCAGATCCGCAGAGCAGGGGAACAACAGGAACAGCAGCGGTGATGGTGGTCCCTGCAGCCAGACAGACAGGCATAAATACACACACGCACGGGAACGGTCCCAGGCAGCTGTGGAGGGGGTTCTGTACGGCCAGGAGCTGGACTAAGGCACAATGCTGGGTTGTGTGGATGATGGGTGGGTTGAGTCTGTTTTTCTGAGCATTGGTTCCATGGCAAACTATTTCCCCGTCGCAGCTGTGGGGTGGAGAAGCCCTTACTTTGCAAAGCTAGAGTTGTTTCATGGCTGTAAAGGAGGTGCCATTGGCTGCTGAGTGTGTTCAGTGTAGGGATGTATTTAATTCCTCTTGCCTCCGTGTTTTGGCCACAGCGATGGTTTAACTGTGACTAAACGCAGGGAGGGTAAGGAGACGGATAAAAGACGAGTTATTTCAATGTTAAACTTCAGCTGTAAAACTCATTACTCAGGAATTGAGGTTACTGTCAGCAGGTGAATCTGTGGGACTGGCAGGAAACAAGGCTAAGAAGGGGCCATGGCACATTTCTGTAGGACAGCAGTGGTTGTGTGCACAGGGCTGGCACTGCCACGGTGAGCTGTACCTGGGTAAGTGTTCCATGACCATTTTCTGCACAGCGCTGCAAAAGGACTGGGGAAAGCTGTGATTTCTCCCTCCCTCTGCCACTCGTGTGTGTGGCACTGTGTGAGCTGATTCATTTTCCTGTATCTGGGTTTCCCTGCTCTGGGGAGCGGGGTTTGCTCTGTCTCGGCCTTGGTGCAGCATCGTGACGCAGCGTTCGGTTCCGCGCCGACAAAGCACACGCAGTTTTCTCGGGTGTTCTGACCGCTCAGGGGCCGCAGGGTTCGGGGAAGGAAGGGCAGGGTTTCACATGGCCATGATATAAATTTAAAAGCCTTACCTCCTCTCCTCTGCTAGCGAAGGAAGGCTCTGTGAGGGACGAGACAGCCACGATCTCCTCCTGCACTTGTTTTGCCGATGGTCATGTTACATCTGTGACGCAGACGAATTTTGCTGTTGGTTCCTGTCGGTGCTTTAGGGAGTGGAGCTGATGAGGGCACAGGCTTGAGTATGGTTAGAAACATCCATTTCATAGTGATGTTAGAGTTGAAGGGTCAGGGGTATCAGATCCCACTCCTGATCCCCCCAAATGGTGGCGGAATTCGGATGAGCCCCAGCACCCCTGGCCCTTTTGCTGCTCGCAGAGCAGGCTCAGAGCCCGCAGTGCTGCTGCTGTTCATTTCCATGTTATACAAATACAGCGCTGGGCTCTGTGTCAGGAGCTTTCTGATGCTGTGAGAAGCTTAAAGTCTACAAGCAAATGTTTTTCTTTTCTTATTTGGGAACATTCATTAAAATGTCTAAATGCCAAGTGTTCTACCCTCTCTCCTCTGACAAATCTCTCCCAGACCTATCCAGAAAATTCAGTGCTGTTGCGTAGGATTTTTAAAAGTTTATCATGGTGTTTTCTTACAGTTTAACATGGGTATGGCTGGGGGGGAGAGTGAGATTTAATTCGGTTAAGTATCTGTAATGCTGATGTTAATGGACAAGGATGTAGGCAAGAGATAAAGAGAATGTGGACAACTCCTATCTCTGTATGTAGACAGTCCCAAGCCCAAGCTGTGAGGAAAAAAGGGAAAATACTCCATCCCATTCCCACCCACCCCAACATTCGGTGCAAAGGCAGCAGGAGAAAAGGCCAAGCTGGAATGTCACAAAATGGTTCCACCAGCCCTGAGAGATGCCAGTGCCGTTTATCCTGGCACGGCTCCGAGAGCGGCACCGCGAGCCGCCTGCTGCAAGGTCATTCCCCTGACTCATGGTCAGCAACCAGTTGGTTCAGGAACTCCCAATCCACTTCTCTTGCAATTGTGCCCATGCCTGAACCTGGAGGGGAGGCTTGAAAATTAACATTACTGCAGCAGTGGGTGCGCTGAGCCCAAAACTGTAGCTCAAAAAAAAAACCCCCGTGTCTCTGAAAGATGTTAAAATCCATACCTGTAGTTTGTTCCTTTGCTAGCTCCAAAAACTTTCCACTAGTTCCCTCATCCCCTTTTCCCTCAAGACTTCCTCTGGACTGCTGGCAATCAGGAATGGTGTGTATTTAAGGACTCATGCTCTGTTCTTGGAAGAAAACCTCTGTGTACATTTGCACTTCTGTAGCTATCAGAGCCTGTCAAGCCAGGGGTATCTCTCAGGTGCTTTCAGTTTCAGATACCTCAGCTCAGAGCCATCTCGTCCCCTCCCAGGTTTCCCCATTTTTCCCTGGTGTTCATATTAGCTCATCTCACTTGTATTTTCAGCTGTCTCAGGACAACACCAGCCGTGGAGATGCTTAGGGCCGGCTCTGGTTGTCTCAGCCTCCCAGGCAGCACTGGAGTGGTTAATGCCTCTGAGCAAAATAACTTATTTAGTCCCCAAAGTTCAACCTGGGGGCACGTTCTGTGGACAGAGAGGGACGGGGGGAGCAGTGCAGGCCAAGCAGGGCCACGAGCAGACCCCTCCTGCTGCCAGAGCTGCCAGCCCACCTCGCCAAGCCCCCAGCCCTGGGCAGCCTGACCCTGCTGACGATGAGCCTTGGCCTTCCCACCATTATTCCCTGGTTTCCAAAGGGACAGAAGCTGGCTGCCAATCCCGATGCCAGTGACGACTCCTCGCCCACAGGGAGGCAGATGTGACGGCTCGTCTGCTAAAAACTGAGCCAACACACTGTGATTCAGCCCTCCAGCTTTCCAAGGAAGAGCTATTTCTGAGTGAAGCTCATCTCTTCAGCTCCCCCCACAAACACTCACAGTGCTCAGGAGTCCAAGAGCAGCCACTGGGTTTGCATTTGGACATCCAGCTCAAATGCTTCCTCAGCACTGACAGCGGCTCTAGGACACAGGGTGATATTTCAGGGATGGAACGATGGAAATCCTGGGAATGGGGACAAACCAGCAGCTCATGTGCTTGGGGGAGACAGCCAGGAGTGTTTGGTCAGTGCTTTTCTCCAGCTGTTTTGCCAGGTCCTTGTAGTGCAGGTAAACCAAAGGCTTGTTTTCAGATGTCTGGTCTAAAGGCAGGTTATACTTCAGTGAGTATCTGGCAGGGTTTGTTTCCTTATGTTCCTCCCTGGCATAGGACATTCTTTTGTCTCTGGAATGACACAAAAGAAGAATATGGCTTCCCTTGCCATTACCTGGAGGAGCTGGAGCGGTGGTGTTGGGGGAACACCATGTTCCTGAACTGACTGTACAAATCACAACAATCATCTCCCTGTGAGTGCTTTCAAGCCCTGCAATCAGTACTTTACATTCTAAAGTGATGCTTAGGTACAGGAGTTAGGAATAGAAAATGGCCTTTCTGGTTTCAGCTGCTTGGGTGGATCATTTGTTCAAGTGGACTTGAGTTTTGCAATGTGCTGCTCACTCGGGCTGTGTAGGGCTAAATTTGATGAGTTTTCATTCCTGCTGCCCTTCCCTGACCTCAGCCATGTAAGTGCAGTGCTTTTCTTCCCCTGTGTGAGTTTGCCCAGTTTCACCTCACTGTTCCCTGTGAAATCTGGAATCCTGCACAGGATCCAAGGGTTCAGCAGTTCCTGTGCCCTTCAAACAGGCTGGGGGTTTGCCCAGGAACTCTCCCGAGAGCAAAACTGGGGGAAAACTGGGTGACCCCAGGCAAGTCAAAGCAATTCCAGATGAGCAGGGGGGGAATCATAAGATGGGGAACTACAGCACTATGATCTAAGCACACCTCTCATGGTCCCCATGCTAAAACAGACACTGCTGAGTGCTCTGACAGATTCCCCTTAGCAGGAATCGAAATCAGTGACTCAAATCAAGCAGGCCTGACTGTCCCACTGCTCACAGTTAAAAGGGACACAAAGCTCCACGGGTTTTTACCCCCATCCTGTCCCTGTTCAGCCTGCCTTGGGGTTTTGGGGGGTTTCAGACACACAGTGTCTGGCTTTTAACTCCATTTGTCCTGCAGTTGTAAGGCTGCAAGAGTAGGACTGAAGGAATAGGCAACATTCAACTCAGGACTGTAATGTGGAGTTTTTATTGTGGTCTTAGTAAACAAACAAAATATCTCCCTTTTGCTTTAAACTCCTGAGGGAAACACCTGGTTTTGCTGCCCGTAACAGCAGTGGCACCTCCAGAGCCATGTCCTAGGCACAAATATCAATTCTCAGCAGTGCAGCCCCTGCTCTGCCTTCCCTGAGCCCAGGCCAGAGCTGCTGACACACCGAGTGTTCCAGGCTGGGGACTGGCTCCCAGTGCAAGTCAGAGCACATCTGCCCACAGCTGACCCACGCAGCACCAGAGCTGCACAACAAAGAGATGCAGTTACAGGCTCCCCCACGCCGAGGAGGCTCCTTTGAAACCTTAGAAGTTCACTCATTTCCATTCCCCTTACAGGTCACCACTTGCACTGTCACACCCCTTGTCCTGCACCTGGCCTTGGGCTGATTCATTCCCTCACTGGAAGGATGATGCATCAAGCTCAGATTCTCAGCATGTAAAGCAGGGATTATTTTCTCCAGGGAAGACCAGAGCCTGATGAACCATGAGTTTCACCCCGTGATGTGAAAATGGAGGAAAAAAATCTATGATGCACACTGAGATCTGCTTTGCTTTCTGTAAAAGCCCCAGAACTGCCTTTCTATAGAAAGTGTAGGTTGTGAAAAATCAGGTTGTGACATCCAGGCTTGCCTTGTTCCTGCAGACTAAAGGTCTCAGGGTAGAGAGGAAGTTCCCTTTCAGAGGGAAGGCAGGGATTCCCTTTTTGTCTTTGTCTCCTATGGAATCTATAAAGCAGTGTGAAGTCCATGAAAGCCTTTGAGATGTTCCTCTGAAAGCAGCTACAGCACAGCACTGCCACTAAAACATCTGAAAAGGAGCAAAACCACAGAATGATATTGTGCTTTCCCTACTATTATTTACTGAAAAGCCCAGACCACTGTGACAAAACCAAGCACAGGTGACAGTATTTGCTGGTCTCCACACAGCAATGTTGAGACAAGCACAGGTTCGTTTTCTTCCCTGTGAGGGTGGGGACGGGCTGGGATGGAATTCCCAGAGAAGCTGTGGCAGCCCCAGGATCCCTGGAAGTGCCAAAGACCAGGTTGGAGCATCCTGGGACAGGGGAAGGTGTCCCTGCCCATGGCAGGGGTGGCACTGGATGAGCTTTAAGGTCCCTTTCCAACCCAAACCATGCTGTGCTCCTGTTTTCCTGCCCACGTGCACATTCCCAGCGGGGTGCTGTGGATCACAGCATCCTGAACTGCTCCTGTCTCCTGCCCAGACACACTGGGAGCCTTGGAAAGGAGAGCACAGACAGATGTACCCTTCCCAAAAGTGCACCTGCACCTTGCCAAGAAGGGCTGACACCTTCTGGGCAGCTTGTGAAGGCAACAGGACAAGCTCCAGATAGCCTGGAGGAGGGGCAGCAGCATCTTAATTATGCTGAAGGGAAACCTGGTTTTATCAAAACTATAAATAATAAATGAGCCATTGGTCTTCACCTGCTGCATGATATTTCTGGAAAAGTTGGTCTCCTTTGCAGAGGGCAAGATGTGCAGAGGAGCTCAGTCCTTCTAAGTCTCTTACTTTGACACAAGTTCCCATTTTCAGCACACAAAATTAAGGGACACTTCCTCCCAACTATTTTTCAAAACCCTAATGAAGGTTTCTTTCCAATGCTTACTACTGAGACAAGAAAAAACCACAAGCAAACCTGCCTGTGAGCCTGTTTCTCAGGGGTGCTGCTGGGATTCTGTGACCTGTGCTGTACCTGCCTCTCCTCAGCAACTCTTGGTGCAGCTTTTCAGGAGTAAATCTCACCTGATAATGGAGGGTGCCTCATAAATAACTGTGCCAGCACGCCAGGCACTGGGGAGGGAACCTGCTTTCCACTCGTCTTTCACCCTGTTGCCCCAGATAATGGATTTAGAAACGACAGCAAATATCCAGACATAGGAATCTAGTCCAGTTACTTCCCCTTCCTCCACCCACAAGCTCTCCTCTCTGAGCTTTCCCTCTGCTGCCTGGGAGCGTGCACTAGGATGGAGGCACTGGAGCAGGTTTTTGGATGTGGTTACAACAGGAACACACAGAGTTGCCAAAAACCCAGGGCATCAATAAGTGAAACTGCCAGCTCCAGTTGTGCTCTGTTCCATTTCACATCGGCCTCTGCTCCAGCACAGGTCAGACACTCATCCAAGGGTTGATAGCTCCTGAATTATGCATGTGTGGAGCAGTTCAGAGGCTTCTCAACACCCCCTCTATTGCCTCTGCTCTGAGCCACAGATGCTGCAGGTTAAGTGCACTGCTCAGCCCTGCTGCAGTTCCAGGAACCATCAGCCACTCATTTTCACACTCTCCTTCCTCAACAGCTTCCACCGAACCATTTACACTTCAATTTGTGAGCGCTTTCTTTTGTTCTGACCCACACTCAGAGTACTTTCAATCCAATTTATTTTCATTCTGCCTGCAGAGTTTAAAAAGTTGTCTCACAAAAATCTGCAAGTCCTTGCTTATTTAAAGCACAGGGACTGCTGACAGGGGAAGTTCCATCAGGACACTCACATTTCCTTTCCCTGTCACAAAAAGCACCTGATCTGCCCTGTACTCTCTGATCAGTGAGTGACAGAAAGGCAGAACTCTCTCTGTCTTGGACAGAATGAGGTTTATATTCTGGTTTCATCTGCAGTGAAATGGAAAAAGTGTTCCTGTACCACACAAAGTTCCCACACTCACCCCATCAGCATCGTGCTCTGCACTAGCAAGAAATAAAACCTTGCTCACCATTTGTTGGGAAGAACCCCAGTGCCTTCCACCTGGCTGGGGCAGGAAACTCCTCTCACTGCCAGCCTGGGGGCTTTCCTCACCACACATTTAATTTCTCCTACACCAGCCTCAACCATCCACACGATGCTACAAAGAAACTGTATCCATTCAGTAGCTAAGCCAAAGGTAACTGTCTTGCTGTCTAATGAAATTAAATAAATGAATTTTTCTCTAGGTACGGTGGAGATGAAGGATTTTCTCCCTCAGCCTGCAGCCATGCACAAGATGTGTCTTCCTCTGGAAGCTGGTTTCACATGGTGGCTTAGATTTTCCCACTTTGTATCTAGCACCATTTGAAATCAGTGTTCTAGGAGCAAGAATTACAGCGTGGGAGGAGACCAAGCACCTGCTCACCTCAACAACACCCTCCGCTCCTCAAATCAGCCCTTTTCCCAAAGGCCATTTTTTTGCCAGCCATCCACTTTGTAACATCATCTGATTTCTAGACACCTCTCCAACCACTGTAAGCACCCTCCCAGGCCAGGGCCACAGCAGCACAGCCTCCTGCTCCTGTACTTCTGCTCAATAAACAATGGATATGAGTTCAAGTTGTCCAGAGTAAAGTGATCCACAAGTTGCATGAAAACCAACGTGGTACTTCTTGCACCTTGACAGGCACAGTATGGTCGATATCCAAAAATTAGGATCAACATTTAAGTTACTGCCTCAGAGCAAAAGGATTTCCACGCTCTGCTTGGGGACTCCATCACCACAGGATTCTCATTCCCTAGCTGCCAGAGACTTGCTTTGCAACCACAGGAATTCCCTCCAACAATTTGACCTCAGCAGTCAAACACAGAAGTGCCTTCAGCAATCACAGAATCCCAGACTGGTTTGGTTGGAAGGGACCTTAAAGATCATCTCGTTCCAACCCCCTGTCACGGGCATCATGAAGATGCCACACAGCACACACAGAACCCATTCCTTTTTCCAGAATCCTTTTCCAGCACATACAGAACCCACTCCTTTTCCCAGAGTAATTTTTCACCACACACAGAACCCATTCCTTTTCCTAGAGTAATTTTTCAGCACACACAGAACCCACTCCTTTTCCCAGAGTAATTTTTCAGCACACACAGAACCCACTCCTTTTCCCAGAGTAATTTTTCAGCACACACAGAACCCACTCCTTTTTCCCGAACCGTTTTCCAGTTTGCTGCTGGTAACTTCTAGCAATGTTCCACTTCTCCAGCCCTGCATCCCAACCACTAAAATGAAGCTGAACTCTTTTTTGCCCTCCCTGAGGTCCAGCGTGCTCCCAGACATGGAAAAGTCGATCCCTGTGCGGATGAAGGTTTGATCAGAGCACTGAGTAGTCATCTCTAAAGAATGCATAGCTGCCATCTACAAGAGGATCCTTCTCTGAGCCAGGAAATCGTCTCTTACACAGGCTGACCGATTTCTCTTGGTGTTCAGAGTCTCAGTTTTTGTCTAGCACCATTTGAAATCGGTTATGATGTAGGGGGAAAAGCAACAGTAACGGGAAACTTCCTTCCCCCACCCCCCAAGTCACAAACAAACACCATCCAGAGCACGACCTGGCCTCCCAAACATCACTGCTTTGCTGTTCTCTGACCTGCAGTTCCCCCCACAGGCTGAACATCCTGCACAAAAGGAGGACAGTCAGCATCCCCTTCAAGGGAGGATGGGATGCTTCCAGACAGAGAGAAGCATCTCTTCAAACATAACTCAGCTTCTTCAACTCAAGCAAGCCAGGGCCTGGGTGTGACAGCACAGCCACCCAGCCTTCTGACCACTTCTACTCCATGTGCTGTTTGTTTGCCTTAACCTGTTCTTTACACAGATTTTTTTTTTTTCCTTTGAAATAAAATTGTGTGCTCTATGCTCCTGGGCTCTGCCTCAGGTAGACAGATCACCTGACTCCCTGCTGGACAACACCTAAGTGCTGCAAGTCTCTTCATTTCAGCCCCCAGCTCCATTTTCACCACCCTCAGAAGTATTAAGATTCAGAGCAGCAGAATGGTTTGGCTTGGAAAGGACCTTAAAATCATCCAGCTCCAACCCCTGCCATGGGCAGGGTTTAATTTACACTGATTTTAAGTCTGACACTGAGAACCCACTGACACTTCCTATTATTTAACCCTAAACCAAGTAACTCTGGACCTGTTTTGTTACTCTCACTGCCCCTGTTACCAGTAGATGGCAACAACACATTTTTATTCCCTGCAGCCTTTCCCTTAGCACAGAGTTCATGTCTCTTTAATTATCAGTCCCAGACTCCAAAATGAAATCATTCATGCAGCACTGAGTTTTAGAAAAACAGCATAGGACTCATGACAATTAGGACAAATTAATTTGTAATGTTTAAGTCAAATTCACAGAATCACAGAGCAAAATCCCAGACTGGTTGGGGTTGGAAGGGACCTTAAAGCTCATCCCATTCCATGCCCATGTGAAACTCTGCTTCTTCCATGAGAAACTCTGCTTATCCCATCGATGCTTACTGCTAACCCCAACCTCCACAGTGTAAAGCTGTGCAGTCTGGCATCATTTGCACACCAACTCACTTTGAGTACCACAACTGCAAACTGGAAAAGAAACACGGCTTAATAAGTTATTTTTTCTATTCCACCCTCTGAAAGGCTTCACTCTATCAGACAGCTGACTCCACACATGGCTTGGCCATGGAAGTTAAGTGTGAAACTCACACAATTCCTAAATCCACTCTCCTTCACAGGTCACCTAAAGCCACCAGAGCTGTATTCCCTTGTCACACAAAAGGGCCAAAACAACCTCTGGGCTTTGCCTCAAGTGTTCCACCAGAACAGCCCCAGGATAATCTTCTCCATCAACTTTTCACCAAGTTTTTCAGGAGTGAACACTCTAAGTGTTGGAGGTTCTGGGAAATTCTCTGCAATTCTAAAAGGAACCCCCAAAAGGTGCTCAGCAAATTAAAACCCATCCCCTACACTACCACTGAGTAACTGTGAACAAACTGCAAACTTCAGTCTCAGCAGTTACCACCTGATGTTTGAGACATGAAAAATCATCTGGATAACAATGGGAGAAGAGCTGCTCAGCACAATGATGAATGAAAGACAAACACTTACTGCTAAATAATTTAACATTTTTATTTGGAGTATTACAAATCATCGCTAATCTTTACATCCAGAAAGAGGAGCAAATATACGGCCACTTTTTACAGTGATTTCACTTCCCAATTAAGTGCATTCCAGTGTATTTGAGCACATTGCAGATGCCACACAAAGCAAGCTGAGCTCCTGACCACCACCACCACATTCAGCCTCAGTCACACACCCCAGTATTTACAAACAACTCTCAAACTGAGTTATCAGCCAGGCCACAAACAGCAAATCCTTCTGTGGAGCCAAAGCCCCTTTCTAACAACCACAGCCTATTATGAACTCTAACAATACAACTGCTGGGATTGTCCCAAAAAGCCCTATAAAGCCCCAAACAGTTCTGTGCCACTCCAACGATCTGTTGATGACAGGGAGAGCAGTGCCAAGCAGCCACAGACAAGCCAGAGCAGTTTCAATGCTGCCTCAGGCATTTGAAGTGAGGATGTTTGGGTTTTCAGGGAAAATTGGTTCTTAGAAGCTGCCTGTATGCTGCCAGTGAGATTCATGGAGCTAAAACCTGCTCTAGGTAAGATCTGGGGTTTGCTGAGGAATCAGAAGCAGCAATGAGTCTCCAGTAATGGCAAGCACCGCGGTGGGAGCTCCTGGAGTCAGAATCTGGACTAAAACACTTGGTGAACAAGCAGCAAACAAGAGACCACCACATCTACCAACACTCACACAACTGAACTGCTTTGGTTTTCCTCGAATGTGAAAGGTGAATGACAGGGGGAAAGCTTCTGCTTCGAAACAGGAATCTGATGCTAAATCCAGCCTTTCAGAGCTTGATTTAACATCACAGCCTGCAGCCAGAGGTTAGAAATGTGGAGTATGTGACTTCAAGTAAAAAAGCAAGGAAAGTACATCACACAGCACATGTTTCTACTCTTAAAAGCAACAGAAGATATCCAGAACTGGCATCAAGGCTCACTAAAAATCAAGCACCCTAAGGAACTTCCACTCTGCTCATGACAGGACATGGCCACCACTGAGCTCTCAGCAGTTCCTTTGATTAGGGACACCCGGTCAACAGGCAGAATCCCTCAGTTTTCTATTCCAACAAATCCAGTGCAGTCTTTGGGGGATTATAGCAAAGAATCAGAAATATATATGGCTTTTTTCCTTCTTAAAAGCAAAGGAAAAGCTATAAAACTCTGATTTCAAGGCACGCTTTAATTCATTATATATACAGCAACCACCTTAGGCAGACAAGGAGGTAGAGTATATAAGATCTTAATCGTGATAGTATCCAAAAGACATCGCCTTCAACGGCATCAGACTCTTCAGGGAATGAGCAACAACACATTCCACAGGACAAAGGAAACAACAAAACCATTTACACCACCTCAACTGCAAAAAGGGACGGGAAGGAGACCAGGTTTGAGTGAGCAGAGCTCTAAAGGAGAGAGGAGAATACTGGACACCTTGTGTAAGCAAAGAGGTGGCATTGAGGGCAGCAGGCAGCAGCAGCTGGCACGGGGACAGGGACACTGCAGCACTCCCACAGACTCGGGCATGCTACAGCACTGCCTTTCCCCCAGCTCACATGCACAGAAGGACAAGGAGGGGCCCAGAAGGTAAAGCAGGCTCTATCTGCGTTAGCTATTTACACACACACGTTCTGTCCTATCCAGAACCTCCCTCCTCCAGTTCATCAGCAGAGCAAGACACAGCACAAGGAACTCATGGACAGCCACTCACTGCAAGGGCAATGATTTTGCAGCTCTGGCAGGGATATTCCACTGCAGAGTCCCTCCCACCCCCCAAAAAGGTCAGTCATGCTTTACACATCTTATATTCGGCAGAACTGGGAGTGCTGTCGCGTTTCCTACAAACAAAAAAACAAGTCAAATCAGAGGTTTTACATTGCAATAGGTTGTACATTTACACTGAAAGCACATCCTTACTTTTATCATTAAAGCAGCAGGTAAAGTCACAAACTGGGTCATTCTTTACCCTCTCCTTACCAAGCAACTGCTGGACTGAGGAGATTTTAGCTTCGTTCAGCCACTGAACTGTCAGGAATGACCCAAGGAGTAGCAGAGCCTTTGATCCAAAGGGATCATTTCAAGTGATGACTGACATTACCAAAAACTAACACCAGAACAGTTAGAGAATTCCCGTAACTCCACCAGGTGCACCCTGAAATTCATTTTAATTACTGTGTATTGTTTAGTACCTATTTTCTAACCAGAAATGAAATATTAGTTTGCATGGATTTTGACTCTGCAGTCCACTAACAGCAACTTTACAATACTTAAACATAAAAATTAAAATTCACAATGACATTCTTATATATGTCCCAAGTTCTTGACTAACTCCTGTTTTGCTTTACCAAAAACCCCAGCCCACACCAAAGCTCTGTGCTGTTACTCCAAGTCTCTAAGGAGTTCCACATTCCATAAGAAAATTCCCTCCAGAGTTACCAGTGTTTTCACACACCAGACCAGTAATTTCTCTTATCATGTGTAAAGGTAAGATTGGAATGAAGAATTCTATTCTATCTCCTGATTCCTTTTTTCTCTACAAAAATAAGCCCAACTAACCCAGAAAACAAATCCTACCTTAACTAGAAACATCTTACTTTAGAGTGAAGATGAAATTCCTTAATCTATACATTACTTTGGAAGAAGCTCCAAGCTTCATCTTCATCTAAAACCTCACCAAAAATACTGAAAAGTCACTTGTCCTTTACAAATCAATAAAATCAAGATATGTACATGAAAACACCTTTGCATTAAGCTGGAAAATAGGAGAACCCACAGAACTTGTGCAGTGGAGAAAAACAACAAAAAAAAAGATGGTGGTTTAAAAAAATATTTGTAGTTCCAGCTCTGCTGAGGTAGCAACAATAAAATACTGGCAAAGAGCAGTCAAACTGAGCTGTCCTGTCTGCAAAGTGTTCTGTTCAAACAAGGTTTGAGGAGTCAGATTTTGGAAGAGTTCCTTTGACCTTGAACAAGTGCAGGAGCAACCCCAACACTCATCACATGCATCTCACTGGGCTGAGCACCAGGTTAAAACACAGGACAGGACATCAGCTCCAAACAAGCAACTGTATTTTGATCTTTTTTTTAGGGCTACAGAACTCTGATTTTGAAAAAGAAATCACCTTTTCATAAGAAGGTTGCAAAAGATCTTGTTAGAACCTTCATTTATTCTCTTCTGGAAAGCAAAAATGCAGATGAATCAGTAATTGTGAGAGCTGTGGTCTGGTTTTCTCTGAAGGGATGCACAACTACCTTTAGAGTTTTAGTGTCCAAAGGTGCTTTCCAGCTTCTAATTACAGGGAATTAAACTATTAGCTGAGAAAAGCAACTCACCACTGGGATGGGTGCAGACATTCTGCTGAGTGCTGTAGGCAATATGCTACTCATTCTTCAAAGACAACACCAAGAAATGGGATTTACAACCACTGCAAGCTCTTACTGACACTGCTAAATGATAATCCTGTATATATTATACGCTGTTCTCCCAAAATGAATGAAAGGTTAGAATGTTCTTTCCTACAGGAAGCCAAGGTTCCCAGCTAGCTGGATTCCACACTCCTGAAATTCCAAGCAAACCACAATAAAAAAAGACACTTAAGCTGCACTTTGAAAAGTCCAAATGAAGTGAAAAGTTATACCTTTTAATTAATTCACTTGTGCAGTTTCTTCCATCTCAGCTGGGACATTAATTTTTAAAATACAAGTTTCCTTGCAACTTTCATCAACTGTGTATGAGCTGAACAGCAGAAGGGGAGAAAGGTCTAATTGAATGTCCCATCCAAGTGCATTTTAAACACACAAGAAAAAGAGGCCAAGGAGAAATTTGCTGTCATTTGGAGGCTACAGACCAGCAAGGATCAGAGGCTGGAAGCACAACAGCTCACAAAGGCTCAGCTGCATCAGGAACTCAGAACACTTAACAGGGAGATGGAGGCCTTAATAAAGGGTGATTAGATCAGGGTTTTCAGAAGAGAAAGAGCTTGAACAGTCAGATGTTCACAGAGAGGAAGATGAAGGGGAGCACTGGGCACAATAAGGCTTCTCATGCTGTCAAATATTCAGGAATGTCACATTCTTCAGTTTTTTCACGATGCTGCTTTAGATTCCTCCTGCTTTCTGCACCCTGAGAAGTCTCTCCAGGGATGAAGGCAGCAAGTGCTGCCCTGAACTGCCAAGAGCTCTTCTCTGGCCCATCCACTGCAGAATATCCAAGCACTGGATGAAAAGCAGGAGCTCAAAAGCACCAAACTGCTCAGCAGTACACTCTGGCCCTTGGACTGATACTGCACTGCCTTTTTAAAAGACACTAAGGCTAAACCTCACTGGATATAAACCACCTTCAGGGCTCTCCCAAGTCCTCGGGGTGTACTTCATTACAAATATGAACCACAGGAATATTCCTTCTGGTTTGCTTCATTTAAAGCACCCCCCCCTTTATTTCATGTAATCCAGATAAATCCCAACAGATTTTGGTAAAAGACAACACGGTTTTGATTAAGTGCTTATCCTGATGTTCCTGTGTGCCACCTACCCTGCTCTGGACTGTCAGCATTTTGCATTTTACGAAATAGTTCTCTGACAAAAAGTTTTTTTTCCAGAAGATAAAAATCAGACATCACAACAGGAAGCAATGCACAAGGGGCACGCAAATTTCCTGCCACCCCTCCACGAAAAACCACACAAACCCCAGTTGTTTTGAAGTTAAGCTTTAGAACACCCTACGTGTCTCATTAAACACAGAACACTATTGCTTATGCGTTAATCTCATATTTTACAGTTGATTTTGCAGGTCTTTAACATAGGGACACCAACATTGGGGCTGCAGGAGGCGAAGAAAAACCTGAAAACCTTCTGGCAGCACAAGCCCACACAACCAATACTCCCCTTGGCTTTAGGAGATAAGCTGACATGTTGGAAGCAGATGGACAAAATACTTTCCTTGGCAAGTGGACATTGCCAAACAAAAGCTTAAGAACAGGGTTTTTCCTTCCTTGAAATTAGTGCAAGTGTTAATTAGCAGCTTAGCTGAACAGCAGATTCGAAACCCAAGTAAAATTCATGGTTAGGCTTTAGCTTCCATCAGCTGCTGGCAGGAGCTCACACAAAATCAGACATTTGAAAAAGAAAGGGCACACAAAGCTCAAGAAACTTAAACATCAGCACAGCTTTGGCTCAGTCATTTGGAAACTTGCAGTATTAATAAAAAAGGAAGCTTACTCACCCATCCTGTGAGAAGAATTTCTTGTAGATCCAGAAGGCTGCCAAGAGCATCACAACTACCACAACCACTTTGGGAAAAATTAAAATGAAAAAAAAAAGCCTTAGAGTGATGAAGATCATCTCCAGCTGACAAAAAAGCATCAAAAAATTTTGCAGAAATAGCTTTGTTTTCATCTATAGGTCTATCCCACCCCTATCCCCTCAAAAAATCTCCCACAACCCAACTTATTTATGGAATGAGCAATGTAAATTAAATATTTGATGCTTTCTCAAAACTCTGCAAGTTAGTTCAGCTCAAAACCAGCGACCAAGATGGCAAAACCCCACCAGCTCAGAAACACTAAAACAGGAAGGTCAAGGCCCCAACATCACTTTTTACAACTTTATAGAAATGTGGATAACAAAAGCAAGGATGGACTGAACACTTTTGTTCACTGGCAGAGTTTATTTATTCACACCCCCAGTAAACCCAAGCCCTGAAATTTATCAAAGTGGCCAAGTTCTTGCAAACTGCCTTTGAAATGTGACCTCACCACATGAGAAAATACACATTTCACATTAAATTAAACGGTAATTGCTAAGCAATCTTTTTTTGAATCATGCAGCTTTAACCAAAACTCCAAAATCACACTGCTGCAGTCCCACGAGATTGGAATCAAACATGGATTTTCACATTAAAAAAATATAATTTGTATAGTATTTTTTTTAAGGTTTTAGAAAATACTTACCACAGATGATGGCTATAATATATCCACCTAAAAAGAGAGGGAATCAGTATCACAAGAGGAACACATTACAATAAAAATGTTCACAGAGCAATTTCAAGTCATCAAGCACTTCTGTCAACACAATCTTTGAAGCAGCCTAATTTTTTAATAATAATATTTAACTTAGAATATGAATATTTCAATTAATTTTATCAAATCCTAATTTTTACATCACAATAAAGAAAGAAGCTGCATTGAATTATTTCTCCTGAACATAAAAGGACTGGTTTGTTAGATGTATTTTCATCCTGGTGGAGTTTTTGCTGCCCATACTTACTCAGTTGGCAGGTTGGCACTGCAGGCACCCACAGGTTGTCTCCAGCGTACTGAATTCGAGCTTCCCCATGCAAGGTGTACCCCGTGTAACACTCAATGGTAATGAAATCCCCCTCAGAGTAGGAAGGTTTTTGTCCAACAGTTACTCTCCCATGATTTATGACTGGCGTGGAACCAGAACCTGCAGGCATACCTGGAAAGAAAAGGGCGGGCGGGAGAAAAAATAATCAAAGATGTATTACTACATCTTTGTATGTAATCAAAGATGTATTACTACATTTCTGATAGTATTACTACTATCAGACATTTAAAACCTGTCAGTCTTCCCCCTGATGTTATCAGTTGTGAGTTTTACTCACAGGCACAGTGTGGTAAAGCACCCCATGAACTGTGCTCTTGACAGGTCACTGTCACCTCTGCAGAGCCACCAGGGAGGGAGCAGCCAGGATTGCAGCTGATCTGGACAGACTCTCCTTTTGCATAGGCAGGTTTGACAGGAGTCAGGACCCCATTGGGGATCTCTGGGGCAGGACACACATCTGCAGTAATTAAAACAGGAATTTAAAACAAGTTTAGTGAGAATAAAATTTATTTCCTAACTCAGTAGCTCATTCCACAAATAGAAATTGCTCTCATGTAAGAAAAATAGCTCAGCACGTGTCAGAAGTTTAACTTTACCCTAATTTTAAGTACAAATATTCCCTTTAGAAAACTTAAACATCACTGTAGGTATTCATCAAGGTAATACAATCCTATGACATGGCAGCTCAGAAATTCATATTGGTTCATTATTTCTCTGAGCTTTAGAATAATTTCTAGAAAGTAGGAGTTGAGAAGCTGCATAAAAAAACACACAAAGATTTCAATTACTCCAGAAGGATACTACAGCTTTCCTCATTGTGCAAATTCCTAATACTCTGTATCAAATATTTTCTCCTGTATTCCACACCTTTTCTCCTGTCTTCACCCATGAAATCACTACAACACCACGATGCTCTACTTCAGCTAAAACAGAGTTTCACACACAAGAGAAATCGGAATCTTAGAGAAAGTCTTACTTTTCTCACAGGTTGGTTTTGGAGGAACCCAGGTGTTATTTTCCTCACAGGTAATTACACCTTCTCCAACCATGAAATAGCCTTTATCACACTCGAACACAACCGAGTCCTTGTAACGGTAGGAAGGTCCAAATCCAGCTGTTTTTCTCCCATTTTCAACTGTGGGATTTTCACACTTGACCACTGAAAGAGACGAAACATTTGTTAACACAAACATTTGTTACCAAAAGAAAACAAAGCTGGAAACATCTGTTAACACAAACATTGCACCACACACACAACATCCTTTCCCCTACTTGCCAATTTCCCCGAGTTGTTTTGGAGGCACTTTGCAAAAGCCTTGATTCCTGCACTTCCACAGCAGCTGTGCTTTAGGAAAAGGATTCTCCCTTAGCTTTTTACAATTCCTAATGCAGCTCCCACATCCTTGCCCTTGACACAATTTTTCTGCAGCTACCCAGGATTTGTGGTCTCTCAGTTCCTTCACTTTGGCCTCATCACTTCTACCAACAAGACACTCACACAGGTATTTTTTCCAAGCTTTAACTTAAATTTTAGCCAGGTTCTGTGTCATAATCCATCGATATCCACCATGCTGATGTGATCTCCTCTGGAACTGTACCAAACTTTGTACCAGAGCATTTGTTCCTTCTTTCCTAGAGGAAAAGCCCATTCTCCCCACCCCACTTCCAAAAAAAAGGGACAGACACCGCAATGAAGAATGAAAAATCCCAACCACCTCGACATTCTGGAGGTGGTCCACTCCAAACCCCGTTTGACTGAGCATCAGCTGTGCAGTAAATCGTGTCTGTGCCAATGAGCGAGAAGGGATCACTGCCACTGGGAGCCTCCTGACACCTGTAGGTCACTGAGCTCTGGTACACGTAGTTGGTTCTCTCTTCGTAGTGCCCGTTGGCTATTTTGGGAGGTGGCTTGCAAGGAATTCCTGCAAATAAAGAACAAAAATTGGTCAAACAGGTCATCTCAAAGAGCAAGCCTTGATTTTTCAAGTCATTTCATGGAGAATCTGATGCAGCTACTCCAAGTCACACTACAGAACCTCACTTTCAACAAGAAGCCAATTTTACTATGAGATAATTACCACAAAAACTGATGTTTTTCAGTGGCCATTCCTCCAGCACAACCCAAGTAGTTAGGAATAAATCATCTCTATTTTACCATCATTTTTTATACTAGGAAGTTGATGGCCCAGCTGTTTTTAAATGAACTACCCCCATCTGAAGAGAAAAATCAAACACAGCAGTAACTCACTTACTGTCACAGTAAGGCAGAGGTCCACTCCAGTCAACACCTTCATTTTTGATATTACAGGAAATCTCTTTATTACCCAGTAATTTGTATCTAGAAAGGGCAAAATTGTGAAGAAGTGAAACTCAAATTTCTCAAATAAGCACCACAAAATTTGTTCTTGTAATTCTGTTCTGTGACTATGGGGACATAACACACCAAGGTTTTATTGTAATGAGAATAGAATCTTGTTCATTTTGCTGAAAGTCTCACTTTGAAAGCCAAACAGAAGCAAAAGAAACATCACTAAGGGAACTGTGCAAGTCTCACTATTTTCACATATACCCTCTAATATTAAAGTCCTAAAATAACTAATACTCAAGGAAAAGGAGAAAAAAGCCTCCTTAGTGTTTTTTACTTAATTATTCAATAATGAAAGATGATGAATATATATTTACTTCCTCTGCCACAGGAGCATTAAAAGAAGTCACTAGAGGTAACACTCCAGTTCTGCAGAATCTCACTAAAAAGCTTAGGGTTGATGCAAAGAGTAATTAAACCAGGGAATCAAATTAAATTTAGATGTAATTTCATTTGCTACGGGCAGAATTCAGATTTCAGGTCAGAACTGGAATAGAAAATTTGGGTTTGGTTCAATCTGGTGTAAATATTAAAAAAAAAAGAAAAAGGATTCATTAACTTCACCAAAATACTTACCCTTCATTACAAGAAAATGTCAATTTTGAACCAAATTTAAGATCTGTTGGATCAAAATAACCATTTTCCAAGTCTCCTGGGTACGTACATTTTCTCTCTGTATGGGGGAAGGGGAAAAAAAAAAAAAGATAGAAAAAATCTACATTTTTGTACATACAAAGACAAAATCTGTGGCCTTTATTGCTCTTACCTTCACCAGTGTTTTCCAAGCTTCATTTAAAATATGGCAAAATCCTAATTCCCACTTGCAAACCAACTGAAACTGCTGAATGTCAGCGGGGAAAAAGGGGTACAAAAAATTACCTGTACAGAACACGCCCCTGGGTGACCACTGCAAGTCATCACCACACGTCTGGGTCAGTGACATCCCTTGGACTCTCGTGTATCCCGGCCGGCAGATGAAGGAGATCTGGCTCCCGACTGGAAAATTCTTCATTTCCCTGGAGCTCTGGCTGAGCTCTGCATACTGCAGCCGCTCTGGCCTGGGACACTCGTCTGGAAGAGCAAGGAAAAAGCAACACAGCACCTTAGCAACAAGGAGAGAAACACACCGAGGTGTACAGCACAGGAGACAGAATAATTCGGGAGCTTTTAAGGATATACTTAAGTAGTTTCCCATTTTTTTAAACTCAGGTTTTAACTGCATCCAGCTCTACATGTGTATAGGGCATGTTACTCATTGTTTCCTCAAGTTCTTTAATCATTCTACCCAGACAATGCACTTCACTCCTGATCCTAGTTTTTGTCAGTTTCCTTTTTTTTGTAGTTAAATACACGACTTACCTCACCGTACACGCATTTAGTTTGCCGCATGAAAAACAAATAAGGCAGCCCCGCTCACAGAGCTCACTGTCCCTTCTTAAGGAAAAAGGAAAGCAGGTCTAAGGGACAGAAAGCGGAGTTTAAAATCAGCTCCAAGGCCAGCCTGGACGGAGGTTACAGCAACCTGGTTTAGTAGCGGGTGTCCCTGCCCACGGCAGATTGGGACGAGACGGGCTCTGAGGCCCTTCCCAACCCAAACAGTGCCACGATTCAAACCCGCGCACAACCGCCCGAACCCTCGTGGTTCCACCACCGCCCTAAAGCCATTTCCTTCCTGCCTCGCCCTCACCCCCCCAGGGCAGGCCCCGAGGGCCCCCTCAGCACCGCGGGGACCGGAGCGGGGAGCGGGGAGCAGGGCACCGTCCCGACCC
Organism: Picathartes gymnocephalus; assembly: GCA_013390045.1. NCBI lineage: Eukaryota > Metazoa > Chordata > Aves > Passeriformes > Picathartidae > Picathartes > Picathartes gymnocephalus. The sequence continues at coordinate 661,302 of WEKY01062672.1, forward strand.
CGACCCCGATCTCTCCTCCCGGCTGCTCCCGCGGGGGCCCCGCGCCGCGCCCGCCCCTCCGCGCGCCCCTTCCCCGCCGGCCCGCCCCGCCCGGGGCAGCGA
>WEKY01062672.1:661551-699683 GCA_013390045.1 Picathartes gymnocephalus
GCAGCGCGGCGCCGCCATGGCCGCGCCCTCAGCGCGGCTCCCTCGGGAGCGGGCTGGCAGCGCTGGGCCGCTTCGGTCCTTTATCCGCCCGCGGCTCGCTGGCTTGCGCGGAGCGCGCTCCCCGCGCCCCCGCCGCACGCTGCAGGGCGCGGCTGGCTCGGTTTCCAGGCACAGCCGCTCTGTTGTGAGGAGTTCGTTTCCACAGCAATGATGCAATCGCAGGTCAGTTCACGCATGCTCAGGGAAGGCTCCGTTTGACCCGAAAAATGTGGTTTTTAGCAGGATAATAAACACTGTTCATCTGGAGAATACGTGGACCTTCAGTATTTTGCCAAATAGATACATCAGCACCTTCATTTACTTCATTCTTAAAACCAGTTTATTCGGGAATGTCCTTGCCTAAGGGATGCTCCTGCCTGTTCCATTCATCAGGTCATTTTTATGGATTAGGATTTTACGTACGCAAAGATCTTCCACCAAAGAACGCCCTGACTTAAAGTAATGCTGACATACTCCAAATTTTGCAGCAGCCTCAGTGCGTTACAGCCCTGGGTGTGAGGAGATCAAGCCCTTTCTTGGGCGGCTCAAGGAAAGAGGAAAAAAACAAAGTGTTTTTAGTTGTGCAGCTGCCACGCTTTGAACACCACCAGTAATTAATTAAAAATAACAACTAGCTCAGGATGGACACCCCTGTGCAAGGCTGCTCGCCTTTGGAAGTTAAGTCCCGTGTGTGGCAGAGCAGCATTAAAATAGAACAGCCAAAAAAATAATAAGAAACAACAGAAAATACTTAGAATTCTAGATGGACCGAAAAGAAGACACAGAATTGTCATCATCAGCTTTTATTAGGTTAAGCATTGGTAGAGGAACACTGTATATAAGCATTGCTGGAAGGAAATCAAGATGTAAATACAGTGCAATTAAGACATTAATTAACATTTGGTGACTCCCACGCCTGCACAGGAATGTTTTGGCGGGCTCAGGGAGACAGGGAATGGGGGTTATGGCCAATGCATTACACATTGTTTCTCCGTATTAAAACTTGGGGTTATCCACTTATTGGTTATCCTGATTTTGGAGGATAAAGGAAATATTCTTCATCAGGAGCAGCGCACAGAATTCCTTCCGAGGCAGCACCCGCAGTGTGTGCAGTCTGAGCCTCATTGGATCCTTGCGGTAAGTGCTGGGAGCAGAAGAGCATTAAAGATTCCCAGTAAAATGTCCTTTTTTTGCCACAGAATTCCAGTCTCCAGGTGAGCAGCACTTCCTCGCTGCAGGGAACAGCCAGGGCCTGGCTAGCAGCAGCAGCCTAGGAAAGAGATGATATCCTGGTGCTGAAATGAGAGCTTTCCTGTTTTCATACCGATGTGTAGAGATTTCATCGCCACCCACAGAAGGAGGAGGGAATTTCTGGGAAATGCTTTGTTTCAAAGAAATCACCCCAAACAACCCCAAACTGATGCTGTTTATATGTCCTACTTGGTGAGCAAAGTGCTGCTAGCAGTGAAAATTCACTGTTGGCTGTGATAGATTCCCCTGTAAGTAAAAATACCATTGTAGCAAGCGTGAAAGCAATAAAAAACCCCAGAAACCAAGTTTGGTGTCCTCTTTGGACTCCACTATGGCCAAGGCAGTTTTTCAGTTTTTTCATAATCTGTACAAATTAAAAGCAGCTTTATGTCAGAAAAAGGACTGGTCTGGAAGTCTGACCTGTGCACACCAACCATCCAGATTATGTAAAAGGAAAGATTGAGGGTGGTGTCAGAAAGACAAATAGGATGTTTTAAAACCCCCGTATGTTTAAAACATCTTTTATTCAGCAAAAGAAAATATTCTACCAGAAGATGAAGGGAAAGGAGGTTTCTACTTGAATGATTGTATTAGGAAATCAGTAATTCAAGGAGACAATGCAGTCAGCAATATAAACAAATGACAGTATAGTTATTGCAGCTCTAACTGATATTTTGAGGAATATAAATCCATACCTCCTATGGAAGACTTGAGCCTTTCTGTTCAGTTGTTGGGTTCAGGGGGGTTCTGTAATTACAGTTTTCATATGTACGATAATAGCTGTGTGAAAAAGAAGAAAACAATGAATTGCCTTGTAAAAGAACACTCAGTTTGGTTTCCTTTAAGAAAAAGAAGCTTGAAATAAAATGACATAACCCCACCATGGATTCCAAGTTGTACCATTTGCAAGCCTGAGCTGAAGGAACAAAATTACAAGGCCCGGGCACACTGAGGCAAATATTTCAAGAGTATCAAGTGTGTAAAGCTTGGGACTTGGCACCAAGGGGCAGGAACAAACAGCCAGAGCTGCCTTACCCTTCCTTCTGCTTGGAGATGATTTTCCAGACAACGCCTGCCCCCAGGAGCAGCAGAACTCCTGCAGCTGCCACTCCTGAGGGAGAAGAGCTGCTGTTATTCTCACTGTGTGATGTAAAACACACAAAATACACAAGAGGGTGTGTCTGCCCAGGGAGCAGAGGGAGACTGAGGCCACTGAGCTGGGGACAAAAATGTTTGTAATGCTTACCTAGGCCTACTGACCTGGACTTGGGGGATGCTGGAGGGAAGGAAAGAAAAGGAAAATCAGCCAATTGTTCCACCCAAATACAGCATTTCTCACCTGTCCTTAATCGATACCAATAAACCTTTAGAGTCATAGGGTGGTTTGGGTTGAAGGGAGCTTAAATATCATCCAGTTCCAACCCCCTGCCATGGGCAGGGACACCTTCCACTATCCCAGGGTGCTCCAAGCCTCATCCAACCTGGCCTTGGGCACTTCCAGGGATCCAGGGGCAGCCACAGCATCTCTGTGCTAGTGTCTCACTGTTAAGACCTACAACACCAGATTTCTTAAAACCACACCCTTGTATGCTGCCTTTTTTAAAAAACAGACAGACATTTGCATATTTAAAATGCATTTCTATGTTTCTTTTTGATCTTTGCTTCGTTCCCATTCCACTCACTGAGTTTACAGGCTGGCACGGGAGGGTCCCAGCTGAAATCCTCCTGGCACTGGGTGTGACTGGTGCCTTCCAGCATGTAACCATCATCACATTCAAGAGTGATGTTAGTCCCAGAGCGGTAAGTATTTCCTTTAATGGCTTTTTTAACACCTTGGACATCCGGGAATTCACATCTGATCTCTGAAATTGGAAGCAGTAAAAAGAGGACATTTAGAGGGAACACCAAACATGAGAAACACAGCTGTGGGTTATTTAGGACACTGCTCTTTAATTCCTTCTGAGTGTAGCCAGGAATTAATTCTCATTCCGCAGGATAATTCCTTTCTTTGTGGCTGAAGACTTGGGGAAGTGCCTGAGTCCCACAAGGGATTCCAAACAACAAAGGAAGCACAGATTCACCTTTGCACTGAGGGAGGGGCTGGCTCCAGGCTCCCGACACCGTGCAGTTGATGAAAGCATTCCCAACCAGTGAATAACCAGGGTTGCAGCTGTAGGACACAGCGGCTCCAGCGGGAAAGGTGGCAGAGGTGTTGCCTTTGAGGCTCCCGTTGGTGATGTTTGGGGGCTGCAGACACTGCACAGCTGGGAAGTCAGGAGAGACAAAAAACAGGATGCCGAAGGATGGCCAGGGGGTGACCGAGGCACTGTCCCACCGCAGCCTCGACTGTTCCCTTTGAATTTCTTCTCCTGCTCTCAACAACACAGACCCCTGTAACTCTAGCAGGCTTTGGAAAGGCTAAAAACTCGAGCTTGTTCTTATCACACATTCTGTACTCAGATTTAGACCTTCTACAAACCTTCCCCTAAGGCAAGACTTGTTAAATATCCTTTATTCTTTGCTCTCTGCAGCCAGAACACACCTTGACAGACGGGAGGGGGGTGGCTCCAGGCCCCAGACGCTGTGCAATAAATGGATGCTGTCCCCAGGAGAGAGAAGCCAGGCTCACAGATGTAGTTTACAGATGTTCCTGGAGTAAAAACTGCTTTTTCTGGGCCACTGAAAGAACCATGGGTGATATCTGCAGGCTTGGAGCAGTGCAGCACTGAGAACAGAGAGGCACAGATCAAAACAGAGCTCGGAGGGGCAAGAGGGAAAACTTCTGAGCAGAGGGGAAGGCTGAATGCTCCCTCCCCCAGCACGGACTCCAACAGCCCTGCCCAACCCTCTGCAAAGCTCCCTCAAATAAGCAGGACAGGTTGGGAGGTGGAGTCAGTGATTAGTAAATAAATCTTGCCTCTTCAGATGAGAGACCTACCTGGTTTTGTTGTGGTATCAGGATGGTGATAACGTTCTGCCACTCCATCTAAATGCAGCATTAAGAGTTTAAAAAGGTGGTTGAGCAAATAAAATGCACAAATTTACCTTCATTTCCCATCATCCTGGTTACATTTCTAGGAGAAAATTGACTGCTCGCTGAGAGTCAGTTTCCTGAAGCTACCGAATTCCTCTCTTCCAGGGAATGAAGAGAATGTGGATTATGGATTGGGACAAGCAGTGTGAGAAAGTGCAAATCACGCCAATACTTAGAGCATTACCCAAGCCCTGGCTCATCTCCTGCTTGTGAAGAGAGGCATAAATAAAAGGAAAAAATTCTGGGTTCTCCTTAAAGTAGTTGGAGCAAACAGGAAAAATAAAACCAACTTTGGCTTTGGTGAGTGGGCAGGAGAAATCAGGAGGAATGTGCAGTCCTGGCAAGCCTGAGAGCTGATCCTTACCCTGCTCACAGACAGGGACGGGTGGGTGCCAGCTCCTGTCACCCTGGCACTGGGACGTGGCGTGGCCTCGCAACGTGAAGCCTCTGTGGCACTTGAAGGTGACAGAGTCCCTGAAGGTGTAGCGGCCCTTGGGGACAGTCACCCTCCCATTCTGGATCTGCGGGGCTGGGCACAGCACCCCTGCAAGAGAAATTCATATTTAGGGATACGCAGCCACGTGTGTGCTGTAATTAACACATCCTGAAGTCCCTTCTCAGTGTGCTCAGAGGAATTTCACAGGTTGGACTTAGAGACACGGCAAAGAATAATTTCAAGAGGTTTTAGTTCTTTTAGGGACCTTAAGGGTACCATAGTATTATATATGTAAACGTAGTTTTGTGCCCACAAACAGAAAAGTGTGAATATATTCTAATAGATACATGAAATGGGATAGAAATCTGTCAGCACTGTCATTCTCATGAATGTTTTACTATCCCAACCTCGTGCCTTCCGAAGCAATTCCATCTGAAGAGAGGACTAATTGCAATGACCAACCCCTGCAAAACATCCTTGTGCTTCGGATAACAGTACAGGATATGGAAAATTCCATTTCAATCTTACTTCAAATCCTACTCTTCTACTGAAAAACACATTTTTTTACTTGATTTCTTATTTATGGTTGTGAAACAAGAGGGACAAGTCCCTGCAGGCATCTCACAACTCCTCAGTCTGCATTGCTGTGACAGATCAAAGCTTACATCTGGAAGATTTTTAGAAGAAACCAAACATGCAAGCATAGAAAAAAACTATCCCAGAGGAATATTGTGCTTTAATAGTCTTATTCCTTTAATTCTATTTATTTAAAGGAGATGCTTTTCAATTTCAAGCACTCATTTTGGCAATTCTGGCCCCGATCTGGTGGTGACCTACTTACTCTGACAGGTGGGAGGCAGATCAGTCCAGGCAACATCTCGTCCCGAAACCTCACATCTCCTGTGGGACTGTCCAACCAATGTGTACCTGGAGGTACAGAGAGAGAAATATCAGCTCTTACCAAATCCTCCAGCTTGGATTTTGCACTCCCCAGAGGTTTCCTTCTGCAGCCTCCTGATTCCAGCTGATCACCAAGGTCTCTCTGCTGGTTTGACATGTGGGAGTGAAGCACACCAAGTTCCTTCTCCCCAGATCCAAGAGGAGCAACACGGATCCCAAAAGCTCTGGGTTAGATTGGTCAGGTGCTAAATCAGGACCCCGCTGATTTCCAAAGGGCTGGAGCCTCCTCGCAGCACGGGCTTGCTCCCACTCTCAGCTCCTGCTCGAGGCCATCTGAGAAGGAAAACTGAAACTGCTTTGCAAATTAATCTGTTGAGCGCAGGAGGGAAAAACGAGACAATTCTCCCCTTCGAGAGCAGGTAACTACAGTGAAATTGGAACCAAAATTTCAGTTCTGGTCTGCTGTGGGAGAACAGCTGTGCAGAGGAGTGGGCTCTGATCCTTTACCCAACACCAAGCTCAGACACGGAGCCAGCAAAGGCAGCGTGGGACTCACCCTTCATCACACGTGTGGCTCACGGTTGACCCAAAAAGGAGATCTGTCAGAACAACAACTCTGCCATTCCTGGGGGTTTCTGGATATGAACATTTCTTCCCTGGGAAAGAACAAGGCTGAGTTTAAACTCCTCTCTTGCAGTCGTGTAACACATTATGAGAAGGTATCTTAAGGCTCTGTCCAAGTTCTGACACCAATAAAGATGTGATTTTGAGAAGGCCCAAAACGGCCCAGACCATGTGACTAGTAAAGCCATGTATGAACCTTTCCTTCAAAAATTGCTCTAAGAAACCCACAAAACAGACAATTTCCAACAACCAACACCAAACGGATGGAGCTATTCACTTTTACAGAACTCTAGGGCTTCAGACCACGTGTGGTTTGGGAGGCAAGTCAGAGTTTGGGGCACTCTGGGGCGTCGCGAGTGTCCCGGCCGGCAGCTGTAGCGCACGGTGTCCCCAACAGCAAATTCCAGCTGGTTTCTGTATTCCTTGCTTAGCTCAGCAAAGGTGAGGTTGGGAGGTGCACCACAGCCGCCTGTGGAGGAGAAAACACAGCGAGAAACGGGGATGTCAACTACGGAAGTCATTTTAAAATGTATTTTGAGTATGTACGGGTTAAAATCGGTGTGCAAAATGCATAAAAAAAGGGGAGGGTGAAGGATTCAGAATTTTGAGGAGGGTGAGGATGAGTCCTACGGGCAGAAACTCACAGACTGTCTGTGACTCAAGCTTAGAACCACAGCGTACCTGCACACTGAGGGAGAGGGAGGCTCCAGTTTCCTGAGGGGGTGCAGTAGATGGATGCCTCTCCCAGGAGGCTGTAGCCAGGGTCACAGCTGTAGTTCACAACCATCCCAGCAGGGAAAACCTCCAAGCCCTGGCCGTCGTGGTTTCCTTTGTCAATATTTGGGGGCGAAGGGCATTGCAGCACTGAGGAGAGAGGGCAAAACAAAACTGAGAAAAGGGCAAGGCCGTGATGCTGGGACAGGCTGGGGAGGTTGGGGTTGTTCACCCTGAGGAAGAGAAGGATCCAGGAGACCTCAGAGCCCCTTCCAGTGCCTAAAGGGGCTCCAGGAGAGCTGGAGAGGGACTTGGGACAAGGGATGGAGGGGCAGGACACAGGGAATGGCTTCCCACTGCCAGAGGGCAGGGATGGATGGGATATTAGGGAGGAATTGCTCCCTGAGAGGGAGGTGAGGCCCTGGCACAGGGTGCCCAGAGAAGCTGTGGCTGCCCCTGGATCCCTGGCAGTGCCCAAGGCCAGGTTGGACAGGGCTTGGGGCACCCTGGGGCAGAGGAAGGTGTCCCTGCCCCTGGCAGGGGTTGAGACGAGCTGGTTTTAAGCTTCTTTAGCTCAGTGTCATAGGAAAAGGATCACGGTTTCAGGGGTCTGCCCAAACCCTCCAGAGGAGGGAGTGTTAAAGGAGAAATCACAAGGCTTCAGCACACACCAATTTGAACGAATTAGAAGCATCTGCAAAACTTACTTTTGCAAAACTCCTGGGCTGCAGACCACGTTAGATTTTCGAGACATGTGATATTTGGTGATATTTGTGGCTGTTCCACGTATCCAGGCCGACAAGTGTAGTTCACAGTCATCCCAACAGGAAACTCAGTCTGATTTTTATATTCCTCACTTAGCTCAGCAAATAACAACGGTGTTGGTGTGCCACAACCGGCTGCCAAGAAACAAAATGGGTATGAGAAATATGTCCTTGGCTGTGAAATGCAGCTAAGAGAAACAGCTGCATTGATAGGCACTGCTAAACCCCAGGTTATTAATGCATTTTCTGTGTAATCCGACATTTGTCTGCATCAAATAACACTTTATGTGGTCTTAAAAAAAACCCTAAATAAAACAATACCCCCCAAAAATGCTTTGGTCGTTACACGACTCTGGGCTGTAGAGCACAGAAATCTTTAATTTCAGTATTTAGAAAACCCAAGCCTGTCTCCTTTTGGGAAACTCGAGCAATGCCACCAGCTTATTCCCACAGCTCCTGCTGTGGTTCCTCCCATACAATGCAATCCTGCAGGTTGGCAGCTTTGCCTGATCCAGGGTGAGCCTGGCACAGGGTAGATGCTCTGCCTGGCACGGGATGGATGCTGAACATGGGATGGGATGGGATGGGATGGGATGGGATGGGATGGGATGAGATGAGATGAGATGAGATGAGATGAGATGAGATGAGATGAGATGGGATGAGATGGGATGAGATGGGATGAGATGGATGAGCCTGGCACGGGGTGGATGCTGAGCCTGGCACGGGGTGGATGCTGAGCCAGCCCCACCTGCACAGCGTGGGTAGGGAAGGCTCCAGTTGCCCCAGGGCGTGCACAGCACCGTGGGGTCCCCGAGCAGGGAGAAGCCGGGCTGGCAGCTGTAGCTCACGGAGGTGCCGCTGCTGAAGTTGGTGCCCGGCTCGGTGCTGGGCATGGCGTGGGCGATGGCGGGCGGCGGAGGGCACAGCAGCACTGCCGGGGCACGAGCAGAGAGCAGAGGTTTAGGGCTTCGACCCGGAGATGGAGCACCGGTGCCACAGCAAAGCCCGTCCCAGCTGGCTCACCTGGCTCGCAGGTGGGGACGGCGGGCACCCAGCGGCTGTCGGGCTGGCACTTGGCCCCTCGGCTGCCCCTCAGCACGAAGCCGGGGTGGCACTGGAAGGTGACGTTGTCCCCAGGGTGGTACACAGCCCTCTGACCTTCAGCCACCTCTCCGTCCTTGATGCTGGGGCTGCTGCAGGTGATCACTGGGAGGGAAAAGCAGAAGAGCTTGGGCTGGGGGAGCCAGAGCTGAGGGCTCCTCCTCTGGTTTTGAGAGGCTGGGTGAGCACAGTGCTCTCCCTCTCCACGGTGGGGAACAGCATTTCCAGCTCACCTTCACACCGGGGGTAGGGGATGCTCCAGAGTCCCGATGGCAGACAGGAAACGGCGGTTTTGCCGGTGAGGACGTACCCCGGGTCACAGTAGTACTTCACTGACATTCCAGGGATGAACTCTGTCACACCCTTGCTGTCGTGCTGGCCATTCCTGATGCTTGGAGGGGGAGGACACGGTGGCACTGCAAGGAGGGGAAAATGTCCCAGCTAGCCAAGGGCTGGTACCACAAACCCCCCCTGTAGGGTAAGGCAGCCTTTCAATTTTGTTCTTTCCTGTTAACTTTTGCCCAACAGCAACGAGGGCTATCACTGAATGATATTTCCATCCTACCCTCTCTTACCTTCCAGCCTTCTTGCTTTCTGAGCTTATTGACATAAAAATGATAGTTTCTCACTATTTAGGCAACTACAGTTGTTAGTTTCCATCTGTGGCCCCAACAGCTTCCTCTGGTCTTTCTGTGGTTGTGAGCATCAGGCACCAGCCTGGCTCACTGGATTTTGTGGATTCATTTAAAGAGCCCTACATTTAACAAGGGTCTGAATCACAGAAACATTTAGGTTGGAAAAGCCCACCACTACCCCATGTCCCCAAGTGCCACATCCACACGGATTTTAAATCCCTCCAGAGATGGTGCTGGGTGATGCCCACACCTCCCCAGGGAGTCTGTTCCAGGGTTGGAATGGGATTAAGGGGATGGCAGGACAGATGTGTGCATGGTTTTCTTTTCCAGTCCTTGAGAGCAGCCCCTTTGCCTGCACACAGCGGTTCAGAAATCAGCTCCCACCCTGCCCCTCGTTTGCACTTACACTTCTCACAGGTGGGGACAGGAGGGTGCCACTTGCCCCCAAACTGGCACTGAGACTCTTGAGAGCCCTTCAAGGCATAACCAAAGTTGCACTCGAAGACAACGATGTCCTCCAGCCTGTAGGTGGTCTCCAACCCAGTGGCTTTTCCATTCTCAATCTCAGGCCTGGTGCAGCCAGTTGCTGGAAGGGAAGAGCACGAGGGTGTGAAGAGCTGGGGATGTGAAACCCATCCTGGGAGTGGAGGGGCACTGGGCAGGGACAGCACCTGCTGCTGAGCCTTGCCATCACTGTCAGGGGCATGTCAACGTTACTGACCCTTGTTCTTACACAAAATATCATTATTCAGCTGTTCCTGAGTGTTTGCACTCAGTGGGAACAGAAGGAGAACCCCACAGAGGCAGAGGGGGCTCCTCCTGCCCGCGGGACCTCTGCTCTCTGCCTCTCCCTGGCGATTTGGCTGCAGTGATTAAACCAAGAAGAGCCAGGAGGGAGGAAGGAGGCCGGGGACAGGCAGAGGAAGGGACACAAACCCACCTTGGCAGCGGGGCTGGGGCCGGCTCCAGGTGCCCTTGGCAGTGCAGTGGATGGAGGCGTTCCCGAGCAGGGAGTAGCCCTGGGCACAGGAGTACAGCACCACCGAGCCCGGCCCATGGCTGGCCCCAGGGCTGCTGCTGTGCTGCCCGTTGGCGATGCTCGGAGGGGCAGGGCACCTCACCTCTGCCAGGGACAAGGGAAGGCAGGTGAGAAATAGGGGCAGGGCAAAGAGAAACAGCAGAAATCCAACCTTCTAAAAGCAAAGGAGGGAGATGACACAGGTGTAATCAGTCAGGACAAGGTGATATGTAAACTTTTGCAGGGCCTTCCCGTAGCTCTTTTCTCAATCAGATGCCAACATCCTGTCTTTTTTTAGAGCTTTTTCAAAAGCAATATATCAAATTAAAACGTAATGAAAACTGAAACAATAACAGTCCTTCCCCGTCAGCATCAAAAAGAAAAAGGTGTTATCCTAAGGCATTACCCAAACAAGCATTTTACGCATAGAAAAACGATAAAAAAAAAAAAAACAATTAAAAATACGTTATAAATTCTCTGAGTTGTTTCGAACACTGACATAAACTGCTGTGAATAAATAAAATCAGTGGTGTGAGCTGCCTCCCCTTGGGTGGGTGCAGGCCCCAGCAGAGCCGTGCTTGTGCCCCGTGGCAGGGACAGGCAGGGCTGGCTGCGGGCACCCCCCGGCCGTACCTTGGCACCGCGGCGCTGCCCCGCTCCAGCTGCCGTGCTGCCCGTCCACGGAGGTGCAGGACAGGGAGGCGTCCCCAAGCAGCGACAGCCCCGAGGCACAGCTGTAGGTGACCACGTCCCCGAAGGAGAAGGTGTCCCTGGAGCCCCCGCTGTGCGTCCCGTGGGGGGTGGCCGGAGGGGGGGCACAGGTGATACCTGTGGGCAGGACGAGGGCACGGTCAGCACTGCCCGGGGGCTGCAGGGCACACAGCCTGCCCAGGAAGGGCTCTGAGGGACAGGAAGCCACCTCAGCGGTGACACAGTGACCCGAATTCTCCAGAAACAAACTTTGCGTGGAAAAAAAATCTCATGTGGGAAGGAAAATCTGTGCCCTTCTGTGAGTCCCTTCCTTGCTGCCCATGGCTGGAGGCGCTGGGACAATTCTTACCTCCCTTCCCATACCCGTTGGTGACACAGAGAGAGAGAATGCCCAGTGAGAAATACTCACCCACTAGCAGGGAGTTTAAAATATTAACGTTTCTTCTCGGTTTGGATCAGATTAAATAAAAGACCTTTGAAACCATTTTCAAAAGCATCCACAACCAAATGAAAAGGAAAAGGAAATATTTTACGCATTCAGTGACTTGAGAAATCTTTTGCAGTAAAACCTTTGGCTTGAAAGAAGTTCCACTTTATCTTGTAAACCATCTCCAAGGGCCTGTGTGGTGGCCTACTTACGCTGGCAGACAGGAGAATCCCCACTCCACGAGACACTTGTGCCAGAGACCTCACAAACTCTCTGGGAGCTTCCAACCAACTTGTACCTGGGCCACACAGAAGGATTCATTAATTTAACAGTGAGATTTCTTGACCTGAGCTTTCTTTACAACCCTTGCAAGTGGCAGCCAAGAGTTCTGCCTTGGGAACTGGGTTGTTCCCAGCTGAGAATCCACCTCACTCTCACCAGGGCAGGACTCACCCTTTGTCACAAGTGTAATTAATTTTGGACTCGAAGAGGAGATCTGTCAGGAGCACAGCTCTGCCGTTCTCTGGGTTCCCTGGGCTGGGACACTGCTTCCCTGGAAGGGAATGCCAGCCTCTGTCAGCCTCAGCGGTGCCCACATCCCAGCCAGGGATGTCCCCGCAGAGAGCAGCCAAACAAGCCCCCAGAGCTGGGAAAACATGGAAAGCCAGCCCAGCCTGACCCTTGAGGCTTTTCAGCACTTGTAGGACGTACTTTTGCAGAACTCCAGCGCTGCAGACCACGTCTGGTTCCCGAGGCAGGTGATGGCTGGTGGCAGCCCCGGGAGATGGGTGTAGCCAGGCTGGCACTCGAATTCCACCCTGCTCCCCTCGGGAAACAGCGTCTGCCTCCTGTAGGGCTCCTTGAGCTGGGCAAACCCCAGCCTGGCAGGGGCTCTGCAGCCAGCTGCTGGGAGAGAGAACCAGCCCGGGTGTTAAAGAGCCAGAAAAGGTGGATTTAGGAGAGCAGGGAAAGGTTGATGTCCTGTTGGGACACTTGCCCTGCTCGCAGACTGGCACGGGTGGCTCCCAGGTGTTGTTTGGTTGGCACTGGACCTCTCTGTGGCCACGTATGGCATAGCCTGGGTCACACTCAAAGGTCACGGTGTCCCTGTGTGAGTAGGCAGACCTGGGAACCACAATCCTCCCGTTCCGGATCTGTGGGACAGGACAACTCGCCACTGGAAAAAAAAAAAAAAGATGTGCAGGTGCTCAAAACAGGCCCTGAGGCAGAGCTGTGCAGCTGGGAAGCCACCAAGGGTTGCAATTTTAAGACATAAGCCTGAAAATCAATATCCTATTGACGATGTCCTGCCTGCACCCAGCAATATCCAACAACTCCAAGGGGAAAGGGGATCCTGGGGCAGCAGCGTGGCCCTCCAGCCCCCCTTACCCTGCCTGGCCTCAGCCGCTCATCGGCCCTCGAAAACCCTGGGGCAAGAATTCCAGCTGGCTGCAGTTTCCCAGTGTTTCCCAGCATGAACCAGCAGTGCTGGGAGGATTGCTGGGGGTCCCTGCACCCTCCCCCAGCCCAGCCCCACCTCCACAGGCGGGCAGGGGCTCGCTCCACACGCCGTTCTTGCCGTCCCGGGTGGTGCAGTGGATGGAGGGCTCCCCGTGCAGGGGGAAGCCCTGGTTGCACGTGTAGGTGACCGAGGTGCCGTAGTGGAACTCGCTCAGCAGCCTCCCCGAGTGCCTCCCGTTGGGAATGTCCGGAGGTGGCTCGCAGGGGATGCCTGCAGAGGTGCACAGCAAGGCTTCTCAGCTCAACAGCAGCACCAAAGTGCCACAAATGCCTCAGTCTGCGGGGCACAAACACTTGTTCTGAAGATGGAATGAAGTGAGCGCCCGGGTGAGACCTTGTTGGCAACAGGATCCCACCTCCCTGGCAGGTAGGAAGGAGAGCAGTAATCAAACCTCTGTGGAGGAAACACCTACGTGCTTTGTGTTTTCTACTCTTTAAGGAATAAGAAAGCAAATACTTCTTTTGCATCGCTTGTGTAAAATCCTGGTGTCAAGACGTGCGACAGGCAGAGTCTGTGTGTCACCTGTGGTTCACACCTACCTGAAGAATCTGGGAAATGCTTTAAAACCCCAGGATGTACCAGCAAATGTTTCTTTCTTTGTCTAAAGAACAAAATCCCTGTTCTGTCCCCTAATCAGCCACACTACTTGATCAGCAGAGGAACTCCCAGGTGGAGCTGCTGAGGAGCAGCACAGCAGCTCTTGGGCACTCACCAGGGCTTGGAGAGAAGGAGCGAGCCCACGGTCTGGGATCTGGGGATTCACTGCTGGCCCTGGCTCAGTGCTCTGTCTCTCCCTAGGACCGACCCCTGGTCTCTGTGTGCCTGACAAAACAATCCCTAAGCTGAACAACCCTTCCTCTCCTGCACTGGGCTCGTGGTGTCAGTCAGCAGCAGGACTCTCCAGGACTGCTGGAAAAGCTCCAGCTGAGATGTTGCTTTCTGTAATTCCTTAAGCTTTGGGATCTTGTATGTTTTCCCAGCTTCTTTCTTATTACTTCCAAACCTCCTGATAATGTTCCTACTCACAGAGCGGAGAAATTGCCTGTGAAAGCTTTGATTGGAAAGATGTGGCAGTCTCTGCTGGAAAATATTTCCCAGATCCATGAGCTACTTACGCTGGCAGACAGGAACGTCACCACTCCACGCAACATGTCCCCCAGAGATCTCACAGTGTCTGCTGGGCTGTCCAATTAACCTGTGCCTGGTGTCAAAAGGATTGGTCATTCATCCCAAGCCATTCCAGCTGGAGTTACTGCTCCTCCCAACCGCCTGGGATGTGGGACCAGCCCTGCTGGTGGCAGAGCTGTGGCCCTGAAGGGGAAGTTGTCCCCTCCACTTCACAGTATTTGTGTGCATAGACATGATAGTGAGCACCTTATGTGCTCTCTAGGTACAGAGCCGTTTACTGGGAGTGAATGAACAGGAGTTTAAAAAGGGGACATTTACCTAATCCAGCTCTAAAGCGGGACTTACCCTTCCTCACAGCTGTAAACCACTGTAGACCCAAACTGGAGATCTGTCAGGGAAATAATCTTCCCATTCACAGGCTCACCAGGGTGACTGCACTGTTTCCCTGGGGGAGGAAAACACCCTTCTGTTAGGCTGCTCTCTCTCTGTACCACAGTACAACAGATGTAATTATTCCTCCAGTCCCCTGCCCACATTCCCAGTTACCCCCAACAGGGGTTTCCAACAGCAAAGGGTTACATGGCTTTACTAGTCACATATTCAGAATAATATCAATGTTTTGGCAGCATGGACAGAGCCTGGGACCTGTTCCTCCTGCAACAACGGACACCAAATCAAGGAGCTATTCACTTTTACAGAACTCTAGTGCTTCTGACCACACTCCGCTCTCAAGGCATGTAAGAGTAGGTGACATTCCTGCGACTTTAGCATATCCAGGGCGACAAGTGTATTGCACAGTCTTCCCAACAGAAAAATCAATGGCATTTCTATGCTCCTCATTTAGCTCAGCAAACTGTAACCTTGTGGGAGCACCACAAGCACCTATTGAGAGAGAAAAGAGACATGAGAACCAGGCAAGGCAGGCACGTCGGGGGTAAGCACACAAACAGAACTGCTGGGAGGAAAGGGGTTTGGTTTGCCTTACAAAAATGTTTATTTTGATTAGTATAGCTATTAATAAACACATTTTCCCAAAGGGTTGCAGGGGATTAGGTTCTTTTTCCCAGTGGAGGCTTTAATCTTTCCCTCAAAGGGTTTAACAACATTTTTTTAAACAGGGTTAGGGGACATAAAATAGCAGTGTACCCCGAGGCAGTTCTATGATGTACCTGGAGACCTGCTGAAGGGGCTGTGGCGAGGCAGGGCTGTGTCACACACAGGAGCAGGAGGCTGCCAGCTGCCATCCTCCTGGCAGGACACTCTGGCACTGCCCTGCAGGCTGTACCCATTGTGGCACTGAAATGTCACCGTTTGCCCAGGTGCAGAGATAAGCCCGTGACCATCAATTTGCCTTCCATTGGTTACGACTGGATTGATGCAGACGGTCCCTGGAAATGAGGGGGTGCAGGAGGAGTCGGAGCAGAACAAAACACAAAGCCACGAAGGCTGTTAATATTGCAACCAAAAAATCAGCGTGACGTCCACACCAACCGCCCCAGCCACAGGAAGGCTTGGCATGAATTGATTCCATGATACACTTTACAGGGAATTAACCCTCTTGGAGGATCTGTTTGCCCTGGGGAGGGTGTTCCCTGTGCTCAGAGCCACACCGAGGGTTTGTCCCGAGGGAACAGAGCCCAGACTCACCTTCACAGCGAGGCCGGGGCTGGCTCCAGTTCCCCGATGCTCTGCAGGACACAGCGGCATTTCCGACCAGGAAATAGCCGGGATTGCAGGAGTACCTCACAGACATCCCAGCGGTAAAAAACGCTTTGTCCTGGCCGTTGTGATTCCCATTGGGGACCTCCGGAGGCATCGGGCACGGTCGGACTGCGAGAGGGAGAAGGGAAATGTAACTCAGCGAGAGAACCGGGAGCAAGGGGAAGGCAGCCGGAGTGATGCTGCGCTGGGGAGTTCAATCCCTGCCTGCAGAGAGCCCCGGGGAAGCAGCAGCACCCGCACTCACCCCTCTGGCACACGAGCACGGGCGGGTCCCAGCTGCCCCCGGGCTGGCACCGAGCCTCGTAGGTGTTCTCTGTGGTGAAACCGGCATCACAGGAAAAGTGCAGAGTCTCCCCAGCTCTGTAGGTGCTCTGCGCGTTGTGGACCTTCCCATTCTGCACCTCAGGAACCTGACAGCCGATCGCTGTGGGAACAGTGACAGCGTCCTTTAAACTCCCTGCACGGGCCAGACCGTGCCCACACAGACCCCTCACTCAGTGCCACAAACTCCGATCCTACGGGACACCCGGCGCCCTTCCCAGCACCCCACCCCGCGAGCGAGGCATCCGCACACCTTCACAGCGGGGCAGGGGCCGGCTCCAGAGCCCGGAGTCCGTGCAGGTGATGGACACATTCCCGAGCAGCTCAAAGCCCTCCTTGCAGCTGTAGGACACGGTCACTCCCCGGGAGATCTTGTGCGAGGACTGCGCGCTGTGCAGCCCGTTGGCGATGCTCGGTGGCCGAGGACACGTCACCTCTGCAGAGGGAGGGGAAAAGCTCTTGAGAGTCTGGGAGGGGTGATTTCGGAGAGCCAGCTCAGCCCCACCCTCAGCATGTCAGACTTTGGGAGGACAGAGGGCTCAAAAACCCGGTACTGCCAGCTCCATCCCGACAGCAGCCTTTGGCTGTCCTGTCTCTCCTCTGATTTTTCTGGACAAAGAGTATTGAAATTATTCATAAAAACCCAGCTGGTCTCCCCCTCAAAGCTGTGTCCCACCCCATGCCCGTGCCTGGTCCCAGCACTGTCACCACCCAGGGACGTGCTGGAGCCAGGCTGTGACTGCAGCACAGGGAGGACGCTGCTGCCTCTGGATTCGCGGATCTTGGCTTGTTCTTTGCATATTATAAAGCCATGTATTTCATTAAAATGGAATTTAGTCTCTCACTGAAGGTCGCAGCGGCAATGGTGAGGGTGTTCCCTGTGCTCAGAGCCACACCGAGGGTTTGTCCCGAGGGAACAGAGCCCAGACTCACCTTCACAGCGAGGCCGGGGCTGGCTCCAGTTCCCCGATGCTCTGCAGGACACAGCGGCATTTCCGACCAGGAAATAGCCGGGATTGCAGGAGTACCTCACAGACATCCCCATGGTGAAAGCTGCTTTGTTCCGGCCGTTGTGGTTTCCATTGGGGACCTCCGGAGGCATCGGGCACGGTCGGACTGCGAGAGGGAGAAGGGAAATGTAACCCGAGAGAACCGGGAGCAAGGGGAAGGCAGCCGGAGTGATGCTGCGCTGGGGGGTTCAATCCCTGCCTGCAGAGAGCCCCGGGGAAGCAGCAGCACCCGCACTCACCCCTCTGGCACGCGAGCACGGGCGGGTCCCAGCTGCCCCCGGGCTGGCACCGAGCCTCGTCGGAGTCCTCTGCTGCATACCCAGCATGACAGTCAAAGCGCAGAGTCTCCCCAGCTCTGTAGGTGCTCTGCGCGTTGTGGACCTTCCCATTCTGCACCTCAGGAACCTGACAGCCGATCGCTGTGGGAACAGTGACAGCGTCCTTTAAACTCCCTGCACGGGCCAGACCATGCCCACACAGACCCCTCACTCAGTGCCACAAACTCCGATCCTACGGGACACCCGGCGCCCTTCCCTTCCCCGCGAGCGAGGCATCCGCACACCTTCACAGCGGGGCAGGGGCCGGCTCCAGAGCCCGGAGTCCGTGCAGGTGATGGACACATTCCCGAGCAGCTCAAAGCCCTCCTTGCAGCTGTAGGACACGGTCACTCCCCGGGAGATCTTGTGCGAGGACTGCGCACTGTGCAGCCCGTTGGCGATGCTCGGTGGCCGAGGACACGTCACCTCTGCAGAGGGAAATGAATTATCCTGTGGGTCAGCTCTTCGCTGGTTTGTGTGCTGCTGGGACAGCTCTGGTAACGTCAGGGTTACATCCTGAACTCTGCTCTGTGTTCCATTTGCTGGATCAAGGCTTTGCCTCTCTAAAGGTGCAGCTGCACCTGGAAGGAATTGCTGGCGAGAATCCCGACAGGCACATCACAGGATCTGGCAGGGATCCACACGGACACGGGAGCAGCAAGAGCACTGAGAAGCCAGGATTGCTTCCCGTTCCACCATGAAGGTGAAAAAGCCCCTGGGTGTGCCCAGAAGAGCGACAGAAATCCCGCCGGGATTCAGCTCCTGCCGTCCCATGGGCTTCGCTTCTCCCCATCCCTCTCGGAGCCCCAGGCAGGGCACAGCCACCCCCATGTCCCACCCAGCGTGCTCCATCGGAGCTGTTTCTGTCTCTCTGCCAGCCAGGCTGGCAGCCCTTTGGTTGTAGAAGGGAAGCCGGGACAGATCCATCCCCGCTTTTCCTTTCCCCTGGATTGCGGAGGACACCAGAGGGAGCTTTCCCCGCGGGCAGCCCCGCTCTCGCCGCCGGGACACTCACCTTTTCTGCACTCCGGCAGAGGGGGGTTCCACCTGGAGCCGGCTCCGCAGGTGCTGCTGCGGGGGCCCTGCAGGGCGTAGCCCGGGTTGCAGGTGACGGTCACGGTGTCCCATATCCTGTAGTAATAGCGGCTGGGGGACACCGTCCCGTACCGGACACGTGGGAACGGGCACTGGGCAGCTGGGAAAGGGAGAGAAGGGAAATGTTCACCGGCGCAGCTCCCGGGGTTCCTGCCGTGAGGGAGGGTGCCTGTGCCGGCTGTTCCTGCAGGAGCAGTGGGATGCGCTGGAGGCTGCAGCAGCCCCTGGGGCTGCAGGACCCTCCCGGTGCTCCTGGGGGACCCTGCTGCTTCCTCAGCCGGCAAAATCTGGGTGTGCGGCATCTCATGTCACCCACCCAGCGAGTTCAAGAGCCTTTCTTGAGTTCTGCAGGCTCTGAAGCGCATCCCAAGTGCCCAGGAGAGCACTGGCAGGGCAGTCCAGGGCTGGCCCAAGAGCCCTCCGGGGATCTGTGCTGCCAGGAGCACACGGCTGTGCCAGGGGCTGGCCGGGGGTGCCCAGCCGGGGCCGGGGGTGCCATTCCCTGGCCGCTGATGCTGTCCCAGAGGGTCTCTGCCATCAGCAGAGCAGCTCGGGAGCTCTATGATGCCGAGCTCCCATTTCCCTCCGCAGGGTAAAGCACAGGGGCCAGCGAGGAGCAGCGATGAGGAAGAGGAGGGCCGTGGGAGGAAGGCCCCAGAGGAGCAGCTCTGCCTTACCTTGAGCCCCGGGCGTGGTGCTGAGGAGCAGAGCGGAGCTGCCCAGCAGGCAGAGGGTGAAGGTGGGCACCATCCCCAGCGCAGACTGTGGGGGACGGGGGCACGGGGCAGATATGGGCGCCCCAGTTCCCCCCACTGCCGCCGGGGGAGGAAGGAGAGGCTGCTGCGGGACTTTCCAGCAGGGAAAGTTCCTGCGGGAACAGGAAGCTGTGGGATCCCAGCAGATACAGGCACAGGCGGCGCCCCCGGGGAGGCTCCAGGTGACTCGCACTGCTGCTGCTGGTTTTGGCAGGGGAGGAGGTGGAAAGAAGGGTGGAAAAGGGCTGGGTGCGGGCAGAGCTGCTCTGTGCCCACGGTGCTGTGCCCTCCCTTAGGGGAAGTGGCCCAGGCTCTGTCCCAGAGCCCCAGGTGGTG
Source organism: Picathartes gymnocephalus (assembly GCA_013390045.1). Lineage (NCBI taxonomy): Eukaryota > Metazoa > Chordata > Aves > Passeriformes > Picathartidae > Picathartes > Picathartes gymnocephalus. The sequence goes on from WEKY01062672.1 coordinate 681,412, forward strand.
TTGGTGGCACCTAAGGGACATGGCACAATTCACCTGCCCAGGTATGGGATGGGCAGAGTGCGGCATTCCCTCCTCCCATGAAAATGGGACCAGTTGTGGACCCAAATCCTCCTGACCCGACCCTGGCTACTCAAGGCTCATCCCTCACCACTGGCAGGAAGAATAAAACCCCCCAGACAGGACTTTTTGATGAAGGAACAGCCCCAGCTCCCCAGCTCACTTAGGTGACACTTTCTGAGGATTAAACAGGCAGCAAATCACGAACTGCTCAAGTGCTTTTGTATCTTCTATTGACACAGAGCTTCCAACATTTACAAATCAAACATTCACACTTCGGAATTACACTTGGTCATTTGCACTCCGATTATAAAGTAAAATTATGTACAATTGATTACAAATACAGTAAATAAACCCTCTCCAATGGTACATTTTGGTGACCACACCTGTAAACAATGTTTCAGCATCCACAGTTCCTTTCATTGGGTTGTGGGGAGACAATTCCAAGCTAATCCCAAAATCACATGTTAAATAATTTGAAAAAAAATCACTTTGGAGTATGCAGTAGGCATAAAAGTGCTGGGAATAAAATAGAAAAACCAAACACAACCCAGAGCTGGGAGGCCTTAGGTTGTATTTTGTCCATTTAGTTACTCATGGCTTATGGTAAGAGAGAAATAAAAATAACCAGCAATGCGCAAGCATTTGTTCTGCAAAGCTGAAAAAACAGGATCTGCAGTGTCCCTGTGACAGCTGAACAGGCCAGTGCTCTGCTGAGAAGGGAGAACTCGGGGGTCTGTTTGGAACAAGGCTGATGTGTGGATGGAAATGGTTATTTGTGGGTTTCCTTCTTATTAGAGGCGTGTTCCTGTTAGCAGGAAGGCACTGGGGGAAATGGAGAAACCAAAGGTCTGTAGTAGACACATTTTGGGTGGTTCCTGTTCCCAAGTGCACATCCTGAGAAGCTCCCAGATGGGTGATTTACCGCTGCAGCAGACAAAACCCCAAACCCTGACATTTTGCTTTATCAGCAGCTAAAGTCCGAGCGTCTCAGGCTTGACAAGTCGAAATTTCCACCACAGTGGTGTTTCCCTTCTAAACAGGAAACCTTCCTAACTTAACTCCAGTTTATGACGCCTCTTCAGCTTATTCAGTGATCCTTCAGCCAAGCTGAGTTACATCCAGGAAAGGACACCAAGGCCTCTGCCTGACCTTTCCATCAGCCGGACAAATCCAGGGCATTTTTCCCTCGTGGTTCCTCCCTCACCTCTCTCCACACTCACACGCCATCCTCAGCACAGCCACCACTGGGTCAGGCCAGGCAGGATGAGAACGAAGTGCCCCAGAGCTGTGGGGTTGGTGCCTGTTCCCCACAGAGGACAGGGGATCCCATCAGGGATTTGGCTCAATGTCCTTCTGCACCCACTGGGGATCAGAGCAAGAGGTGTCCCCCAGCCCTGCCATGAGCAGAGCAGAGCCCAGATTCCTGCTGGACGAGGGCGTGTTTGGTCAAAGGTTGGATTTGATGATCCAGGGGGTCTTTTCCAACCCTGAGGATTGTGTGGCTTTCAGTGCTCAGAGACAATGCCAGACTCACATCCTCCTTGCATGGAGCCAGGTAAGCACAGATCCCTCTCAGGAGGACGTTCCCTGCTGATCCTCTCAGCAGGGGCTGCATTTTCCACCTCAGGACCCTTCAGAGCCCCCAAATCCTGACCAGGCCCAGGCCCAGGATGCCCTCAGTGGTGCTGAGGAACTCCACACACGGGGATCCCAAAGAACAGGAATTTCTCGAGCTTCCTCTCTTGCAGCAGGAAGGTCTTTGGCATCTCTGCGACTTCACTCAGGGATAACTGCCCTTGATTTCAGAGCAGCATTCCAGGTGCCAGGGAGCTTCCAAGCCACTCCAGCCCCACAGAGCAGTGCCAGGGTTTCCTGGCTGGGCTTTGCCAGCTGAAGGAAGGCTGGAGGTTGCTGCTTCAAGGCCACTTTCTCAGGAGGGAAAAGCAGAGCACTGGGATCAAGTCCAGCGTGTCTACAGGTACATTCTCACCTAGATGTTCGTAACCAGCATTGCCAGGAGGAGGGGGAAGATTCCTACAAGACACAAATAAGAAGTTTCAGTCTTTAAACACAATCAGATGTCTTTTCCCTCCCTGGTCCCCCTTAGCTCCCCCTTCCCTTCCACACCCTGATTTAAAGCACCAACAACACCAATGTGAGTACAGGCTGTAGCTTTTAAGCCAATTTCAAGAACACATGGGACATAATAACAAAGGCAGGCAGGAGCTGGGTGAGGGGCTCAGGAACTCAGAATGTCAGAATATGGAGGGTTGAAAGGACCCACGAAGATCATGTCCAAGCTCTGGCCCTTCATTACTCACCAACAATGATCGTGTTCGCTCCACCTGGAAAGGAAATGAGACAAAACCTGAAACTCTGCACCCATCCAGCACAGCAATTCGTGAACTACGCAACACGCAGTGTCTCAAACTGGAGCCAACGCTTGTGGAAAACAATCAGGAACACACAGAACGGGACCCTGCACTGCCCAGCCCCAGAGCTGTTCTTCTGTTAAAGCCCAGATGGATTTATTGCAGCATCTCCCCATGGAATAAATCACTGAGGTGCCCAGTCAGGCCAGAAGAAATGTCTCACCGTGCATTGATTTCATAACCCCCAATTTCAGCATTATATCAAACTGAGTGAACACTTCTAACATCTGATTATCTTCATCTCTCCCTGGTAACTGGAGACAGAAAACTTTCCTCTAGTGAAGGGTTTTCCCCCCTTAATTTCTGCTCTTCCCTTGTTCCTATCATTTTGTCAGCATAGTTCCTGAATTGTACAAGAATACTGCAGTGTGATTTAGGATTGAAATCCTGATTTTTACGGGTGATTAAGAAGTACCAGAGCCACTCGAGCTGTTATTTGGTGACTCTGTGTTGGTGTTTTCGCTCTTACAGTACGGAGGTGCTGGATCCCAATCAACTCCATCCCCTGCTACCACACACTTGGCAGAAGACTTCTTCAAATTATACCTAAGGAAAGAGAAGACGTTTAGTCCTTTCCAGAAGACAAACCAGCAGGGTTTTTCCCCACACTCCCCACAGGCAAGGGATTAACCAGGACTGTCCCACTGTGAAATGGGATCTGCCCACAGCAAAGCCACTAAATAAGGGCACTGGCAGGAGCCAGGCTGGAGCAGTTCAGTGCCATTTATCACCCAGCACTCGTGTGTTGCCACACTGAAGGCAAAATACAGGATTTCATTGCAGAATTGCACTGGGAGACCCAGGAGGGCTGGTGCTGCCCAGATCCCAGTCCCAGCAGCCTGAGCTGGTCCCCGCTGAGCAGAGATCCACTCACGGAGGGTCACAGGTGAACGTCACCACTGTTCCATACGGGAAGCTCTTGACATCTCCAACCACTTTCCCGTGCTCTACCTTGGGAGGAGAGCACTGCTGTCCTAGAGGAAAAGAAAGCAGCACGGGAATTACTTCAGACCCCGAGATGGACACGACCCAAATTTCAGAGGAACATCCCAAGCACGTCCAGACCCCTCCCACAGTCAGGCAAGGCAGGAGGGAGGGGAGATACTCACGGACACAGAATTCTGGGTCTAGAGCAGACCAGGCCTCATCACTCTGACAGGTGGTAACAGAGGATTTCCCAGGCGCTGCCTTGTAACCCGGGTTGCAGCGATATGTCACCTCGGTCCCAAAAGCAGAGCTGTCACCCACGGCTGTCGTGGGGGTGGCAAAAGGGAATTGTGGGGGACGACCACAGAGAACTAAAGGGAGACAAACACAGGGCTGGTTGCAGAAGAAGCCCAAAGGACACTGAACTGCAGCTTCGGAGCACAGAAATAAATGTATTTGTGCTCACTTTGATCACAGGTTGGCAGAGGTGGTGTCCAGGTGCTGTTTGCATCACAGGTAACGACGCTGCTGCCATTCATGGAATAGCCAGGATCGCACTCAAAGCCCACTTTGTCTCCATACGTGTACTCAGTGCCTAAGCCAGATAACTTTTTCCCATTCTTCACTTGTGGATTTTCACATTTGACCTCTGGAAGTGAAGAGAAGACAAGAAGAATGTTTATTATAAGAAAAGCCCTGCAGTGACACCAGAGGTGTGGCGTGAGAAGCTTGCTAAGAGAATCACAGATTGATTTGGGTTGGAAGGGACCTCAAAGTCTTCTGGTTCCAACCCCCTGCCATGGGCAGAATGTCACCTACGAGATCAGAACTGTCACTTTGAGACACACAGGTCCCCCGTGGAGTGAGAGAACAGAGACATCATCAAGAAACTGTGAGCACTTCATTTCTCATTTGCAGGAAGCCCTGGGCATGGGCAGGGACCTTTCTGTGGGCTGAAGAATCCATTAAACCAAGCCCTGCCTCTGACCACGGCCTGGCAGCCCGATGCTGGCAATCCTTTCAGGCTCAAATCCACCTTCTGCTATTTGGCAGCCCAACAGGAAAGCACATTTAACATTTATTTACCTTTGCATTCAGGGGCTGGACCACTCCAGACTCCCTGGAAGCCATGACCGATGGTACAGAAAATTGTGGCCTCTCCAATAAGAGAGAAACCTTCGTTACAGCTGTAACTCGCAGCCATGCCAAAGGTGAAGTCTTCATCCCCGTTGAGGACCTGCCCATTCTCAATTGCAGGCGGTGGTAGGCAGAGAATTACTGCAGGGGGAAGGAAACAGCAAAAAATGAAAACATTTCCATCAGGTAGGTTTAGCTTGGAGGAAGAGATATGCATAAACAGTGAAGATGTTCTTACTCTGACAGGTTGGAACAGCATTCCAAAAAACTTCACCATTTCTCACCACACACTGTGCAGATGGTGGCCCAACCAGTCGGTACCTGAGGGAAGGTGGAATTTCTTTCAAAAAACTGAAAAAACCTTGAGGAGGTTGAAGAAGTTGAAGAGTTTCAAATTGTATTCTCTGGAGGAGCTGAGCCCTAGGGTGCAATCAGCTGGCTGTCCTATGAAATACGATTTTCTCAACACCTAAAGAAGTGTAATATATGATGAAGCTGAAGGAAATACTCGCAGTGGGTGGATACAAACTGACAGGACCATGAGCAGGACCTCCTCTCACCCTGGCTCTGTTCAGTCCCGTCTGTGCAGCAGTAAATCCAAACAGGAATTTATTTTCTGAGCAGATTCAGGTGTCACTGCTGGTCCTGAAGGCCTCTCCTTCCCTCTCACCCTGCTCCCCTCACCCCCAGGACACCGCCGCCCTTTTTCCCCAAAGCCCTTGGCTACCACAGGGGCAGCCTGACTCACCCCGACACACCCCTCAATTACTGATGAGCAGCCACAGGAAATGAGCACAGTTCTTTGCAAAGCAGCTAAAACACAACCTGCAAAGTCCACAGGGGCACAGGAAATGATTTGGTTTGACAGCAAATGAGGGGGACAGCCCGACCCCTCCCCGCGGTCCCTGATCTGAACGCCTGAGTGCCAAGGACCAGCCCCCAGCTGTTCGAAGCCTCCGAGTGTCCCCGGGCTGCTGTCACCCAGCCCGGAGTCAGCAGCGGCCCGGGGTGACACCTACCCAGCGTGGCAGGTAAAGGTCACAATGGCCCCAAAGAGCAGGTCGCTCGAGGTGTGGAAGTTGCCATTCTCAATGTGTGGTGGCCCGCAGGACTTTCCTGAAAGGACAAGTGCGTGGCATTAGCTTTGTTTTACAGGATCACAGTGACATGCAAGTGACAGCAGCTCTCAGTGTCATTACAGAATAATTGACCTCATTATTGAACACCTAACTGCCCCCAGAGCAAGTGCCAGCACTGCCAGAAGAGGTACAAGAGCCACATTAAATTATTCGAAACTGAAAAAAGGCAAAAAACAGCACAGATAATGCTAAGGGCGAGTTAAAAACAGCTGGGGGTTATGTGCTTTATACCAAGAAAGGAAATGGATAAAGAGCCCGTGGGCTCAGGACAAAGGCCTTGGTCCATGGGAAAACAGCGCGGAGGGGATGGGGACAGCAAGGGACCCACCCACCCAATTCCGAGCCGTGAGGGGGCTTGGGGAGCTGCAAGGGATGTGCCCTCCCCAGGCCCAGAACTCACTGGCGCAGAAGGTGGGCATGCTCGACCAGCTGGAGTCGATGAGACAGATGACAGTGGGGGACTCGGTGCTGTTCCTCGCGTAGCCCGGGCGGCAACTGTACCTCACCACGGTCCCCACGGGGTAGGACGGCAGCGGGCCCGGGACCGGCTCCGCAAAGTCGAACCTGGGCGGCGGCGGGCACTCACCTGCGGGGAGAAGGGTTGTGACGGCGGGGCCGCGAGTCGCTGCCCCATCCCCATGTCCCCCCGTGTCCCCCCGTGTCCCCGCTCACCCGCGGCTCCGGGCAGTGCCAGCAGCAGCGCGCAGAGCCAGCGCAGCGCCATGGCCGGGCCGCTCCCGGCTCCGCGGGACGCGCAGCGATGCGGAGGGAGGCTCAGTCGCGGATTTCTCTCACGGTTGTTGTACGAAGAGGCTTTTTTCCCTCTGGCTACGGGGGGAAGCGGGGGTTTTGGCTCGGTTGAGACGCTGGGGCTGCGGGCAGGGTTCCCGGGATGGTCAGCGGGCACAGCGCTCCTCCGCCGGTTGCCGCGGCCGTTCCCGCACCGGCTCTGGCCGTTCCCAAGGTGCTGCCGCTTTTTATTTTACCGGGTAGGAAGTGATATCTCTTAATGAACGAGGAAGAGCGAACCGGAGGCAGTTCGGGGTCAGGGTTCCTTCTCCCCGCCCCTCGGCCACTCCTGTGAACGGAATTTACCTGCGCGATGTGTACCCTTTACCCTAATCAGTGCTGTAAACACGGGGAGTGCCAGCCTGGGGAAGGTTGCACGGTTTTCATCCTACCCTTGGAATTCAACGCGAGGACAGCGTGAAGTCGCCCCAGGTTTCCCTGGAAGAGCCCTCGCCCTGCTGCCGCGGTGCCGCACCGCACACGCGTGTGGCACAAGGTGTAACGCCGGCTGCGGGAGCTGTACATCTGGTCACACTGAAAAGCCAGGTGGCCGCTGCCTGTCGCTGTCCTCAGAGCAGGATCCCTCCTGCCAGCACAACCCCGCGGGAATGTGCCGTGCCCCAGGACAAACACAACAGCGGCGTTTGATAAAGGTTTGACACCTTCGCTTTTCTGCGGCACTGCCCCTCTTTTTCCAGAACAACCAAAAGCCCAACCCAATCTCCTGCAAACACCGATAAAGCACAAAGGCAAATGTTTCAGCTTCTGCCTTATCAATATTTTGTCCCCGTACCAAACCAAAAAGGGGAGGACAAGCTGAGCGTGGAGCACTCAATCCTCTGAGTGGAGTACTTCAATCCTCTGAGCACCCCGCTGGAGCTGCAGCCTGGTTTTTTTTTGCGGGGGTAGAGGATATAAAACCAGTGCAGGAATGTTTCAGGGCCCACCCAGGGAAGGTTCTACCTGGACGGAGCTCACACCTTCCCTGGCACTGCCCTGGTGCTGCCCGGGGTGAGCACAGGTCCCCACCCAGCAGCGCTGCCCCACCTCCCTCATCGCCATTCCCAGGAAAGGTCGGGCACTGGACACCAGTGCAACAACAGCAATTCACTGAGCAGAAGCAATTAATGAACTTGATTACATCCAGCAAAGGATGAGACTGCAAAATCAAAGCACTCTGTGGGAAGGCTTGACTAGTAAATATGAAATAAACCCCCGAGCCAGGATACCAGTATTCCTTATTTTACAGTCCTTTTATTTACAGAACAGTTTTACTATAAATACGGTAAATTTTGCACTTTTATCTGCTCACTACGAAAAGAACCTCAGTTAAAAAGAGTAGATTAAGAAATACAAACAAATCTTGTAAGATTGTGCAAAGAGGAAATTATTTCTGTAGTGGAAATAAACGTTTACTGCTTTAAGAACTGCAAAATACTTCGTTCATACAAAAATAAACAAAAAAGTAGGCATTAAACCAACACAGAGGTGGGTTTGAAGTATGTTTGATTTTTCTGCTTCTCTGCCAAGTCAGGTGAAGCCAGAGCCTTGACTTCAGGTCACTTTATTGCACTAAGAACTGAATAAGAACTGAATAAGAACTGAATCTCTGACAGCGCCAGGGATCGGCGTCCGAACTCCCCTTCCCTCCTCAGCTCTCGGATTTATCCTGCAACGGGAAACAAGCGGGGGTCGGGGGGAGCCCCTCGGCCCGGGGAGGGTTTGTGGAGCCCTGTGCCCCCCCCCAGGGAGCTCGGCGAGTTTGGGGTGCCGCTCCTACCCTCGGCTCCGAGCGCTGGGGCTGGCACAGGTGGGCGTGGGTGGGCGCCGAGCACACGGGGCAGACGTGGCAGCCGGGGCTGTGCGGAGGGACCAGGTGGGCCGGGGTGCCCTCCCCGGCCAGGGGACACACGGGGCTGCTGGCTGCGTCCCCGTGGACAAGGGACAGGAGCTGCCGGTCCGTGCAGAGCGGGCAGACGGGGCCCCGCGGGCTGCGGGGAGAGAGGGGAGCGTGAGCCCCAGCGGGATCGTGACAGAACCTGTCCCTCTCCAAACCACCCCGCACAGGCTCCAGCATCCACAAAAGCTGCTTTCCTTCACAATTTCCCTTTTTAAACTCAAATAAGCGGTGATTCAAGAATGTAGAACTGGAACTGACACTCGCAGGAATAAATGAAAAAAACCCAAAACAAATTCAGCAACCAGGAGTTCACACTTCCTAAAGCCAAAGCAAGCACATGCACACGTCAAACCATGTTTATCTGGTTTTTCATATGAATTTGCCTCTGTCAATGGTGACTCTTAGGGAAGCACTGTGAGCACCAGACTCACATGGGCAAGTGTCAGAGATAAGTAACTAAATAAAGCAAACAGCTTTACCTTATCACTGCTCTGGCCCAAAACCTTACCTTGCCACAGGCAAATGAACCACACCCACAGGTGAGAGAAGCACCGGGCAGTGGGTGAAAAGAGGCTCCCACTGTGGGGGTCTCGCGTGGGCTCTTTGCTGCTTAACCAAAACCTGAGCTCCAAAGAACACGAGGCCGAGCCAGGTGAGCACAGCTGAGGAGCACAGGCTGCTTCAGACAGCCAAGGAAACCCCAGAGGCATCCTCTGAATAAACCTCCCCCAGTTTCACATGCCTCTGTTTGAGCAGGCACCAGCACTGCTACCCTGACAGGCCTAGGAGCAGCCAACATTCACGCGCTGCCACCTGGCTTTATTTTAAGTGAAGCAGTGAACTCTCCGTGTGGAAAGTGCTGGGCACACACGGCAGTGCTGAGAGGAGCTGGGCAGGAGCTGCCTGCACTGGCCACACTCACCGCTCATCCTGCCACTCCCCCGGTGTCACAACGCTGCTGTCACCCTGGCCACAGTGGGCACGGAGCCAGCTCTCACAGACGGGACAGATGTGGTCACTGCGGAGAAGAACCATGGAGGATGTGCACTGAGAGCGTGGCTGTGCCTTCCAGGCTGTGTTTCTGGGGCTTGGAACAACCTGGGACAGTGCAAGTTGTCCCTGCCCGTGGGGGAACAAGATGAGCTTTAAGGTCCCTTCCAACCCAAACCATTCTAGGATTCTTGGATAAACACAGTTCTACTCTATTCTGAAATTATTTTTGTCCAAGCCCACCGTGGCATCTGGGTATTTTTAGGTGGAAGACTGACCTTGGGTGCTCCATGGGCTGCCCTGCCTCACTCCAGCATGGAGCAGCTTCTCCTGTGCCATCTCCCCTCAGCACATCCACAGCTTTGGCAGGAGAGCTGAACACAGAGAGGGAGAGAGGACAAGCTGAGTGTGTGGCTTTCCAGAGACACTCACTGCCCAACAGAGCTACTGTTTCCTAAATACCAAATCCTTGCTCCTGCTCAAACAGGAACCACACGAATTCCAACTGCAAAACTATCTGCATTAAGATGCTTTCTCCCTTTTTCCCCGTGTTTTGCTTTCCACGGGCCTGTTCCAGAGGAGCAGGAGCAACTTGCTCCTGCTGGAAGTTGGGTGCTGTACCTGGTGCCTGCTGGGCCTTGGCTGTCCCTGTCACCAACGCTGGGGACCGAGTAGGTGCGGGGTTTTTGGGGCTGGGAGCTCAGCCAGTCCTGGCAGGCGGTGCAGCCGTGCTGTGCAGGCTCTGAGAGAGGGGCCAGGTCACCGTGGAGCTGCTCCTCACAGCTGGGACACACGTGGCAATTCCCTGTGTGGCTGTGGGTGAGAGACATGGGGAAAACCCATCCAGAGAGCAGCCAGCAAACCCCAAACCCTCCTGTGCAGCAGCCGTGCCCTTGGGACAGCAGGATGTTCATCGTGAAAGTCAAAAACTGCTCAAAGATCTTCTGTACAGGTGAGCTCAGCAGCAGTGAGGTCCCTGGCATGAATTTTTGGGCAGGTGGACAAGCAAACCTACCAAAAATAGGAATTCCAGGGCTTGGGCTGCTTCTTCTCATCCCTTATCTCTGGGCTCATAGCTGCATCACTTCCCTTTGTCCCGTGCTTTTGTAAATTCACATTGTAAGAGCTGAAGAGACAGAAAGGAGAAAATTTGTAGAATAAAAAGAAACTTAGCAACATGGAAAGATCATGCCAACCACGCAAATATACTGAAGGCATACGGCTTGAAAGGAAAAATCCACTGATCCCCAGGGAAAGTTAGGATTTATGAGGGGCAGCTTAGCATTGCTTACTGCTTTTCACTCTCTTTCCGTCTCATGATGGTCCCAACTGCAACTCCAAACAATGCTGAGAGAACTAACAAAGAAGGGAAAGGGAGAGTGAAATCAACCATTGACTCCAGGTACTAAATAGCAAACAGCTTTGGGGTAGGAGAATATATTTTCAATTTTAAGCTACTTACCAACGCAACTTGGAATGAGGATGAGTGCTGGGGAGGAAAATAATGAAATGGATGTTAAAAATATGAAGGCCAAAATGTGGTGTAATTACAGCAATTAACAGGATTTTTAAGAAATAGAGCTCTTACCCAACTGGTTTGTATTCTCCTCCGAGGGTTTGGTTTGGTTCGTTTCTGCTGTGGTTTTAACTAGGGGGAGACAAAGGAAAAGCACTCAGAATGTTATTTGATATGGTCCTCGATTTGTATATCATATACATAATAGTTCAGAGAGGAGTAAACATCCCATGGGCAGGTGACTTGTGCATCTCAGGCTGTGGCAGGGGCCTCTTGTGTCACTCCAGGCCTTAAGGACAGAGGGGATTCTGCTGTTCCTCTTGCCTTCATTGCCTGGGTGTGGCTGGACAAAAGATATAAATCCCTCCTGAGCTGCACTCCACCAGCTTTGCAGTCACTGATACATTTCCCACATCGTTAATTACATTTCTGCCTGTTCCTCTTGAAGGGAAAATGTAAAACCCTGTCTGCTCGTGCTCCTGGTGCTGCTGAGCAGAGCCTGGCGCTGGCAAAGCAGGTGCTGCTCCCCTGGACACCAACCCTACAGAACGCCAGTGCAGCCTGGGTGGAATTAGGAGTAATTATCAGCCCAGCAAGAGCAAACTGCTGCGGGAGGGATGGGTGCTCACCCCGGCACTCGGGAGGGGCCCCGCTCCAGGTGCCATTGTCCCCGTCCTCCGTGGTGCAGTTCAGGGTGTCCTGTCCCACCAGCTCCAGCCCCGGCTCGCACGTGTAGGTTGTGACAGAGCCGAACACAAACTCCTCCGAGCTGTTCCCACTGTGCTGCCCGCGGGGAATGGCTGGAGGAGGGGGACAGGAAATAGCTGCGGGAGAAAGAGAAAAGAGCTCAGGAGGTGACATTTTCTGTGAGGCTTTCACAGGCAGAAGGCACCAGTGGTGCTCCTGGTGAGGCCCTGCTTTGTGACAGCAGCTCTCCCCTTGCAGAGACCTGACTTCACTCAGTGAAGTAAACAAAAAATTCACTATTTCTGAGTTGGAATATTTGGTATTTCCAGTCAAGCACTGGACAAGTTCACTCACCCTGACAAGCTGGAAGAGGGCTCCAGACAGCTTTGTCTCTCTGAAGGAGACATCTGATGGAAGGTGACGCTCCCTTTAATTTGTACCTGCGGGGGCAAAAGGCACACCCCAAAATCAGCTCATTGTCACCAACCAAGAAAGTGTCACCAGGGGGTGCTGAGGACTCCGTGTGGGCAGAGCCTCACGTCCCAGTTCCCACCCCAATGACTCTGGCCAGGCAACTGGGATGCAGTGGGCGGTGGCTTCACACTCACCCATGGTCACAAACCACATCGGCTTTTGCTCCCAGCAGATGATGTCTTATGATAACTTGGCCATGTTCTGGATTGGCTGGAATACCACAAGATTTCCCTAAAAACGAGTAAGATTAACCTTAGGACACTATGAGGCTGGGAAAAAACCCCTCAGACTTAGTTTTCATGGCAGTATGGCAATGTCAAATCAGGCGGTTAATGGTTTTTCATGTTAAATGTCATTAGAAAAGAGCGATTTTAAAATACAGATGTGGCACTCAGAACAAAGCATTGGAGAAGATGAAATGACGTGGAGACACTCACTCTGACACAGCTCAGGAACTTTTGTCCACGTTAAGTTGTCCAAACAGGTGCTGGTGGGGGGCTGGATTTTGGTGTTTTCAAAACCTTGGCGACAAACGTACCTCACCGTGGTATTAACGGCGTAAAAATTCTGCCTTTGATCTTCTGATGATATTGCAGCAAATGACACAGATGGAGGTCTGGGACAGCTGCCTGGCCACCACAGAGACAACCGAAATGTCCAGTTACAGAGCAAAGATAACAATATTTTGCTTTCAATTATAAACAGAAATGCGAGTGGTAATGCACGAGCCTCACTAAGAGCACGGATACCCCAAATAGTGCCCTCCTCCCTGGCCGCTTCCGCCAGGCACTTGTCTGAGGCGGGATGGTGCAGCCAGTTCTCACTGTGGACGTTTCCAAATCCCCAAAGCCAAACCTCCCCTCGTGGTTAACCCTTTGGTCCCTCAGTGCTTTGCCCCTGCAGTCCTTCCCCTCCTCCATGCGCTTCCCAAGCCGTTCCTCTGTTTTTATTAACGCCCGAGTGCCAGCACTCCTCCAACAGCCTCGGCGGAGTGTAGGAAAAAGGGGCAGCGAGAGAAGCGGCCACACCACTTCACCCCGAGTGGCTGCGGATGAGGAAGCCCTGAGATTGCCAAAGCAGCGAGCGTTTCCACGAGCAGCCTGCACCCTCCTCGCGCCAGAGGAACACTCACGGCCACAGAAGTCGGGCAGGCTGGACCAGCGGGAGTTGGGCAGGCAGCGGATGGTGTCGGACAGAAAGGGGAGCTTGGTGTACCCCGGCACACAGCTGTAGGTCACGGTGAAGCCCACGCTGAAGCTCTGCTGGTGTTTGATTTCCCCCCGGGGCTCGGCGTGGCTGATATTTGGCAGCGGCCCGCAGTCCCCTGTGGGGAAAGAAACGGGGATTGAACGGGGATTGAACGGGGTTTCTGCTGCTGCTGCTTTTGTACCCGGGGCAGGGCACGCACAGAGCTTGTGGGAAAGGGGGGCACATGGAGCAGGGCATGAGGAGCACACACGGGGACAGGGATGTGGGACACAGAGACACAGAGAACACACGGGGACAGGGGTGTGGGACACACAGACAGAACACACTCAGAGCACACACACACCCCCACAAGGAGCACATAGAGCACAGGGAGCACTCAAGGAGCACATTCCCATGGATAACACATGAAGCACAAACACACAGAGAGAGATCTTACACATTCCCGTGGATAACACCCGGCACACACACAAAAGGAACACACACGTTCCCGTAGATAACCCGTGGAGCACACCCAGGCGCACACCCGCGGACGCGGAGAACGCTCCCGCACCCACGGAACACCCACCCCAGAGTGCCAGGGCTCCCCACACACCCCACTCCTCCCAGGGCTCACCCCACGCCGCGGGCAGCAGCAGCAGCAGCAGCAGCATCAGGAGCGAGCAGCGGCAGCCGAAGCCCATCGCGGGTCCCCCGGCACTGCCCGGGCAGCGGAGCCGCTCTCGGGGGCTGGTCCGAGTTCCGCGGAGCCCCCGCCCGCCCCTCCCGGCCAGCTCAGCTCGGCTCAGCTCCAGGAAGGCTCTGACGAAAGGGGGTGTGAGGTGGGGAGCGGGGCTGGGTGTGGGACGCGCCGTGTCCGCGGTGCCGGCTCCGCCAGTCACGCCCGCTATTCCAAGGAATGGCTCTCCGGGAATCCGCTGCCTCAGCCTCTCCTTCTCAGCGTTACTCTGCACCCTCCAGGAAAGATCCCCCTCTGTCCAAAGCTGTCAAGTCCCAAAGGAAAAGAAAAGACCCAAACTAAAAAGGGCAGGAAGGGGAATGTGTCCTTCCACCCCGAGGAAAGGGCAGCCAGGAGCAGCTGACCTGCACCTTCCTGCTTCCCTTCGTTAGCCAGGAAACAGCGATGTTTCCGCTGAGAAGCTCAAACTTACCTCTTTTACTTTATTATTTTTTTAATTTCCAATTTGTTTTCCTTTCCAGTACAATTTAATCTCCAGCAGACGTAAGAAAAGCATTTGCAGTGAGATGCGGAGGTGTTTTCCTGAGGAAGGAATCCAGCACCTTGGATAACGTATTCCTTTAAAACACTTCCTTGTAAACACGATGACAAATTCCATGGAGATACCTTGGCTGCATTTTCACAGCTCTCTGGCCTGAATGGGGATGGTGGCTGCATAATGCAAAAGGAATTTGTTCAGAGGGAAAAAACACCTTTGAATTCTGGGAAATTCTCCTGTATTATCTTAGGGCAGTGACCTTGGCACGGGGCAGGAAGGTGCTGAAAATTATTTGGCAAAGACTTCGCGTGGTGCCGAGACCCCGCAGGGAGCGGCTCCACTGGCAGAACCAAGAGCTGCAGCTTCAGCTCGGTAAAATCTCTCACAGAACCAAGAGCTGCAGCTTCAGCTCGGTGAAATCTCTCACAGAACCAAGAGCTGCAGCTTCAGCTCGGTGAAATCACTCACAGAACCAAGAGCTGCAGCTTCAGCTCGGTGAAATCACTCACAGAACCAAGAGCTGCAGCTTCAGCTCGGTGAAATCTCTCACAGAACCAAGAGCAGCAGCTTCAGCTCGGTGAAATCTCTCACAGAACCAAGAGCAGCAGCTTCAGCTCGGTGAGATGCCGTTGCTGGCAGGCTGAACGCTTGAGCCGGGCTGTTTCCCTGCCTGAGGAGGGAACAGGAGACATCTGCAGCCCCTGCCCGCCCACCAGGCTCAGCCCTGCCCCTCTGCACCCACATTTACTGCCCCGTTTTTCCCCAGAACTCGAGGGAGCAGCGGCTCCTCCCCAGCGGCAGCTGAGCCCCTCGATAGCGGCTCAGTGCCAGCCCGGCCACCGAGGGCCACTGGCTTTTTTATCTGTCGCTGCCATCCCTGCCCGCAGCGCAGGAATCGGCCCGGGCAGCTGCTGCTGGCACGGGAAGCAGCCTGAGCCGAGCACAGGGAGGTGTCCGGCAAAACCTGCCAGCAAAAACAGCGCTGGAGCTGCTCCGGGATTCCCCCAGAAACTCAGCCTGGGCTCCCAAAACCTCCCGGGACCGAGCCCGGGCTCTGCCTGGCTCAGTGCCAGGGGGTTAAATAGGTTTAAGGGAGGTGTAACTCCAGCTTCCTTTTCCAGACCACCTCCCAGACACGGATTTGCTTTCTTTCCTTTCTTTACTACTTGTTTTTTTGGTATATAACCGATTTTAACTTGCCACGGATGGCATTTAGAAAATAAATATTCAGAATGCTGATAAAGAACTGACTGGACATCACATCTGAACATTGCCAAGATACACCTTAAAGCTGATTCCTTCCTGAAAAAGAGAATAAAATATGACAAGAAAACAGCAGAGCATTGAATTCACAGACTGCCCCTTAGAAACAATTACCGTTTATTACTAAATAGAATAAAAACCCAGAAAGGCGTTGGGAGTTTTAGGTCTGTACAGGAAAAATATAGGGTAAGCAGCCAAAAAAATGAGCATAACTTTTCCACTCCCTCTGTTGCAGGGTGGCAACGCTGGGGAGGATATTTGGGAGCCGTATTTCTGTGTCTGTGCGTGGCTGACGTGCTCAGAGCACGTCTGAGCTGCCTCTCTCCCTCAGGAAAGCAGAAGTGGCTCCTTTACATTACGAGATCAGAGATGACCAACCCACATTTTATCTTCCTGTAGTAGAAATAAGAACTGCAAGGAACTTCGGGCTGATACAAGAAGAAGCTTTTTCTAAAGAAAGGACTTAAACCACTCAATGTGTAAAGATCAAACAATTTAATATTCAAAGTACCACGGTTTTCTGAAAGAAACGAGCTAAAACTCTGCAGGGCAGGGAAATCAGCGTTTTGCTTTTCAGCCCCGCTGGCAGCAAGATCCACAACTGGATCAGGGGCAGCCGGGAATTCCTGGGGAATTAAGGGAGCAGCTCAGCTCCCCAGGGAGGCTGGGGCTGTGTTTGGGGTTTGTTGTGGCGTTGCCAGTGAGCAGAGAACCCGCGGCCCTGGAAACAGCATCGGGCAGGGTGTGACACAGCCGGGTCTGGAGGAACTTCTGCACGAGCTCCGGGGGCTTCTGGGACAAGGCAAACGCTGCTGGGAGCAGCAGGAGCCACAACTGGAGCCGGGATGCTGGAAGGCAAACGCTGAAAGGAAAACTCAGATGGGAGGAGCAAACATGGAAATCAGTCAATGCTGGCAGGAGTAATTTTCAATCGATTTCTTGGAATGCTAGAACGTCACCATTAAAAAATGACATTTTATAGGTGGGGCAGAGCAGATTTAGGTCATCCTTTATCTCAAAGCAAAGTGTAAGAGTCCTAATAAGTGTGGCCATTGCATGGGGCACTTTTGGAACAGATCAGGAACAGGAAAATATTTTCTGGTTTTGACCCCAGAGACAAAACCCAGGGATAAGCAAACTCAGCTTGACCCTGACACTAAATAAACACTTTTCACCATCCCCCAGCTGGGTATTGAGACCCTCCAGAGGACGTTGTGTCTTCCCCACTTACAATGACACAATTACAGCTCCCAGCACGTCCCACAAAGCCAACACTCACCCTTTTCATGGGTAAAATTATCCTTTGCAGCGGGTGGGGAATCTGGAGGGCCAGAACTTCCACCATGTCCAGCTTTTCCTGGATGCACAGGACCTCCCTGTGTGGAACAAGGTTGGCATCAGCACCTTGGAGCAAGGACAGGAGCCCTGGCACTCCCAGGGCTACGTGGCACAAAGCTCTCTCTTGCTTTTCAAAGCACACATAAAAAAAGAGTTTAAAAAAAATTACTGTAATAATGTGAGGGCAAGTAAATAATCGATAAATTAAAATGGATTTCAGACAAAGCAAAGCTTTTTGTGAGAATAGGAGGTTGGTGCAGTCCGAGCTGAGCTGTGAACCAAATGCCCAAGCAGCAAAAAATATGAATTATACAGAGAAAACTTCGAGAAAAAAAGAATGACAAAAACCCCACTCACTTCCACAAAATGATGCAACTCTGGACTGTTTTAACTTGTGAAAGCAGCCAGGTGGGGGGAGGATCCCCATGTACTTTGGAGGACACATGGATCCTCTGCTGGTCCCAGAATAGGAGCCTGGGGATTTGTACAAAGGGAGAACAAATCCGAACGCTGAGGTTGCCCAGTTCCTGCTCGCTGAAGAGAAATTTGGGAGAAAAAAGAATGAAAACTCTGGATTTTAGGGCTGGGAGTAACCAGGAAGTGCCATTGGTGTCGTGGCCCCGCCAGGACTGACCTGGTTTCCCGAAGAAAGAGGAAGATGAGGAGGAGGAGGAGGAGGAGGTGTCTTGCAGTGCCTTTTTATAGAGGCTGAGCTTCATCTTCCACCTGAGACTCTTCTTGGAGGGCTGCATTCCATCGCCCTGGGGAGCTGAGAACATGAAATTCGCGGGGTGAAGTTTGGGAGGCCTTTGGTAGAAATGCAATAAAGGAGAAAAATAAATGGGACTTGATTCAACGTCGAGTCATTTCAACTCACTTTTGGGAGGAGCTCCCCTCTCCGTGTCGGTTGCTCCAAGTCTGACAGCTGAGCTTTTCTCTGGGGGACCAAGAGGAAGCATTGCTCAGAGCACTCCTCCTTTCCTTGCTCCAGCACTGCCTTTTCCCCCTTTAAAATTTCCTTATGACTTATAATTGACCCCTCCTGCCTTTCATACCCACAATATTTTAATCTGGTTCATCCTAAATACCAACCTCATAATAAAAAATAAAATTTTTTGGAAAAGATTTAAAATTTAAAAATTTTAAAAAAATTAAAATAAATTAAATTAAATTAAATTAAAAACAAATAAAACACCC